>OX336379.1:45749378-45930416 GCA_946902895.1 Fragum fragum
TTTGTCTGGACCTTTAATGTATAACTTATTTTTTCATTATGCATGTCTGTTTACTCCAATTTCGTGGTTGTTGCTAGTGCTGAACAAAAACTTCATTTTAGAGAAAACGGACTTACTAACCATGGGAAAACTGAACCCCTCTAACCCATTACCACACGGCAATGTTTTACACCAGCCCAATTTGAAAGAGGGTGCAGACGACAGATTTCAGTTCAGAACATTTTTAAATATCATTGTATTTTCAGGTAGAAAACATCGTGGATAATGAAGCAAATGCTTGTAATAAGCAATTTCTTCATTTTCCACTATTTTTAACCAAAGCTATTTTGATTTCTTTGGGGCGTCCAAAAGCGTCAGCGTGTGGTAATGGTTTAACCCATTCCAACACAGTGACTCTTTTGGACGCCCCAAGAAAAATAAGTTTTGGAAAACATTGTGGAAAATGATGAAATTGTTTGTTACAAGCAATTTTTCATTATCCACAGTATCTTATATCCTAAAAGTAAAAAAAAAAAAAAAAAAAAAAAATGTAAATTTTTATAATCTTGAAATTTTCTTCTGCAGCTTCTTTCAATTCGACCCAGTCTAAAATTTTGCCGTGAGAAGAGTCTGGTAGCCAGACTAATTTTAGATACGGAGGTCAACAAGTGACCTTTTGAGAAAAAAGGAGAATCTAAGTTGAGTTCTCTGTTATCTTGTTATAAATGAAAGGGAATTTGCCAGGAACGTGGCATTTAGAGCTGCTTATCATTTATTTACAGAATAGAACAACCTGCATTAAACTTACTTTCTTCTTGTTAAATCAGTTAACCCTTTCCCTGTGAACGCCCCCGAAGAATAATGCTTTGGAAAATATTGTGATAAATGAATAAATGGCTTGTTACAAGCCATTTCTTCATTATCCTTATTTTTTTATACCCCCAAACACGGAGTTTATTAAAGTTCCCTCTACTAAATATTTTCATCTGTAACCTCATTCAGTTTGAACCAGTCTAAAATTTTGTCATCTAGGAATGGTTTAAATAAAGGATATTGCATGGTAGGTCATAAAAATCGAATTTATTACACTATATCATCAATAAACAGAAAAAACGAGGCTATACCCACTCTTTATGACGAGTTTGCTAAGTTCGGTATTTTCTGAGTAAGAATTAGATATTCTATTTATAAGATGACAAAACTGTTTGCGATAAATCGATAAAAATACTGAACTTTATCGTTATAACATATTCCTTGAAACATATAACGCCATTTGCAAAATGACGTCATTGCGTCACCGTGTATCGTATGACGTCATTTTCATGAAAATGCGTTATATTGTCCTTTTAAATAGCTCATTTATAGTTAATTCACTCGTGCAATATAACCCATGTAGTATGATATTTCATCAACACGCATTTGATCTTCCGACATTCAATATTTTGTTTGGCATATGACTCAAATAACATCAGTATTTTTGTTTGGCGCATGACTCAAATGTTTTGTTTCAATGGTGTTTATCGCCACGGTTCCAGTTGTGACAGGACGAAATTCACTAGTATATATCGATGGTTCAGCGCGAAACAGTTGTAAATGCGTATAAACATATAGGCAGTTACAACTGTTTCACGCAGAACCATCGATATGTGCTTCCTTGGCATCAGCACTGGAACACCTGAGTCAAATGATAGCTGCACGATATAGGAAAAATATTTTACTATACTTTGTCCTTGACAAACAGTGTTTGCAGGTCTCTACGTCTATTTTCTTTTTTCCCCCTTTCATCTCAGCCTTCGACTCCCAACCACTCTATCATCGCATCTTCACCAGTCGCAAATACTCTACTTGTACTAGTTAAATGTATGTGGCAACAATACGAGAAGAGAGTACATTTTCAGGAATATTTCTGTTAATATTTATCATTCATAAGCTTTCTTTACATTCGATATGTGTTGTCTTAAAGAATTAAAGACCTCAACACGTCCTAGAATTCTAGATTTTCTTATACCTTGTTGTGGGATTTCCCCCTCTATACAGATAATTTTGTATGATTTAAACAACGGAATAAAACTTAATCTTTAATGGCTTTTTGAAAAGTAAGTTAGCTAAGGAATCCTGTTTTGGACCGTCGAGTTTTCCTCAAAAGCAAAGCTCGAAAGTGCGACAACGAGGACACTAGAATACGATAGTACGATAACGGGAACATGAGACTACGACGGTGACAACGTTACGGTGTGAAAACGAAATCTCGAAATTATGGGAACAATACAGTAAATGTATGAAATTTTCTCGTATTCTAGTATTCATTAACTCGTGCTCCCATTGTCATAATCTCACCTTGTAATCTCGCGTTCTTATCGCCGTTCTACTGCGGTCTCAAGGTCGAACTTAACAAGAAAGCTATGTGAGTTTAGTTTTACTGATTTGTTAAAACTAAGAAATGCCTCTTAAGGGCTAGAAAACGAGAGAATGAGAATACGGCTCTAAGTTAACGTCAGTGAGAACACGAGAGTACTACGGCGAGGACAAGAGAATACGAGGCTACGACAGTTATAACATGGTATTTCGACAACGAGAACAATAGAGATCACATCGTACATATGTATATTTTACAGTCGTACTCTCGCAGTCCATAATATCATTGTCGTAAATCCCCAGCTCTATTCGTAGGAAGGTTGTGTTCTTGTGGCCATCAATGCTTTTTTAGTCTTCCGTTCAATCTATCAAAGAATACCACGTGTTACACAATTTACATAATTGTCTTGTTAAACCATTTCCGGCACAATCACTGATTTTAACGTATTTGTGATATTATAATTGAGAAACATTGTGGAAGACAGAAGAAATTGCAATAAACGAAAAATAAATGATAAAGAGTTCTTTTGATAGTGGATGCACAACATAGTTTGGCTGAAATGTCTAACAAATATTTCGTGTGTGTGTGTGTTTGTGTTTGTGTGTGAATTACTCGTGAACTTTTTGTTTTATTTGCCATCCAGTAAATACTTAGTAATTGCAAAATGGTCTGTCATCTCGAAAACATATCAACTTTTAATCTCTTAGTAATTACGGTCATATTTAGAACTAATTTGTAAGAAGAAATGTCTCTAAAGAAGGAAGATTGTTAAAAAAAATCAAAATTAATAGTGAAATATTGTTTTTTTTTAAAAAGATAAGACATTTTTGTACGTTTTGAGTACAACATTAACGACACATGAAAATATAGTTTTGGTTGTTCACGACATGACAGAGATATCGACCTTGCACGAAAAACATCCAATTATTCTGTTGCTTTATGCAAAATTTTAAAAAAGGAAATAACCAATTGCACATCATTTTACGCATGAATTATGCGATCACCAACGTCTTTGACCCATCTGAGTTGACGTGCAGTAGCGCAGTATGAACGAAAGCAGGACCAAATCTAACAATAACAAGAAGAAAACACACCAAAACCGCTCAAACACATTGAGTTTTGCGGTGAAATAATCAAAGGGTATATCGAGAATTCTCCATATTCCTACCATAAGCTTTGAAAAGAAAAAAAAAAAAAAAAAAAAAAAAAAAAAAAAAACTAAATTAAAATGAACGGATTGACCCATTTCGAGAAGACGGAATCTTAGACTGGTCCAAATTAGAAGAAGTTGCAGAGGTCAATCTTTAGTTGATTAAATTCTGAAAAATATCTGCGTTTATTGGGTAGAAACCATTGTTGATAATGAAGAAAATACTTGTAACAAGCAATTTCTTCATTATCTACAATGGTTTCTAATGCGTATTTTCTTAAGGGACGTCAATAAGCGTTGTTGTTTCGGAATGTTGTTTATCTCTAATTCATTATCATCATGAAAGTTATATTGCGTTTGCGTTATTTTCGGCTGCTAGTATACTATCAAGTATTACAAAAAATATGGGTTATCACACGCTCAGCATGCAGATCGGCTATTTATCTTCATTTATTCACGATGAGATTACGCTATCTTCTCAACAGTAACTGATAAAGATGTCTTTTTGATATATCATACCCATCCTTTGTTAAAACTTACAAGAGAGAGAGAGAGAGAGAGATAGATAGATAGATAGAGAGAGAGAGAGAGAGAGAGAGAGAGAGAGAGAAGAGAGAGAGAGATAGATAGATAGATAGATAGAGAGAGAGAGAGAGAGAGTGAGAGAGAGAGAGATTGAGAGGGAGAGAGAAGGAGGGAGAGAGAGAGAGAGAAAGAAAGAGAGAGAAAGAAAGAGAGAGGGGGAGGAAGTGAGAGAGAGAGGGGGATATATGACGTTCGACTTAAATATTTTTTAGATACGATGTATTGATCCCTTACGGCGGATTTTCTTGTACAAATGTTTGCTGTAAAAAAGAAACAACAGCATAACAATAATAATAAACCAACTCGCAATGTTTTCAAATTGTGAGTCTTTTGTCTGTTATAAAGAAACCAGTCTGGTAAAAGTATAAATTGCTTGTACCTAACGAAATCTCTTTTTATATCAACGTTTTGTTAACTTAACCCTTGTCATGCTGAACCCGGAATATTCCGGTTTTGGCAGGAGTTGTAGACCAAGATCATCCTGCACATAAGTGCAGTCTGATCTTGGTCTACACCTCCTGCTTGTACTTTTCCTTCTAGAGTTGTTTATGAAATTGATTTGTAAAAGAAATATTTGATTTTTGAAGATAAAGTTCTATCAGTGCTTTCAGCCCTTTGATTTTACAGTAGTTCAGTAAGGTAATTTATACAGCATGATAAGGGTTAAGATAGTTATTTTTTCGAAATGGCCGAGAAGCATGGACGGCAAGACGAGGTGCTGAAACGTCTCTCTGGCCTGACCACGTTTTTGACATTGACCAACTTCCAACGTAAAATATTTACACGTAGGCTAGTCTTATGGGAAATCTTAACGTGACCAATACTCACGTGCAGGTAATTAATATGTATGTCTGACCCTAATCCGGGAAGATTATGCATATTGAATTACCATTTGATTGCGGTCTAATTCAATTAATTTATTTGCCGAAAGATTGCTACCTGTATATTCTGGTGTGAGTCTTGTGCCACGATTTGCCTCTTTATAACGGTATCATAAAGGGCCAATACTCTATCAAAATCATGTATAGTAACATTGAATCTATAGTTTGAACAATTTTCGTTATCGCCCACAAAATTTTTAATAGCATTGCCAATAACATCGACATATCATTTATTTGTAGTATGATTGTTACCTGCATATTCTAGTTAGAGTTTGGGCCGAGATTCTCCTCTTTATAGCGTTTTAATTGAGGGCCCATGCTCTATCAGAATTATTTACAATAATACTGATTCAATATTTTGAACAATCTTCGTTATCGTCCACACGTTATTGATAACATTGGCAATAAACAACATTGACATATCAATGATAGCGTGTTGGTGATAGTTAGGGCCTCTTTCGAATTTATAGCTAGATAGCAGGATATATGTAAACCGCGTCTGTTAAGAAGTTTTTTTTCATTGAGGTATAAACTTAAAAACTTAATCAAATTATATGAATACTCGAAATGCCAGTCGTGAGAGTAATTTGAAAAGTATCAAACTTTACGGTAGAAGATCGTATGGGAAAAAGAAGAAATTGCTTGTTACAACGCTTGTATAAAATCACTAGGACGTAAAAATAAGGGATTGTGCAGGAAAATTTAAAGGAGGAATCGATGTTGTTTTTTATCATGTCACATATTTAAATCATTTCAATTTCCTCATCTACTATTTAAATGCTTATTGTAGTTTTGCGCTAACCACCGGATGTGACATAACTGAGGACGTCGGTTGTTTCCCTTGTCACTTCCGTTGAACCTGGGTCATATGCAAATGAGGGTCATGCGGCGTTTACAACAGAATGCCATGATGTCTAATATACGGTTACATTGAGGTGGCATGTCCGGTTTAATTTTATTTTACGTTTTATACATCGACGTCTCTCAAAATAGTAAAATTATTACCATTTGGTCCAAAGGAGTTAGATCTATTTAGAGCGAACTACATGGTGAATTTACACCCGACACGGATAGAGGTGACCAAAAGGTAGTCAACTTTCCAAATAGCTGAGAGAACGGAAAGACAAAAACACTGAAAATTGTGACTGTTATGGCAACAAATCATATTGATGAGAAAAAAATATACTCTTTCCGACCAAGAAGGTCTAGAGAGTTGATATTTGTCAAGAAGAATCCTCAAAGGATATCGCTAAAATTTTTACTCTTGGGTTCTGAAGGAAAGAGTTGCGATGAGGGCCAAGCCTTTATATGGACAAAGAATGGTTAGACCGACTTTGAATCATAATCCTGAACTTGATATTAAACTTGTCTATGAAAAGGAATAGATCACTTTTCTTAGGTGGACTCAAATAAGACAATCTCCCCTCGTTTCTCTCCATTCTTCAAATACGTATGGACTCTCCGACTGAAGGTCAATCGATTTCCACTCAAATCAGTGTATCACCAACAACAAGCTGGAAATACGCTGGAAAGAGAGAGAGAGAGAGAGAAAAAAAAAGAGAGAGAGAGAGAAAAAAAGAGAGAGAAAAGAGACAAAGAGACAAAGAAAGAAAGAAAGAAATGGAGAGAGAGAGAAGGAAAAGGGAGAGAGAAAAGAGAAAGAAAGAGTGAGGGAGAGAGAGAGAGAGAGAGAGAGAGAGAGAGAGAGAGAGAGAGAGAGAGAGAGAGAGAGAGAGAGAGAGAGAGAGAGAGAGAGAGAGAGAGAGAGAGAGAGAGATATGCATAGCCTGTCATCATTGTAGAATCACTTAATTGTCTTTGGTTTATAGTCAATCAAATACGAGGTCGACCACTGTAATAATTCATTTAGACCAGAAGTTTGTTTTGAAATGCAACATCGTCTGCTATTTTTGTTGAGCTTATTTGATGGTTTAGCGACTTAAACGTCGTAAGTACAGCTGTACATTCAAGCTGTAGGTACTATGTCAAGGTCGCAAACAACAAAAAATTCTAGTATATGCTACTGGCCATAAATTTTGCAAAATAACGCCATTCAAATTTGAACTTCATGTTGGAGTCATTTGGTAGAACTAACGGAGAAAGTCGGCGGGGCCATTGATTGGCCAATTTAAGCCTGACACAGACCTCTGGTTAATCTTTAAATTTCACCAGCCGCTTATTTTCGAATTTTTGTACACACGAACAGCAATTCTTTTTTAAATTTCATATATAACTGCATGTAACAACGTTTTCATTAATTAGACATAATTTGTTATTTCAGATTTGATCAATAACTCATTTCGAATTAGTTATTGTCACGTGATCAAATATGTCGTGCTGAGAAATCGCAATTTTTCTGTAACGAAGCGAGAAAACCTTTAATCGGAATACCTCGTCTTTAATTGCTAGTGTTGCTACCTAGGGACTCATCAAATGATTGTTGCCACTTCATTTGCGGTAGAATTGTATTCGAGTCGACCCGGGAAAAGGGACCAACTCACCAGAAAGAACTTTATCTGCTTTCTTTTTAAATCTGCTTAAACTAGATTATACATTTTAAGTGCTTGGTCTTTTTTATTTTCATGAAAAATTGCCGTATGGCTTTGCCCGAAATATTTTACAGTTACAGTCATCTTGATTTTTTCGTACTGGTCTTTAGGGCGTCTGTTTTATGGACGAAAGTGAAGCTGGGGACCGTATTCAATTTGAGGCCCAACAGACCAGTGCTATCTGGCTAGTTTTTTGCTCATGCATTTCTCTTTAATCCAAGTTTATGTTTGTGGCTGGTGCTGAACAAAAACTTCTTTTTGGAGTCAGGGGTCTTAATTGACATCCTTGTCCAACCACGAAAAGATTTAATTCCCTGTAAGAAGAGTCTAGACCAGGTCGTATAATCCCGCATAAAAACATGGAATCAGTTCCATAATAAGTCGCCAAGCCTGGTTTGCTAAGTCGTAAACACGCTTTATCCTTGTGTCGTGAATTCGAACACTGGCTCGACCAACATTCTTTCCGACGTTTTACAAAAGTCATCGTGAATTGCGTCATTTGTCATAATTGAATAGAGAAAAATTTAAATTTTGAGATTAAATTAGGGTATAGTTATGATTATTTATTCAGAAAATCCACTTAATGTTGAATAATGCGATATTTTTAACTTCGGGATTCTTCGGGCATATTCGTACCTTTTAATCTGTTAGAGATGACGTAGTAAAAACGTCATTATAGTAATCATAGGGGAACATGGCACCCGTAATCCCGACGTCGTGTCGGTTCCAACAAAAGCGTACATGTATTACGGATCCTTTACCTTAAAACGAAAAGTATCTAACCTGATCAGCCTGTGCAGCCCGCATAGGCTGGTCGGGATAGATACTTTTCACACTACGAAGGTAAGCCTTTATTGCCTGCCGTGTTACGTACAATAATTAGTCCCTAGAGGATGATGCAGGTCGATAACCAGACAATTCTGGGTCAAACCGTATCGCCTGGATACTAATGACCAGGTATTATGCGGAAATGATTTCCATGTTTATTAGAAACAAAAAGAGGTTCTAATCACATTCGTAAAGTCCAAATGATGACCTCCCCTGTCTGGCGTTTGAAATTAGAAACGATAGAAAAATAGTATAACAGTGGATATGATACAATGGTGGGGCTATTGTGTTCAAGAACCTATTGTTTATCTCATAATTTGTATCTTATCATTCAAACTGTATTGAGTGACGCTGATTAAACTGTCCGAAAAGTACGGGAGAGCTTTAGCCATAAATCGACAATATAAAAAGAAAAGGAAAACGAAAAGAAAAATTGTAATGAAAAAGTCGGTTTAATTTCTCTGTTCTCATAGATACATGTTAATTTTTCCTTTGATTAACAGTGCTACAGATAGAGGGCGCAATTCGTGTTTTAGATTTAAAAATTCACCAATACTGCAATAAACCCTACCTTGTTGGTACTCATTCTCGACGAGACGATTCAAATGAGTACCCACAAGATAGGACTTTGTTGAGATATAAGGATTTTAGAATGCTGTTACCCCTGTTATCTAGACCTCTAGTTCAATTAAACCATGTATGTCCATTTACGTATAGACGGATCGCTGGCCACGCCCACTGAACTCAGACAGAAGGTCGACTAAGATAATAACCCATTCCCACACAATGATGCTTTCTGACGCCCCTCAAAAAAAGGGCTTTCGAAAACATCGTGGAGAATGAAGAATTGCTTATTACAATACAGTTCATTGTCCAGAATGTGTCTAACAAAAAAGGCAAAGATCTGCTTAATTCGACCAACTTGAAAATGTTGTCTACAATGGCGTTCAATTAGGACCAGTCTGAAATTGTGTTGTCTGGTAATGGGTGGAACGGCGTCAGCAACTTCTTGTAACAAAAAAGTGAAATGGTTAGTTCGCGTTAAAGTCGCCTAAACCAATGAAAATATTTCATTTAAATGTCTCCCATTGTTGGAGTTCAAAGTTCGCTTTCGGTCTGAATGTATGATTTGATTGGTCTAACGAATTTTGATTGACAGTCAATAAATTTATTGCCTTTATTGTAAAATCGTCACGATCAAAGTGTCACAGAGATCGTCTTAGAAAAAAAAGAAAGATTGTTAGCGGCCCTTCGTAAAACAAACAAACATAGATATTAATTAAATTGCAAATTCTGCTTTTTAGTTCTAGACCTTCAGTAAGTGGAAATATTATTTCGAATGCGACCAACCCAAGAATCGCACCGCATTCTGAGGAAATTAACCCGTACAAACAAAATTCAAAATCAACAATTAAATATTGGCAAAAGTGTAGAATAAGTTTATATAACCGTATATTAAAATAAAAATGGAAATGATAATGTTTAAAAAATATTTTGTGGCAACTTGTTTACATTTTGGAAATATTGCTGTACATAATGTTTATAAATAATGTTCTTTGATAAGCACGTTATTCAGTTCTGGTATTTGTAAACTGTGATGCCATTTTGACCCAAGAATGTGCCAACATTTTAAAACTTAAAATATTTTGTTAGATTGTTTTGATGGTAGAAATGTCAATTGATCATCTGAGAAAAGGGAAGGGCAGAAGAAAAGAAAGAAAAAGAAAGAAAAATAATCGCTAAATTTGTGTAATTGTAGACTCGAATGACCTTGTGTAGCTTAAAAAAATATTTGGGAAAATTAAGAAATTGCTTGTCACAAGACGAAGATTCTTAAAATTCCGCAAACTTAAAATTGCCGTCTTAGGTTCTTTCAATTTGGACCAGTGTAAAATGTCACTGTGTGGGAATGGATTAACTATTTTACATTGTAACTGACGAACTCCGACCAAGGCCCTTGGTCTCCGACAGTAAGTTCAAATGAGATATTAAACGGCGTTATTATGCAAAACTTATAGTCAGTAAATGAAACGCAAATTTAAAGTAAAATAGTTGATTGTCATTACTTTATTGTAATCTAATTTGAATATTAGAAAACAAAAAGCTGATGACAATGTCTGCCATAACTTATTAAGGATTTCTTTCATTACAGGGAAGTGATTGACCAATCGCTGGCCACGCCCACTTGCTTTATTAGCCACGCCCATTGACTCCAACAGGAATATTTTAAACGACGTTATTTTACAAGACTTATGGCCAGCAATATGTAAGAAATAAGTAAAATGATCGGTTGGTGACTTAAACGTCGTAATTACAGCTTGAATAAGCTGCAATTACGAAGATTAACTCACAAGCCAACAAGACTGTTCCAAAAAAATGGCAGCTAATGTTGGAGTTCAAATCTCAATTCCATACTGAATAAATGATTTGATTGGTCGATATATCCCTTGATTGACATCCGCGATTGGGTTTACCAACACTTTTGTATCCCAAAAGAGTTTATCACTTGTACAAGACTATCTTAAGCTACAGCCAGAGATATCGGAAAGTGATCGGCATTTTATAGTTTTTAATAAGCTCAACAAACCCCCAATAAAGGTTTCTTCATTCGTGCTCTTTTTGCAAGGGAATTTTAGTCTTAAAAACAACAAAACGTTTTCAATTCAGTCGTAGACGGTTGCACCTCTAGGGATATCGTTGACTCCTCCCACTACCCTCCGACGGTACGACTATGGCATAAAACGGGGTTGTTTTATAAACGTTTTGGTCTTTAGCAGGGGATGAAAAATGCGAAATGGTTGGTTTGCGACTAAACGTCGTAACAACAGGTTATTCAAACTCAAGTCGCAAAACCAGCAACAATGCTTCACTTGTTGGAGTTCATAGTTCACTTTCGGTCTAGATGAATGATACGATCTGTTTATCGTTTTTTTAAATCGAGAGCTTCGATCCGGCCATTAATTAAAGCGATAAAACTAAGCTTTAAAGGGCAAATCCATAGGGGTAACATAATTTCAATTTTCAAAATTCTATTAATAAACGAGTTTATTGATATTCATTGAATTTTCTTAAGAACGTTTCAAAACCACTTTATTTGAGTTTTTATTTTTACCTTTTCGTTTTTACGGCCTCGCTTACGTCCCTTACCTATTGGTTACACATGCTTAACTCCCCTGAATTGTGACGTCATAGTAGAAGTTTATTAAAAATGGACGTAGAGTATGAAAGCGATTTGAGCGATTTTCCCGATGAAGAAATTGATGTTTCTGGTACTGTAAGGCCATATATTTACGAACCAGTTTGAAGGACAATCGCTCCGGAATCGAGAGATGGTGATGACAATAGTTCTTCGTCTTCTTTTTGTCACGATTTTGACGATATGTTCCTGAGGTGTCAACATGGTGAGTGATTAATATTTGCGGCGAATATTGCCCTTATAAACATTTGAAACGTTATAAATTTAAATTATCCCCTTTTTAAACGTTTAAATCAAAAATGATGCGTAGTATGAACATAAAACATATCTGTATTGACTTGAACAACAAATTTAAATCGAGATCCCAATGAGGTGACGTTTACGAATGGGACCCATTTTGAATTTCACGGAGATTATTAACACAGTAAACAAATACTCCCTCGGATTTTTTTGCCGTTACGATCAAACATCTCGTTTATGAATTTAAGACGAGAATAAGAAATTAAGTGCATGGCATTTCCAGTCAAATTGCCCAAACAGTGCATTAGATGATTATCTGTCTGTCTGAGCTATCAACTAGGTACAAAGTGAAGCTTGATCAGACAGGATCATTTATGCAAGTGTCAAACACTGTCTTAAATGGTTTTTGTTCCTTGAAATCAGTACTACATTATCAAATGTTTGAAAACAATTGTTGTTATATGGTTTACAATTGTACGCTATCTATATATACTGCCAAACACCCCTTTCGGGTATTACTGGCAGGTGAATAGGTTCTATTACCCTCATCAGATAAGTTACATTACTGTTTGTTTACTCTCTGTAAATATGGACAGTAAAATCATTCTCAAATTTGAAAAAATTCAATTTCACAGGTGTGAATATGCTATCTGTGACAGAATCCAAGCGCTGCATGACAACAAACATTATAGATGGGAGGGTTGAAGCAGAAGGATTGACGTGCATGACAGATCACATTGGATTCCAGGCCAATTTTCTGAACATTCATGTTTTGGAAGTTGCCTAATGACCATGCGTTAGACAGGCCCACTTAAGGGAAAACAAAGAAATCATGAGTAAGTGAAATATTTTCTTGTTTTGTTATCATGACCCTATATTGTTCTTTCCTGTTTTGAAAAAAAATTAGACCTGTCCAAATTCAAAGGACTTAAAGACGAAAATTCAAAGCGGATTCTAGTTGAAAACAACCATTCTGTTGGGTAGAAAATATTGTGGAAAAAAAGAAATTGCTTGATACAAGCAACTTCTCTTTTTCCAAAATGTTTCCCATTCATAAATTTATAGGACCTTCAAATCAGGGATTGAACAGAAAATGGTAAAGGCAAGGAAACTGCCCCAAATTACAACATAATCCCATGTTCTGACATCCTGAAGCTATATAGTTTGCAAATAATTGTGTGGGAAAAGGAGTAAATGCTGTTAACATGCAATTTTTCCTCCAAAAGTGAACTTTGGACTGCGATTTTGGCCATCTATCATTTTCTTGGCATGTTCACCTTGACATTGTAACTGCAGCTAATTCAATCTTTAGGTAAGATTTAGATCACCAGCCAACCATCTTGGAAATACTGTAGAAAAAGAAGAAAATGCTTGTTACTTGATTCTGCCTTGTTTAGACAAAGCCAGTAAAGTTCATCAACTTTATATTGTCATCTGCAATTTTTTAAATTTGGATCAGTCCAAACTCTGTTGTCTATTATTAAGTTAAACGTCACCAAAAAATTCATGGTGCAAAAGCCAAGATCTCTTTCACAATTTTCTTTTTATTCTAGGCTATACAGAAGCCCGGATGATTTATTAGATGGATTTATGGACTGCTTGGGAAAGGATTGAAAAAATTTTGATTCCTCCATGTGTGGTGACTGCTATCAGAGGACTATAGTGCATTCAAATACCTCCAGTAGTTAACTTTATGATCTTATTTTGCCATGGAGAAAAGGTGTTCAATTCATTTCCATACAATCCCTTTTTTCATGCTCTGAAGAAAACCAAGCTGAAGAAAATACACAGAGAAAAGTATCCATTGCTCAGGACATTATCTCTAAACTTCATACCTATTTTACACATACTTTTCAATTTTAACATACTGAATTTTTGCCTTCTATTCATGTTCTAGACCCGCCTTAAATTTGTCATTTTTGGTATGAACCCATTGCCATAAAACCCAGCTTTTTGACACCCTAAAGAAATATGGAAATTTTGCAGGAAAAGCAGAAATTGTTAATGACAAACAATTTTTCCTTTCCTCTCAAAGTTTCTAGACTATGTGTCAACCTCAATCCTGTTTAAGCAGGCATTGTCAACTTTTAATTTTGGACTAGTGTAAACTTTTGTTATCTTTGCATTATAGGTTAAGAGCCCCTGATACAGTGGAATCCTTTCAGTCTCAACACTAGCATGTCAACTATTTTACTATTGGGAAGGTAGTTTTCATAGGCTTCTGTTAAAAAGGGGAAAAAAGTCCTGTAAATTTTTTATTTAATCCTTTCCTGTAAAAAATGGGATTTAACGTAAATAGAGAAAACATTGTGGGAAAAGAAGAAATTACATCTAACAAGTCATTTCTCCTTTTCCTACAATATTTTCTACCGCATAGGACGGTTTCAGTTCATACTGCATCCAATCTTCATTATTGTCTGCAACCTCTTTCAATTTGGACCAGTCTTAAAATTCCAGAAAACAGAACAGGATATGTCAGTTGCATATAAGCACTGAAGTGCAATTATCGGGGTTGTTATCAACCCCTTTCTAGATGATTTACCTGCCAGTAATACCTGAAAGGGGAGTTAGGCAGTATATAGTTAGATTAATTTTAGACTGGTGCATATTCAATCAATTTCAAAAAGGAACATGTTCAAGGCTTACAATGTGTTTTCATCCTGAGACTTGACAATTTCGAAAAGCTATTTTTCACGTTGATTGAACTAAAACATGAAATGGCGAGATATACTGATAAAACGGGACTTGGAAAATAAATAATATCTGTAAGCTTCATACGTTTTATTCTGTTTCGCTTGAATTTTATGCAATGTTATTCTACAATTCATTTGAATGACCTACTACCATACTATAAGACACAAAAAATGAGACCGGTTCAATTTCAAGGCTACAGGTGACAATTCACAGTGTTTGGAGTGAAAATTTGGGTACCAAATATGATCTCTAATAACAAGAAAACTCTCCTTTTCCCACTTTCTTTTCCATTTTATAATGTTTTCACATACCAAATAAGAATTGTGTGTTAATGGGTTAAATGCATGTACAAAGAAAGGAAAGTCGTGTGTAATGTGAACATGGGCAAAATTTAAGTGTACCCTAGAAACAATAATTCAAAAACAATCATGGAAAAAAGAAATTTTGGTTTTCAGAAAACCTTTCAATTATTTAAATCAATTATTAACCAATTTATAACAACCCTCAAGAAAAGGCTTTGATTGACATTGTGGAAAATTGGAAAAATTCTTGTTACAATAAACTTTTACCACAATGTTTTCTGCCAAGGAAACAAAGAATTAAAATTCTTGTCTGCAACATCTTTCAATTTGGACAAGTCTAAAACTTTGAAATTCAGTAAAAGGTTAATTATATGTCATCTACTAGCCATACCAGCATCAATCACAAACTTGTCTGAGACACCAGATAACATTAATTTTTTGGCTGCTGAGAGCTAACTTACAAAGTTTGAGTTAGCTATTGGTGGAATGTTGTTAGTTGTCCATCTACAAAATCATTTCCCCCAGTTATGTGTTTGAGATTAACATCTGTACTCATGACCAAAGAAGTGATTTGATAGGCAATGATTTTTTGTTCACAATACGACATATCAAGCTCATATATATGACTTGTCAAGCAAAATGGGACTATCTGTCATTTAACAGAATTTTGATCAACAAAAACGTAAAAAAAGAGAGATTAGATACAGTACTGGTAAGTCAATGTTGGCTTGTCAGGCTTAGCTAGGTAGATACTTATTTTTTTTCCACTTTTTAAACTTGTCCAGATTGAAAGATGTTGCCAGCAAAAACAATCTGAAGTCAAACATCCTTATAAGTAGAAAATATTGTGGAAAAGAAGAAATTGCTTAATATTTGATGTTTGTGCAGGAAAGAGTTCAAGTGATTTCAAGTAGGCCTCAATTTGCATGACTTGTTTTCTTTGTCAATGTGAAAACTTGTATTGCCTATTCCCACAGAAACGGAGAAGAGAACCCTGGAGCTGGTGTTTTAATGTTTAACCCATTTTAATATAATGTACATGCGGTATAAAATTCATTTGCAAACTATTAAATTTTGAGTAAAAAATCGATTTTTGATTTTGATATTGTGTCCCTAGTTTTTCTCAGATGTCGCAAACTTATGAGCTATTATGAGACATTTGTCCCATACTTTTTTCTATCTTGCCAGAACACTGCAATTGGGCTTAACCCATTCCCACTTAGTGACCCTTTTAGACACCCCAATTAAAAAAAGCTTTAGAAGACATTGTGAAAAATGAAGAAATTGATTGTTACAAGCAATTTCTTAATTATCCTCTATGTTTTCTAAAAAGAAAGTTGAAAAAATGCAAATTACATTCACTTTAGATTGTCGTCTGCAACTTCTTTCAATTTGGGCCAGTCTAAAATTTTGCTGTCTGGTAATGGAATAAAATGATGGCTGCTGTTTATCTGTTTAATTGGTCTTTGCTTGTCTATTTGTCCATTGTTTTGTGTCATTGGTTGGTCGAATATCAGGGTAAGTTTGAAGTCAAATCTGCAAACCAAGTCACTGAACACAGAGATGATTGGCTAGTCTGTGAAGTTGTCATACTTGTAGCTGATGCAGCTGTAGTTGTAATGATTGTGGTTCTTAAAGCAGCTGAAGAGCTCACAGTAACAATTGGATAAAGTGGAAAAGCTTTGTAGACTTCTCCAAATACAGTTACTTCCTCATCCATGCATGTTCTGCTGTCTGATCTCATGTTGATGATAGTACAATTTATCTAAAATCAAAGAAAAAATACAATAACCAAACAGTTTAACCCTTTCCTGTTTTGAACATTTTTAGACCTGTCCAAATTCAAAGGTTTTGCAGATGAAAATTTAGAGTGGATTCAATTTGAGAAATAACTAACCAGTAGGGTAGGAAATATTGTTGAAAAAGAAGAAATTGCTTCTTACAAGCAATTTCTTCTTTTTCCACAATGTTTTCTCAATTATAAAATTACAGGGACATAAAAACCAGTGATTGTACGGGAAAGGGTTAAAAACAATTTTTATGCATGATTAGAAAGGCTGGTAATCCAAACAAGTTGTTTACAAGATTTTTCCTTTTTTTGTTAATAGTCTAAAAAATGAGAAACTTTGCAAAAAAAGAAAATTTACCCTGACTTGTCTGGTGAAAACAATAGGTGGAGCTCAAAATGTAAAAAAGTTCAAACCCATTACCACACAATCCTGGTTTTTATGACCCTCAAGCTAAAAGCTTGGGAAATATTGTGGATAATGAAGGAATAGCTTTTTCCTTGTCTTCCAAACTTACTACTCCCACATAATTTTCTGTCCAAAATGAGACAAGGATTTTTGAAATTTAAAAGAATTGTCATCTCCATCTTCTTTGAATTAGGGCATGAATGAAATTGAGTCCTCTGTTTAAACCCTTACTAGGCGACAAAATGTTAGACTGGTTAAAATTGAAAAAAGTAAGAGATGACAATTTCAAAGTGACGAAATATTAATTAGTTTTGTCTTTTTGGGTAGAAAACATTGTGGAAAATAAAGAAATTGCTTGTCACATTTCTTCATTTTACACAATGCTTTCCCATTTGTTTCTTTAGGGGTGTGAGAAGATGCCATTGTGAGGGATTGGGTTAACAGAAATCCTTGATCCGCCATTGTATGAGCTTATCCTTTATTGGGTTTCCTCCATGAAGGCTACAGACAGGGTTTAGTAACGACCCCTGCCCCCTTCTATGTGCAGACTTATCAATGTCTATATCCCGGTCAAAACAGGAATATTCCAGAATTCTTTGATATCCCAGATTCAGCATTATAAGGGTTAAATCTTTTCTAATTTTGTCATTCTAAAAGGGTCAAAACCTGTCATGTTTGTCTAAGTACATAATATTTCCAAGAACTGTTA
The DNA here is from genome assembly GCA_946902895.1 of Fragum fragum. Lineage (NCBI taxonomy): Eukaryota > Metazoa > Mollusca > Bivalvia > Cardiida > Cardiidae > Fragum > Fragum fragum. The sequence goes on from OX336379.1 coordinate 45,767,043, forward strand.
CAAGGGTGATAATGATTTTTTCATTGGGGTAATTGATATAGATTCATTAGTCAGTTTAACAAGTCAGTTTACTGATAATAATTTCAAACTTTCCAAAACTCAAATAACAGATAGAATTCTCATTCATATAAACAAATTAAGATTAATTCATACATGACATAAATCATGACCTTTTCTAGTATCATCTTTGCTTATTTCCAAAGTCATAATAAGTGGCAATAGAATATAAAGGGATTTAACAAAGGAGTTATACAGTCCTTGGAAGAAACATAGATCACGGTTAAAAATTAAGGGTGCCATATACATCACTAGTTTGTCTAACATGAAAGGATGGTTTATGCATCTGTTATGTAATCATTTCCTATATTGTTTAAAACACTCATTAAGACATGACATGACCTTAGTTTACCCTTTACCAAACAATCAGTAGCTTGTCTATCCGTTAGTGACTATTGAGATCTTATTAAAATATGAACATAATGATAGCCACTGTTTTCTGTTCAATCATCTGTCCTAGTTTGTACTCACATTAGGAAATAGCTGTGACATATATTGCAGGAAAAGGAGAAACTGCTGGGGTCCCTTCCGATTTTAAGGGATCCCGGAACACTGTTAGTGTTGACCCCTTGTTGTGGCTGAATGGATTTGTTGGTGGTAAAAAAAAAGACAATACCTTCTAACAACTGTGTAAAACGAACATTTTGAAACTATGTTGGAATTCTAGATAAACAGTATGTTTCTGGGGGAACTATGTTCATATCAATAATTAACACAGTTCTAAAGTAGTTTATAAGAGCAATTAAATTCAAAGCACCTCTTCTCAATTTGGACTAGTCTAAAATTATGTCATTTTTGAATGGGATTAATGAAAAATGAAGGTACATGTATGGCTAGGGTAGAAATTGGTGAGAATAAAGGGAAATGACTTATAATTACTAAGTTCTCCTTTTGCCACACAGTTTTTGTGAATATATCAAAATTGACCAATTGCTGGCTCTGCCCATTACTACTAAAGCTCCGCCCATTGACTCCGACAGGAAGTTCCGCTTTAATTTTTACAGCATTCTCTTGCAAAATTTTTGCCCAGTAGCATGTAACAAACAGTAAATTGGTGTGTTAATGACCTAAATGTCGTAGCTACAGATTAAAAAGGCTGTAGCTACGAGGTTTAAGCCGCCAAATCAAAAATAAAGGTAAAGAAAAATGGCAACCAATGTTAGATTTGATAAGCTTAGGTCCAGGCTGAATGAATTATTTGATCGGTCAGTATATTCCTCTATTGAAAGCCCCCTTTTGTCAATTCAAAGGGAAATATCCCAGAAAAAGGGAACTCTTTCATTTCTGCTGTCTTATGAAAATTGGTGATGAGATTCATTATTTTCTTTTTTTATATATATAATCCCCACCCCATAATATAATGGCCGAGATATCAGTTTATTCACCATAATGAACTAACCTCAGCCTCGAAATTTCCCTAGCTGATGTTCGGCATGTCGGTCCCTCTCCCCGTCAGTTCCCCGGGTTAAAGATTGTTGGCACGGCGTCAGGTTTCAATCGGAGTCGAAAGTTCTCAAAACCAACGTCATTTACTAGTTTCGGGCTGATAAAAAAATTAAAGTGTCTCACACAAAGCTTTGCATAACTCGATGGCTCAGAATTTGTCGTTGCTCGGTTCAGTTTATGAATCCACAACTTTTTTCTTTTAAAATCAATCGGAAACGTAAAAATGCAGGTCCTCTGAGTTCCCGATTCATCATTACAACCGTAAGCATCACAGATCGTCATTATTCTGTTTTGAAATTGTTTTTTAATGTATTATCGCCTGTATTTACTACAGCATCCATTTGACACAACTTCTACTATGACGTCACAAATGCAGGGGAGATAAGCGGTTTGGGGAATGTACAGGGGAAGTAAGCGATGCGCTGTTTTTGAGCAGTATTAAATCTTGACTTTTCGAATTGGTTTTTGTACATGTGCACGGCCTGCAATCGCGAAAATATTGTTCATGTGTTGAAATAACACCATATACATAAAAAATAATGAATGAAAAGACAAAAAAAAAATTTTCTTGAATTTGCCCTTTAAGCTTGTCATTATTTTAATTTTTACACATTTTTATCAAAATATTGATATAATCCCTTAAACTCTTTCCCGTTTTTTTTTCTTTTGAAAAAATATGTATAAATAAAAAAACAAATTTGTCAAATTTGAAACTAGTTACAGGTCTCACCTGAAAATTATGCTAAATTTGAAATATAATCAATTTCTAGGGTATAAAATATTTTGGGAAAAGAACCAGGGATCGTTTGGGAAAGGGTTAAAGAATGAATTTATTAAATCGCTGTAACGTCGAAATGGAATTGCGCAATAGTTTCCCCCCGATTATTTATTGTTTTCCAATTCCTGCTGGACTGCATTAAATCAACAGCATGCGTAATGGCATGATATCAGCATCAATAGTTTAATGTTAGGATATCAAGATAAATTCGTCAAATTCTCCGAAATGCTTTCTGATTTTGACGGCTGTTTACAATTATAACGTTATTCGTGCATTGTTTAGTGTAAGTTTATTTTAACCCATACCGCATATTCACATTTTTACGTCCCAAAAGAAAAAAAGCTTTCGAAAATATACGGGAAAGTGAAGAAATCGCTTGTAACAAGCAATTTCTTCACTATCCACAATGTTTTCTACCCCATATGACAACGATGTTTAAAATTTCACGAACTAGAAATAAATTGCTGTCTGCAACTTCTGTAATATTAACTAGACCCCCGGCGGCGGCACATGTCCTTTCCGACATTTGTCTCTCACCAATGGGTGGATAATCGTAAACCTAAGTGGGATAGCAGCTGGAGGCTAGGAAAGGATGTGGTAGTACTGGTGTGAGAAATACCAGGCATCCACTGTTAGGTGCTTCAGCCGCCGCGATATGACTGAAATACTGTTAAAAGCGGCGTTAAACCCCATTAAATCAATCAATCTTTTACTCAAGACCAGTCTAAAATTTCGTTGTGTGGTAATGAGTTTAAGAAATAGATTAAACTTTGTAGGCTTTTAGTTAGTGAAGAAAGTACCATCTATTGCACCAATCCTGGTCAGTCCTCATAAGGTATGAAGTCAGATTAATTGATTAAACGGGGTTTAACGACATTTTAAACAGTATTTCAGTCATATGGATTCCTGGTATTTCTCAAACCAGTAATACCACGACATCATTTCCGACCCTACAGCTGCTCATCTATTTAGGATTACGATTATTCATCCATTGGAGTGAGACAATAGTCGGAACGGCTATTTGCCGCGACCGATGATCGAACCCGGGACACCATGATAAGAAGTCCTACGCGCTACTGACAGCGAGTAAGAAGTCGGACTCGAATTAAAATACGCGAACGAAGATAGAAAGATGTTTCATTTTGCATCGGACTTCGGGAACTGTCTATTTGGTCATCATTTTAACGTCTCCAACCAAACTTTGACTCGTCCGGTGTAAAGTTTCTCCTTGGATTACGATAAAATATTCGAAAAAATATAGAGTCCAACAGAGGTCAACCAGACATTGTATTTTGAAAAAAAGTATAATCTGATAGAATGGTCATTGTAGGTTATTGTAGGTTAAAAAAATCTGCAAAAAATGAAAAAAAAAAAAAAAAAAAAAGAAAAAAAAGAAAAATCGACTCATTATCAGTTTATGCATGGTCGATACATTTCGTAATTCCCAGATGGTTCCTTTTCGCTTGATGGATTAAAACTATTTGTACATTACTTTTAACAATGTACACTATATACATCGAGATATATTTATTTGGCAACCATCTCGACTGGTTACCTTAATTTCACTTTCATTTAAGGCATTTAATTTTCTTTTATGTAATTTCAAACAAGTAGCCGAAACGCAAAACTAAACGGACTATCGTGTAACGATTCAAGGAAAGACCACTATACATTGCAATAGTCCTAGGTGATTGATATTCCGAATTTCTCGAAAATCTTGAAAATTTCCCGTCAGTCAAATTCTTTTACCCAATCCCAGACGATGGAATTTTAGACTGGCCCTGTATGAAAGGAGCTGCAGATGATATTTTAAGTTTATGAAATTTCATTTTTTTCTTCAACTTCCAGGGTATAAAACATTGTGCAAAATGAAGAAATTGCTTGTCGCAAGCAATTTCTCCATTTTACACAATGTTTTTCCCATTTTTTCTTCAGGGGCGTCAAAAAGCGTCTCTGTGTGGGAAATTGGTTAAAGACAATGCTTTGGCTGCAAAACTGGTGACAGAAATGAACGTCACTTTCTGGTCAATTCACATTCGTATAACTTCCTTAGCTAGGTCTTCCACAATGTAAATATCTGATAAAACTTTTTTGTCGGCTTTTGACACGCTCACTAGTTATAAAGGATATTTGATTGGGCTAGGTTTGAGTTTTCGACCTCGTGGACCGCTTTCGGTAACTTCCCGAAAAACCTTAGTTGAATTTGCAAATTATTTTTTTTTCGATGAAGCTGAACTGATTAAAGAAATATAAAAAATATGGGGATTATAACACGAAAACGGAATATCCATTGAGTCCATAAAACAATTATTCGAAAATGCTATCAAATCCAGCACAGATCAAAAAATGGGATCAGATCTAACACAGGTCAAAAATGGGATTAGTTCAAGCAGTGAAAAAATTGGACTAGGTATAGCACAGATCAAAAATAGGGTCAAAGCTAGCACAGGGATCTTTTTCATATCTAAAATAAAATATCATTCAACAGTTAGAAACGCATTACCAGACAAAAAATATTAGATTGATTCAAATTGAAAGGAGTTGCAAACGACATTTCAAATTCTTCCAAAATTGGAAAATAAATGCCATAGGTAGAAAACGTTGTGAGAGGAATTTTTCCTGTTCCCACATAGTTTTCCGTGATCGTTTTTTCGTCCAAGTTGTCCATAATTGTATTTCTTCAGGGCGTCAGAAAGCGTCATTCTATGATCATGTGTTTAAGCAAATTGTTAGAAATACGGCTAAACCCATCACCAGGCGACATCATTTTAGACTGGTTCTTGCTCTAGAATTAGATAATAATTGCCAACAGGAGCCATGTCGGACATGGCCATCCCCCGCCTTAAAAGCTTGATAGTAAACTGAAGCAAAAAACTCCAAAATAATGCAAGCAAGAGTTGTGGTTCTTGTGCACTTCAGTTCTCCCTAATGAGACCTATCCATCTATGAAGTTTCAAGTTGATAGCGTTTATACTTTAGAAGATATGCTCCGGACAAAATCTAAGTTTTTGAAATAACAAAGGGCAATAACTCCAAAATTATTCAAGCAAGAAGAGTTGTGATTCTTGTACACTGCGCTTCTCCTCAGTGAGATCTATCCACATATGAAGTTTCAAGTTGATAGCTATTATGCTTTCAGAGATATGCCCCGGACAAAATTTAAGTCTTTACAATAAGAAAGGGCTATAACTCTAACATTATGCAATCAAGAATAGTGGTCCTTGCGCACTGCACTTCAAGCAAGAAATTTGGTTCTTTTGCGCTGCACTTCTCCTAAATGAGATCTATCCACCTATGAAGTTTCAACTTGATAGCATTTATACTTTAGGAGATATGTTCGTACGAGATTAGTGACGGAATGACGGGATGACGGAATGACGGCGGGGGATAAAAAAAGGTAGAAAACATTGCGAGAAAAGGAGAAATTGCTTGTAAGAAGCATTTTCTCCTTTCCTACAAAGTTTTTCGTCTAAGTTTTCTATAATTGTATTCCTTCAGGGCGTCAGAAAGCATCATTTTGTGGTCATAGCGAATATTATCAACTCTAGTTAGGCGGCGCGCATTGCGCAAATCTGACTTGATTCGATATTTTCGCGCTTTCGGGATTGCCGCTTTTCGCTCAACAGATCTACCACGAAAAAGATCTAACATTATATTTTCTCCTATTGTAAAGATAACCGCATTATTTTTCCCCCAAAATAAGTTGTATTAATATTCCATTAGTTTGCATGATTTTTGTCAGAAAACGTAATACAATTTGATCTTTTCTGTCAGTAACCATTGTATTTTGAGAATAGAATCAGAGAAACAGCTTTTATGTAACCCTTGGGCAGATAAAATAAATGGTTGGCTTGTTCAAATTAAATGGAATTGTAAAGTTATTTAAGAATGAATCGACTTGCTGTGTTGCGTCGAACTCCTATAATCATGAGGGCTAGGGTTCGATCCCCGGTCACGTTGAATATTCTTTCCGACAAATCGGCTCCTACCAAGGGTTGATAATCGTAAACCTGATTGGGATGAGCAACTAAAGGCTCGGAAAGGATGCAGTGGTAGTACTGGTGTGAGAAATACCAAGAACCTTTGGTTAAGCGCTCTTGCCTCCGCGGTATGAAATACTGTTGCAATGGCATTAAACCCCATTAACAAAAAAAACAAAAAAACTAACGTGCCGTGTCTTGTATGTTTGAAAGATTTTTAACCTTTTCCTGGATAATCCCAGGATTTTACGTCGCTGTGATTTTATACTTGAGAAAACATTGTGGAAAAAGGAGAAATTGCTTGTAACAAGCAATTTCTCCTTTTCCCACTGTGTTTTCTACCCTATAGGGTGGTTTTATTTGGAATTGCATCCACTTTTCAATGTCGTCTGCAGTCTCTTTCAATTTGGACCAGTCTAAAATTTCAAAAACCGGGAAAGGGTTATCGAAGCTTTGAACAATTAGATCACAGCATAGTTCGATTTTTCTGTTGATTCTTGTGTATTGCCCCTATCCCACTGGGGCTCAAAGTGTTTATCTACATACCGAGGAGTAATAACAAGAGTACTGCATGCGGCTACTAACGCTCGGCTATTCAAGTGCTTGATAATGGATAAAAGTGACCAATCGCTTGCCCCATCCCACTGACTCCCTATCCCCGCCTTTTAACTCCAAACAGGAAGTTTAACGGCGTTTATTTTGCAGACTCATGGCATGTAACTAAAAAGTAAAATGGTTCGTTGATGACCTAGACATTGTAACTACAGCTTGAATAAGCTGTAGTTACAACGTCTAGGTCACCAACCAACAAAAAGATTAAAAAGAATGCGGCCAAAAACGGAGTTGAAAGCTCAGGCCCGGACTGAATAAATGATTTGATTGATCGTTTGATTCCTTGATTGACAGCCACGGTTGGTCAATTTTCAAGCCAGAAAAGGGTTCGTTCAAATATGTATTTAAAATTATCCCCCATATTTGTATGGATGTCTTCTTGATAGTGATCATATAATGAATATGTTCAGTTTTACCAGAAATATTACAAAAATGTCAAAGTTTTCGGACGGCGACCAAGGCGACCATGTTGTACTAATAGCCGCCGGCATAGCGCAGTCGGTAGCGCGTCAGACTCCTATTCTTCAATCATAGGATGTCATGGGTTCGATCCAAGGTGGCGGGACATATCCTTTCCGACATTTGTCTCTCACCAATGGGTGGATAGTCGTAAACCTAAGTGGGATAGCAGCGGGATGCTAGGAAAGGATGTAGTGGTAGTACTGGTGTTAGAAATACCAGGAATCCATTGTTAGGTTCCCAAGCCGCCGCGATATAACTAAAATACTGTTAAAAGTGGCGTTAAACCCCATTCAATTAATTCAATGTCATACTTATCCCTCAAGTAATCTCCGGAAATATCCGAGCGAAAAATGGTTAGGAGTTAAAACATTTCGGAGAAAGGCATTTCTTCTCTTTATACCATCTTGTTATTTGATTTTCATAGCTTTCATTTTAACAAAGTAGAGGTTCGAGTTTAAAGTGTATCCTCTGTAGAAGTATAGCATGTATCAGCAGAGTTGCTCGGTTCCACATTTAAATGCTAGTCATGGGGGTCCAGGATTCGATCTCCGGCCGCGTAGAATATCCTTTCCGACGTTTGTCTCCCACCAATTTGAGGATAATCGTAAACCTAAGTGGGATAGCAGCTGGAGGCTAGGAAAGGACGTAATGGTAGTGATGGTGTGAGAGATGCTAAGAATCATTAGTTAGGTTCTCCAGCCGCCGCGATATGACGGAAATACTGTTAAAAGTGGCGTTAAACACAATCCAAACAATGAATTTCAATGCTTACTGTCGTGATTGTTTGACAAAATAAACCGGTAAATAACTTAACCCATTACCACACACTTCCCACGTTAATATGCGACCAGGAAAGTTTTGAAACCTCGTGAATAAGGGAGAAATTGCATGTTATATTCAACCAATTCATCCTTTTTTAGCAGTGTTTTCATGCTTGACAATCTTTTTTTTTCAAATAACATCAAGTGTAAAACCTAGTATTTAATCCATTTATACAATATAATGGTTTTGGCGTCCCAAAGAAAGAAAGCCTTCGAAAACATCGAGGAAAATGAAGAAATTGCTTGTTACAAGCAATTTCTTCAATCAATATCCATAATGTTTTCTGCATCAAAAATAAAAATAAATAAATGAAAACATAAATAAATATATTTCATCATTGCAAACCTGTCGTGTGCAGCATCTTTGAATTTGGAGCAGTCTAGAATTTTGTCGTCTGGTAATGGGTTAAACTTGTATTTCTTTTGATTTGGATCAGTCTAACATGCTACACAAAGGTTGATTGTATTGTATAGATCGATTTACGTGTCTTACAACATGTGTGCCAAGAACACGTTCGAAGAATGATTAACCCTTCACCAGACGGTAAAATTTTAGACTGGGCTAAATTCAAAGGAGAATTTAAAGTTTATGAATTTTTGATTTTTTCGCCTCTCTGGATAGGAAACAAAATGTAAAATGAAGATATTGCTTGTAACAAGCATTTTCTTCATTTTACACAATGTTTTTTTCAAATTGGTTTTTCGTAATGGCCGTCAAAAAGCCTCATTTTGTGGGAAAGTGTTAAGCGTATTAACCTTAGACTGGCGGTCGATTTTCCAGGCGTCCAAGCGGAAATAGGGTTCTAGAATATCTTAAGATGAGCAAGGTCAATAAGTCAACCCATATAAGGTAAAATACCACAATTTGTGCACTCGAAGAATGAAGAGATTGGTTGTTCTTTGAAGAGGTGAAAAAGAAAAATTAATTTTAGATTGTTTGTCTGAATGGGGTTTAACGTCTCTTTCTATAGTTATGATTTCAGTCATATCGCGGCGGCTGGAGCACCTAACTATGGATTACCAGATCTATCACCACATCCTTTCCGAGCCTCCAACTGATCACCCATTATGGTTAACGATTATACACCCATTGGAACGACAAATGTCGGAAAGGATATTCCCCTTGGCTGGGGATCGAACCCAGGACCCCATGACTAGGAGCCCTACGCGCTACAACTGCGCTGCCAATCCAACTTAGGTTTACGACTATCTACCCATTAGTGGGAGACAAATGTCGAAAAGGATATTCGCTGCGGTCGGGGATCGAACTCGGGAATCAAAGCCTAGGAGTCGCTACCACTGCGCTATGGCCGTGTCATTGATTATAGAGATCCACGGCCATTGATTTCCCAATTCTAGTCTGCATTTTTACTGCATCTTTATAACGTCTCATTATAATTTAATACTACAGGCAGCTGTGTCTGATAAGAATGAATTCTGGTTGACTGAGTATTTTTATCATCGCTATGAAAAAGAGTAATAGGGACATATTTCTTTTATATAAATATACTAATTAGTTGCATTCTTAATTTTTGTTCATGAAAGTATGAAAAAAATCTAGACAATCAAAAGGTTAAATCTGATAAACCAAACAAAAAAGAATATTAATACTTTAGATATATAATCATTTTTTAGGATTCATTTAGACTCTTGTTTGTTTGTTTGTTTATCTGTAACTAGTGTTAACTATATTATTGTCACTCTTTGATTAATTTTAACGCTACTCAATAGTATCGTGAAGCTTTTCGACGAACGATTTCTCGATATTTTAACGGGACACTAAATAGTTTCTTTTTCTGTCCCGTGTAGGCTTATCGATTGTTCCATCCACGGCTTGTCTCACAATGGCAACATGTTGTGAGGGTATTATAGAGAGATTAACCCTTGTGATGCTGAATAAATTACCTTACTGAAATACTGTAAAATCAAAGGGCTGAGAGCACTGATAGAACTTGTTGTTCAAAAATCAATATTTCTTTTAGAAAGCAACTTCATTAACAACTCTGGCAGGAAAAGTACAAGCAGAAGGTGTAGACTAAGATCAGCCTGCACATAAGTGCAGTCTGATCTTAGTCTACACCTCCTGCCAAAACCGGAATATTCCGGGTTCAGCATGACAAGGGTTAACTATTCCTCATACCAGGCATTGACACTTTACGTATGTAGGTGATATTTAGCCCGTCAGGTAAAATGGAATAGGACGGAAGTTCGATTGTGTTGTGCTGGTCTGATACGAATCGCCGAATCGAGTTTTTTTTTGTTGGGGGGGGGGGGATTCTGAAAGTAGAATGGTTCGTTCTTCTTTATTGGAAAACGAAATCCTAGCCAATATCTGCTTACTAAACATTGATAAAACAGTAACCATAATTTTTATCAGGCTGATGGAAACAAAATTAGAATTGTCACAAAGGGAAATTATATCCGTACCATTCAAGTAGCACAGTCAACTCATTCCAACTCCATGACTCTTTTAGACACCCACAAGAAAAAAAGCCCTGGAAAACATAGTGGGAAATGAAGAAATTGCTTGTCACAAGCAATTTTTTTCATTATCCACAATGTTTTCTACCACAAAAGTAAATAAAAAACAAAATTTCATAAGCTTTAAATTGTCCACAGCGACTGTTTTCAATTTGTTGTGTGGGAATGGGTTAAATTTTAGACCTACGTGAACCCAGAACAACAGGGCATTTCCTTGAATCAATGGCAACAATTGTATATGATATGTAGGTCAGTTGGTTCTAGAGGTAGAATATGGGACTGGAAAGATCTACAGGCGGATAGACGGACGGATAGACGGACAGATAGAAAGACAGACATCGATTGAATGAATGGCTTTTAACGCCAGTTTTAACAGTATTTAAGTGATATCGCGGCGTCTGAAGCACCCAACAATGGATTCCAGGTATTTCTCACACCAGTATTACCACTACATCCTTTCCTAGCCTCCTTCTGCTCTCCCACTTAGGTTTACGATTATCTACCCTTCAGTGAGAGACAAATGTCGGAAAGACAGACATATGGTCCCCTGTATTTCATAGATTGTGTGGGTACGGTATTTCCGAAATGACCGATCGAATTAATGTACCTGTATAAAAGGAAATTTAACAAGGGGGGGGGGGGCGTCCTGGAAAAAGTGCAATGCGTTCAGTAATCGCTATAGATTCTATGGCCCGGTTAATGATGGGTAATTATGTTCTCTCAATCAAAAGATGAAACCGTACTAGTTATAGGGCATGTTTATTTCATTTATTGATAAGCTCAAAACATGACATGTTGACGTGTATGATAAGCCGAAGGTGTGTCTATTTTTATATTTTAATTAACGTAATTGAACGCTCAATATAGCCTTTTTCTCAGGCCATTTGGACATTTACGAAACAATACACGTTTTGAAGGATAGGAAATATAGGAATATAGCTTTGGAAAAAATTGTGAGAAAAGCAGAATTTGCTTGTTTAAAGCACTTTTTTCAAGTGTTTTCTGTTCATCACTTTCCTTTTCAATATACACTTGTATGCATCTTCTTCAAATTTAGACAAATCTACAGGTCTGAAATCGGTCGTCAGGTAATGGCTAAAATAAATGAATAGGCTGACACAGTAGGGAAGAAAATACCCATATATTATTGAAAAAGAAGAAATTGCTTCTTCTTTTTCGACAATGTTTCCTCAAGTATGATATCACAGGGACGTTAATCCAGAAATTGAACAGGATTAAGGATTAAGAAATGAAGACAGTATTTCTTGTTTTCATTCATGTATGAACCTCAAAACTTAACTGACCAATCGCTGGCCGCGCCCATTTTGCTCCTTTGACCACGCCCACTGACTCCAACAGGAAGTCAAGCTTCTATTTAAACGGCGTTATTTTTCAAAGTGTATGGCCAGTAGCATGTAATAAAAAAGTAGAATGGTTGGTTGGCGACCTAAATGTCGTAACTACAGCTTGAATAAGCTGTAGTTACGACGTTTAAGTCGCCAAACCAACAAGATATTTCACACAAATGGCGACCAATGTCGGAGTTCAAATCTTAGTTCCGGGCTGAATGAATGATTTGATTGGTCGTTATATTCCATGATTGACTTCGGCGATTGGTCAATTACAGTGAATGAATACGCGAATTGGGATCATTTATTAGTTTGATTTGGTTTTTGAATTTATCTCAGTGACAACAAAAAAATGCATTCTCTTTTCTGATAATTCCATGTCATCGAGCAAAAACAAAACAAATATTTCACTAAATAATATTGAATCAAATGAAATTTTATGTGTCTACCCGATGCGAAAGAAAACATAATAGTTGCCAAGTCAAAATGTTGCTCATAGAATAATGATAAGAAAAATTCAGCCAATCAAAACGCTTGAATCTTGAGAGACGTGACTGATATTAAATGATAAGTAAAATAATCAACATAATTCTTAGAGCTATAGATAAAATATGATATTACATATATCATTTTATTTGTTAGTAGGTGAAAGAGATTTTGTTGGAACAGGTGATGATATTCAACTCTTGCTTCAGAGTAAAACAAAACAACAACAACAAAAATAACAACAACAAAAAAAAAAAAAAAAAAAAAAAAAAAAAAAAAAAAAACAATTTTATGATAATAATAATAATAAAGCTTTTATAATTCTCAATATAAGTTCATGGCATAAAAAGACTATATTAATAAAGAATTGAATAAGGCCAATGGATGTTTGTTTATTTTGTTTAGTTTGCAGTTCTCAGCGCATCTACCAAACCTAACTAGAACTAGATGTTATTTCTGCATTTAATGTTTCATTGAATATTAGGTTGTCACAATTAAATAACCCTATCAGACGAGGTGCGTAGAATTTAATGCGTATATACTGCTTATCTTGTTCAAAAGATGGACTTAAATTCAGAAGTCGATATATAGAATATAAATTGTCATCTCGGATGTCTGAGTGAATAACCGCTAGTATATTTTATTCGAATTTATATATAATATTGAAAATTGATTTTGCTTTTTGAATTTGCTTTTTGTATGCTTGCATTTATATATCTTATATGTATACACTTGTCACTATAACCCATTCCCACACAATGACGCCCCTTGAGAATAAAGCTTTGGAAATCATTGAGGGAAATGAAGAAATTGCTTGTTAAAAAGTAATTTCTTCATTTTCCTTATTGTTTTCTAGTCAAATAGTTGAAAAAATCTAAAATTTCATAAACTTTAAATTGTCGTCTGCAACTCCTTTCAATTTGGACCAGTCTTAAATTTTCCCGTCTGGTAATGGGTTAATAAACCATTTACTTAATTACTTTAAAGGTAAGACAAAACTACATTTCAATATGTTTTTCAGTGTCTATTCCTTTATTGCATTCTTACAGCAAAACGTACAATATTAAAATAACATTATATCTATGACCTACTTTTATTACATATACCAAAGTGTCGACAGTTTGCGACACCCAACATAGCATTTGCACCAACAAATGTCATTCATAAAAGGTCAGTGGTTCTTCATAATAGAGTTCCCTTTCTCTAGCGAGCTTCAATTATCAGTAACAAAAAATCACTTTTCTATGATGAAAGTTATCAATTATCTAAATCTAAAGGGAAATAAGCGCTTTTTTGACAAAATGCTAGGAAAAAGTCAGACGAAAACGTTGTAGCAAAGAATATGTCGTTTTTTTTTTATTCAAATAAATTGGTGTATATTTACGTAAAGCGGAGATGCATAGACAATTGACAAATCGCTGCCCCGCCCACTTACTCTTTTGGCCAAGATCAATGACTCCATTAGCAAGTCCCGCTTTGATTTTCAACGACGATATTTGGCAAAATGTGTGGTCAGTTGCATGTAGCTAAAAAGTAGAACATTTGCATGGCGACCCAAACGCCGTTACTAAAGCTTGTATAAGTCTTCAAACCAACAAAATGGCTTAAAAATGGCGGCCAATGTCGGAGTTCAAAACTAATTTTTGTCTCAATAAACGATTTCATTGGTCGTCTGGTTATTTGACTGACGGTCGCGACATGCCAATCATTCTACAAAATTTGACCTTTTCATTAAACCTGTCATCTGCATCAAAGAAACTAGCTCTTGTTGATTTGTGTAAAAATTATTGATAATTGGCAGAATGTACCTAATTTGATATAAACAACAACAACAACAAAAACAAACAATGACAACAACGACACTTCAAATGCTCAAACAACATACTTTCAATGTAGAATTTCAACATTTTTTACCTAAATTATATAAGAGACGTTTTGCAGGACCAGTTTTACTATTTTTATAATTTCCTCTTTGAAGGATGTATAAGCGGTATTCTTAAATGCTTGCTTATCGTTTTCTCTTTAGAAAAAAGAATGAAATAGTTTGTCGGGACATATAAGTGACAAATAATAATAATAATAATCAAATCTATGGATCATTCAAGCATCTTGTGACTTCACGAGCGAGTTGGATATTTATCAAATCTAAGAACCTTTTCAGTGCAGACAAGTTATGCTGATTTTCCCGTTAAAATGTTTCCTGTTATGAAAGCCATTTGTTACATATGAAATCATTTCCCTACATACCCTCGTGAAATAGCACAACGTTGATAGAATCGTCCCTGGGGTCAACAGAATATATAATAAGACGGTCTCAAGCTGTCATAACCAAAAGCTTAGGGCATCTTAACAATTAACCACAAATACTTCTAAGCAAGAGTATATGGTGTACCGTTTGGGCAGAAAGTATGGTGTACCGTTTGGGTCAAAAGTCCACTTTGAGTCTTCTGAGTATAAAGAACACGACCCCTTAGATTTAAGCGTGTGCGCTTATTCTTCAAAAGTGCCCGCGTAATTTAAACGCTTGCTCTTTCAAAATATGAACATGCACACGTAAAAAGTAAAGACCTTGATATTGTACGTTCATTTGTCATGAAGGCGAACGCGCACGTTTTATTCTCTTAAACTACATGGGGCCTGATTAGCAAATGTCCACTTAACCACACTTGTTATTATGGATTTCGAATAAAAATGAAGAAAAGCCAGATGCAAAATTAAAAAAAAAAGTGTTTTAAATTTCGTTCATTGTCCGCAGCGTTTTTAACAGTTCGAACCGTTAAAATGAAATATGAAAATGAAATTTCACAAACTTAAAATTGTCGTATATAAACTCTTAATATTTGGACCAGGCTAAAATTCTGTATTTCCTAAGGGGGTCAAGGGAGAAAGTAGTGTCGTTGTTTTATTTTCAAACAAGTAATTCAACTTTAATTCAAACATTCTTCAGTTTAGATAAATAAGAAGTTAAGCAACTGATTTTCAACATAGCTAGTCAGTTCAGCATGAATTACCCCCTTTAATAAATCTAACAAAAGTAAGTCGATGCTTTTCAAAATGACATATATTTTCCATGGTCATTCGCGAAAAGAGCTTCAAAGATTTCAATATATAGGATATGGATCCTTTTCAAGTCATGTTTTTCATAGATCATTTTATTCTCAAGGAAACCCAGCAAGTGGTTTCTGAGGATACGATTTACCAAGTTTTCACTACACCAAAAAAGGAGAATCTCACTGCCTTCAACGGCCAACTGTTTTATTCGATCAAAATCTTTTGAAGGAATCTGATAAAGTGTCATTTAAGGACCATCTCGTTGAAACAAAGCAAGCACTTTCTTGAGGGATTTTTTTGTGGAAAATGTTTAGGACGGAAGCTCGCACGGACAGACTCACCAAGGACATAATGTTATGATAATAGTCCTACGTATATAGAGGAGCTAAAAAGGAGATATATGAGCCTATGCGTGACATTTCCAACCATTTCGCATTTGCGTGACTCGCACACATTGACAGCCATTCGGGGCAATTGGAATATTCACTGATTGTTTAAAGAAGCTTTGGGTCAGTACCTATCTACAGAGCGCAGAGTGAAGACTCTGATCAGACTGTGCGGATGCACAGGCTGATCTAAGTCCTTACTTGGTGCACATGTGTAATGGTTGTAAAGGTCACGCATGCAATCATTTCTTGTAATATGTGGGTCTAGTGAACTGGATGAAATCGGGTGACTATAATCGTAGAATGCTGTGACAATAACAGCGATGGTTTAAGAGATTCGTAAAGCCACCGTCATAGCGCAGTCGGTAGCGCATCAGACTACTAAACTTCAATCATGGGATGTCACGGGTTCGAACCCCGGCGGCGGTGCATATTCTTTCCGTCATTTGTCTCTCACTAATGGGTGGATAATCGTAAACCTAAGTTGGATAGCAGCTGGAGGCTGTGAAAGAATGAAGTTGTAGTGCTGGTGTGAGAAATAACAGGAATCCATTGTAAGTTGCTCCAGCCGCCGCGATATGACTGAACAACTGTTACGCCATTCAATCAATCAACAATTTAAGAGATTCGTTTCTAATTTAAAAAAACAACAATATTTGTTAATGCGCGCCTCTCTTTCCGAAAAGTAGGACGAACAGAAAACGTCTGATAAATATGGAAAGGATCTATTCGCTCTTTTGATTATGTTCAAGCAAAATATATATATATTCAAGACAAGATATGCTGAATCGTTTGTCCTACTTTTTCAGATTTGTTTACTACTTTTTAAGTAACTCGTCATTCTAAAGCCAACACCTAACGACACATTTTTAGACTGGTCAAATTTGAAATAAATCGCGAACAACTATTTATATTTCATTAATATTTTTTTTTCATATTTCTTGATGCAAGCAATTTCTTCATTTTACACACTTTTTCAAGACTGCTTTTCTAGAGGGCCGTCAAAAAAGCGTCATTTCGAAGGAATGGGTTAAAAAGGTTATAATAAATAAATAAAAATAACAAAATAAAGACTAGAAATGTGTCACAGGCAACGGTGCCCCCGCTTTAGTGTTTGTGAAACAACCCTTGATTGTGACTATGACATTAGGCATATCCAACGGAACTTTACGTATGGCACTAGTATTCATCAAAGGAATAACTGCGCCAAGTTATTTTGAAATAAATCAACTAATGCAGAAAATGTGCTACGAAGAAGGAATGAAAAACAAGCACGCGCATATTCGCACCTATATTCCGTCTCCATTTCGTTACCAGGGCATAAAAATCGACATAGTTCCGATATGATTAAACTATATTTAACTTCTTAGATATAATTGACTATAAAAATTAATACGCATGATACAATAAAATCGCTATTTGATAAATACACTTTTTTTTATTAGATATATAAATTATGCATAAAAAGTATTAGGGCGTACTTTATGAAAAGCTGGGAATATTTTCCCAAGTACAGTTTTATAAAACTCAATTGATTTTATCTGACGGTTTGCTTCGTATTAGCTCGTTATGAGGTGTATTTTCATTGTAGATTCCCCAGAGATACCAATTAATAAGGCGATAATCGCCAGCAGGTATTCGAGCGTACTGGAATGATTTCCAGTGTTTATTTACCGAGAAGAAATAGAATGAAATATTTATGATTCGAAATGGTGAATAACCATCCCGATACCATGTTGTGAATCTTAGCTTGGTTTGAGTTAATGTATATTACTGATACATAAAATACATGATTCACACACACAAAAACAACAACAACAGAAAAAAAGCCACGATAAAAAACAAACAATAATAATAAACCCCCCCCCCAAAAAAAAAACAACAACAACAACAACAAAAAAAAAAGACATATGAAAGAATATATGAAAAAGATTAGGGTTCTTAAAATTTAAAACCACTTTTTTAGTTTAAGCTTTCCCCATACAGTTTTTCTTTTGCACGCCCCAATTTCTTCATTTTTACACAATATTTTCTGCCCAGAAAGTTAAAAATTCTGAATATTCATAAACTTTAAATTGTCGTCTGCATCTCCTTTCAATTTGGGCCAGTCTTAATTTTTCTGGTAATTGGTTAAAGGGGCTCGTTAGAGGACCAGTCCCTAATGGTACTTAAAAGACGATATTTTTGAGTTACAACGCATTAAAAATTTGCATAAAACTAAAAGATTCAAATTCAAGCTAGGCTAAAAGCACTGGAACTTTCCAACGTCATAAATCAACGTCATTTGGATCGTATTTTTGGGGGGAGGGGGGAGGAAACGGATCCTTTAGATTGACTTTAAAAGGAAGGAGGGTTGCTATCTCAGGTACAGAAAGTCTACCTGACGCGAAGATGATAAGATTACCGAGGTTAACTTGCTAATATCGATTTAGATCTCATTTCGTAAGATTCTAGATCGGCCTAATTTGAAATGAGACGAATAGTACATTAACGTAATAACTTATTTCTATTTTCAGGTCATTGGCCGTTCAACACTGCTCTCTGCAATGTATTTGTGACGTCAGATGTTTTGATGTGTACGTCATCAATTCTCCATCTCTGCAGCATATCATTACAGCGTTATCTTGCCATAAGTAGGCCACTAAAATCCAGGAATAAATCAAAATCTATTGTGATGCTAAAAATAGGGCTAATATGGCTCACAGCCGCCATGATCTCAAGTCCAATAACTGTGTTAGGGATTGTAGACCCGAGTAATATTTTGACAGGAGAAACGTGTGTGTTACAAAATGATGACTTCATTATGTATGGTTCTGTGTTAGCGTTTTTCATTCCACTCGTGATCATGGTTTTGACATACGTGCTAACTGTACGATTGCTATATAAACAATCAAAACTATACAAGAATGGTGGTTCCTCGGATTCTGGGGAAATTATGATTCGCCGGACGAAATCGGGCAGCCGAACACGACTTTCTAGCCGTCGGTATCATTCAAGTGATATGAGACCGCGAGCGAAATCACTTTCCAGATCTGAACACTCTTACGAAATGTGTAGGAAAAGTAAAAGTCACGTGAACATTCCCGGATGTGGGGATCAGTTTTTGCAAATTCCAAATATCGTCTCTCATTCGACGTCAGTCGAATCACTGTACAGCAATTCCTCCGCGCTACTGCCACCGCCTGTTAATATCATTCCAGAAAGTAGTACCAGCTTCTTGAACGTACCAGACCCAAGCCGCCAGGGTTCATCAACAGAGTCATTGGTTAGTGAATTTTCAACGGACGAGGATAATAATCAAAAATATAAAAATCAGAATTTTCTTTCCGTTGATAATGGCGGATTACACAGTGGTCTTCAGAGGAAGAAATCTATTAGAATGACTAAACAACTTCTAGAAAAAGCATCCAGTATTCTAAATTTAACACGCGAAAGACGTAATGACAAGATGGCGGTGCGAACTGAACAGAAAGCGTCCAAAGTGTTAGGATTTGTGTTTGTGCTTTTTGTGATATGTTGGACTCCATTTTTCGTGGTGAATATTCTATCGGCAATATGCAAATCTTGCTCTTTTAATCCAGTTCTAGTTTCCACCTTTGTTTGGCTCGGATGGATTAGCTCGACCATCAACCCTATCATCTACACGATGTTCAACTCAACATTCAAACAGACTTTCATCAAACTGGTAAAATGTCAATACAGTTTTCTGCAGAAGTCCGCAAGAGGGCGCTATTGGAGTCATAGCACTGGTTTCCAACAGAAAGACTCAAGTGACTCAAATGCGGAGATACCATTATAGAGCGTAGAGATATACATAGAAAACAAATATTTCATTCCTTTGCACACAGTCCCTGAAAATACCTGTGGACACAAATCATCTTATCGTTAGTATGGTCTCTTGCAGTTTGCGGTCAATCTTACTAAAACGACCAACTCTATCAAGCGACTACTTTCATTGAGTTGCCACAATCTAATCTCCCCTCTTGACAAGTTATTACTTACTAAATATTCACCTTAAGTTAATCCTTTGTTGTTTGAACTCTTTGTTAACGACTTATAAGACGATTCGTGTATGTTGAAAAAAAAGCACAAAAACACAACAAATGATATAGTAAGAGGTCAACAGTAAGTGAACCGATCCTTCATGCATGTCGTAAAAAGTGTATTGAGCGACCATTCTCCTGAGCGACCACTTCTTGGCCGTCCCTCGAGTGTTTACGTAATACAAGTTAAAGTGTATTCAATTCCTTAGTCAAGATCAGACAACATGCATTCTAAAACAAAACAACTGCTGATTTAAATCGTATTCTCTCATTTAGATTACTCGGATAAAACCACAATACTCAAGTGTTTTGTAAGTAACAGTTTATGAACGAATACAAGAACTCCGAGTAAAACAGATCTTTGTCATGGTAAAGAGACGGAGAAGGGATAACAGTTAAGATTTTGAATAAAGAAATGATATGTAAGAATGATTTTTTTTCAAGATATTAATTCTAGTAAAGCTTATAATATGTTTATAGTTTTTGTCAGAAGATTTTCCCCCAAATGTTCTGACATTCTAAAGCAAATATTTCTTTTCCTAAATGTTCTGATATTCGTAACGAATATTCTTGCTTACATATTCGTAGATTAAATCTTATCATGACGTCATCTTGACATCATCTGACCGCCTGGGCTCGCTTATTAATTCATCTTTTGACCATTTTGTCTAAAGGAAATGCCATCACATGTCTAATATGATGCTCATTTGGTGGAATGTGAACTTGTATTTATTAATGCTGCTCTCACACCTTTGCGTATCTGCGACGTTTGGGCCAAAAATGTTTAACGTGGATCAAACGCCGATGACAAAGGCGTATTTTGATCGATCTCAATGGTATGGCGTATGTACTACGTTCCTGCGGCGTTTCCGCGGCGTTCCTGCTGCGTTCTCGTGTTTGTATGGAGATCCAGCGGCGTAAGTACCACGTTCTGAGGCGTAAGCGTGGCGTATAAGGCGTTGTCGCGGCGTAACCGCTACGTAAGCACGGCGTTCCATTCGTTCGCGCGGCGTTGCTGCTGCGTAATCACGACGCTTACTGTTTACTTTGGGGTATAAAACTGTTTATTTCACGTCGTTGTAGTCATTTATCAGAAAGCAGCCGAAGATGCCACCTAAAAGCTGTTTCAGTTTGTTTTTGTAAGCAAAATGTCCAGGCAAGTCCGACAACAGCAATATCATAATCTTCTTGGTCCATGACTTTGGAAATAATTAGAGCAGACCAAGAATACTGGTACTATGGCGCTATTCAGACACAAACTCTTTGAACGCCATAGAAACTACGACAACGCAACACCAACGCAGCTGCAACGAAATAGAAACGAAACATACGTAACACGTACGTAGCATGAACGCGAGAAAACGTAGTGACAACGCGGTAAACGTCGCACATACGCCGCACATACGCCACGCATACGCGGGCTTACGCCGTGGTTACGCGGCATGATTGGCTTTTCGTTCGTGCCACGTACAAGGCGTAAGAGCTACGTTCCTGCTACGTAACTGCTACGTTATTTTCGTTTCTACGGCGTATACACTACGTAAGCGCGGCGTATCAGAGCTGTCACGTACGTGCTACGTATTTTTAAGTGCACACTTAAAAATACGTCGACCCTCGGCGTACGAGGAGATCATGCTACGAATCGAGGCGTATGCGCTACGTAAACTCGCGTTCCTGCTACGTTTTCACGGCGTTCCTTTCTTATCGTGATACGCCACGCTTACGCGGGTCGATACGCAAAGGTGTGAGGGACGTATTAAGATTGCAATTCATACAACTGTCCGCCCACTTTCCCTGTATCTTACTGAAACTTAAGTAGTCTTTCCAATGATAATATGTATTCCGAGTGGTAGGAAATTAATGTCAAATGATTTTCAATTTAATTATTTTATTTGATGTCCGGCTTATGCCTTCTTCAGAATTGACAGTATATTTAAATATAGTTTGAATGTTGATGTCTGAGAACATGCCAAATAATGTTAACCAATTACCACACAAAGACGCTTTTGGATGCCCCCAAATAAAAACAAAAGAGAAAACATTGTGGAAAATGAAGAAATTGCATGTCTTCGTTTTCCAGAATGTTTTCTGCATAGAAAGTTGAAAAAAATCCAAAATTTCATCATTTTAAAAATGTCGTCTGCAACTTTTATCAATTTGGACCAGTCTAAAATGTTGCCCTTTGGTAATGGGTTAAATATCATGTCATTCATGACAGACAAAATTTTGGCGCGTCGAAAGTTTTGCATCAGCAGGCCGCTAAGCCGTAATACTCAAAATTTAATCTTAGAAACTTTAAATTTTGAGTATTACGGCTTAGCGGCCTACTGATGTAAAATTAAAATTTAATTCTAACAGCCAAGGAACTATTAATAAAATATAATGGAGCCGGACTAGCGTCCTGACACTAAAAAACCCCCTAGCGCTCTGGTTTTCTGTCTAGCGGTATTTAACTCTAAGAATGAAAAAAATCAAAGTACTGAAAGTACTGTAAGCTAGCAAACCATAGTTCTGTTATGTATTATTCTTTGCTAAGATTATAATGATAAATAAACGAGGCTAAAGTAACATAGGAGTTAACCAATTACAACATGACAAAATCTAAGACAAATTGAAAGAAGTTGCAGACGACAATTTAAATTTGGTTGTATTTAAAAAATATTTCCCTTTTTGGGTAAACAGCAAGCAGGAATTCCTGGTATTCTTTGAAATCATTTATCATGATAACCTTTTACAAAGAAGATTTCTCAGTAAAACCAGCATTGCTAGCTTACAGTACTTTCAGTATTTTGATTTTTTCATTTAGCGCATGACTAGAATTCTTTAAGCTAACTTACTAATCAATGGGAAACAATCGCTTTTCTACAAAAACAATATGAAATGTGGGATAGATTCCCTTGAACGTTTGTTGATACAACCTAATCTGCTGGCTTGGCACTAATTTCGAAAAATTAATGGCCATTAAATGAGCATGTTACAACTAAGTAGATTGGTTGGTTGGCGGCCTAAACGTCGTAGCTACGACGTTTGAGTCGCCAAACCAACAAAAAGGGTTAACAAAAATAGCGGCAAATGTTGGAGTTGAAAGCTCAGGTCCGCGCTGAATAAATGATTTGATTGGTTGGTTGATCTCTTGACTAACAATGGCGATTGGGCAATTGAACAAGTTTAAACTTTCTAAACGTTTCTAAAAAGTCAAGCCTTGGTAACGAGAAAAATGCTCTTAAAGTATGCTTCTGATTCATTTACCCCCCCCCCCCTACCCCCCTCCCTCATAAATCGTTGATTTGCTCCTGGCCACAACACATTTTGAGAAGCATTATTTAGTGTGCTTTTAAAAAACGAATTGTTGTGAGGTGACCTAAGCCGTAACGTTAGCCTAGAACACTGAACCGTTTCAAAAATGCTGTGAAACTAGAAATCTGCCAGTCAAAACTCACTGGGTGTACTCATACTTGCACTACCAAGTGAAAATGAAATTCTCTCCTAACCCATTCCAGCGTAACAAAATTTTAGACTTGCCCAAATTGAAAGAAGCTTCATACGACAACTTAACGTTGATGGAACTTTAATTTTTTGGTCTTTTTAGATAGAAAACATTGTGGATAATGTAGAAATTGCTTGATTAAAGCAATTTCTTCATGTTGCACAATGTTTTCAAAAGCTTTTTTTGAGGGGCGTAAAAAGAAGGGATTGTGTGAGAATCGTTTAATGAAACATATTTCATGAGCACATTGGAGCAAACGTAATTAAACAACCATTGCGTGTTTTATTAGCATGCCATTAATAGTTACGGAGAAAAATGCGCCCCCAACACCCCCAAAAAACAAACAAACAAACAAACAAAAAAAAAAAAAAAACCCCATAAAAACACAAACAAAAAACAATACAAAACAAAACAAAACAACATAATATTATACCAGGCATTGTCCGAAAATAAACCAAAGCCGCTTAACAGGAAGAAAATGATATGCAAACGTAGATTAAGTAAGCGCATTGTGTATCATCATTAGTTGAAACACAATAGCACATTTCAAGCCGTTGCTCTTACTGGTTGCCGAGAAAAATGCAACGAAAGCATACTAACTATACGAGACAATATCTGAAAGTAAACTAAGTCGTAAGACATGAAGTACAAAACCTGTGGACCGTAATTCAGTAAGCGTCGTGTAAAACCTTGAAAAATATGCGACGAAAACATACCAACTATATGAGACAATATCCGAAAGAAAACTAAGTAGTAAGACATGGAGTACATAACTTGTGGACCGTAATTCAGTAAGCGTCGTGTAAAACCTGGAAAAATCGCGACGAAAACATACCAACTCTACGATTCAATAAGCGAAAGTAAACTAAGTTGTAAGACATGAAGTACAAAACTTGTGGACCGTAATTCAGTAAGCGTCCTGTATAAGCTGGAGAAAATGCAACGAAAACATACCAACTATATGAGACAATATCCGAAAGAAAATGCAACGTAGGACATGAAGTACATAACTTTTGGACCGTAATTCAGGAGGCGTCGTGTGTTACCTGGATACCATAAATGATTTCAGAGGAAAATGCAACGAAAATATACCACTCTACCAGGCAATGTGCGAAATTAAACTTTGTCGTAAAATAGGAAGTCCATAACTTGTGGACCGTAAATCAGTAAGCGTTATGTATTACCGGGAGAAAAATGCATGAAGTGCCATGAAGGGCCCAAAGCTGAGCCTTCACACAAACTGTGTTAAACAATGTTTAATGAAACATATTTCATGAGCACATTGGAGCAAACGTAATTAAACAACCATTGCGTGTTTTATTAGCATGCCATTAATAGTTACGGAGAAAAATGCGCCCCCAACACCCCCAAAAAACAAACAAACAAACAAACAAAAAAAAAACCCATAAAAAACACAAACAAAAAACAAAACAAAACAAAACAACATAATATTATACCAGGCATTGTCCGAAAATAAACCAAAGCCGCTTAACAGGAAGAAAATGATATGCAAACGTAGATTAAGTAAGCGCATTGTGTATCATCATTAGTTGAAACACAATAGCACATTTCAAGCCGTTGCTCTTACTGGTTGCCGAGAAAAATGCAACGAAAGCATACCAACTATACGAGACAATATCTGAAAGTAAACTAAGTCGTAAGACATGAAGTACAAAACCTGTGGACCGTAATTCAGTAAGCGTCGTGTAAAACCTTGAAAAAAATGCGACGAAAACATACCAACTATATGAGACATATCCGAAAGAAAACTAAGTAGTAAGACGTGGAGTACATAACTTGTGGACCGTAATTCAGTAAGCGTCGTGTAAAACCTGGAAAAATCGCGACGAAAACATACCAACTATACGATACAATAAGCGAAAGTAAACTAAGTTGTAAGACATGAAGTACAAAACTTGTGGACCGTAATTCAGTAAGCGTCCTGTATAAGCTGGAGAAAATGCAACGAAAACATACCAACTATATGAGACAATATCCGAAAGAAAATGCCACGTAGGACATGAAGTACATAACTTTTGGACCGTAATTCAGTAAGCGTCATGTATTACCTGGATACCATAAATGATTTCAGAGGAAATTGCAACGAAAATATACCACTCTACCAGGCAATGTGCGAAATTAAACTTTGTCGTAAAATAGGAAGTCCATAACTTGTGGACCGTAAATCAGTAAGCGTTATGTATTACCGGGAGAAAAATGCATGAAGTGCCATGAAGGGCCCAAAGCTGAGCCTTCACACAAACTGTCAAGTCGATGCTATAAATAGTTGCTGAGAAAAATGAGACGGAAATATACAACTTTACCAGACAATGATCGAAAGTAAACTAATTCGTAAGAATTTGTTTGTTTGAATGGGGTTTTACGCCGCTTTCAACAATCTTTCAGCTATATCGCGGCGGCTCGAGCACCTAACAATTGAATCCTGGTATTTCTCACACCAGTACTACCATTACATCCTTTCCTAGCCTCCAGCTGCTATCCCACATAGGTCTACGATTATCGACCCATTGGTGGGAGACAAATAGTCGGAAAGGAAGAGTGCCGCCGTCGGGGATCGTAATTCGTAAGAAAGGAAGTAGATAACTTGCGGACTTAAAATCTAGAAAGCGCAAGGTAGGGCCAAAAAGGACCTGCATCAAGTTTCAGGTGAATGGTATAAATAGTTGGAAAGAAAAAGACGAAGAAAGCATCCAATATTCCAGGAAATGCAACAAAATAAACCAAGTCGTAAAACAGGAAGAAGATTCCGGCCTTTATTGCGGTAAGCGTCACGAAGGACCACTAGCTGAACCGTTCCACCAAGTTTCAAGTCTATGCATTGAAAGGTTGCTGAAAAGTTTCTAAACCTCCATTGTTATTATATTATTTTTCTTCGATGTTTATATACTTGCGACTTGTACTCATACAATGCCATCTTTATGGAGAAGAGCTCTATAAGCTTTATTTTCGTTCTGATTTAACTTGCTGTAAATTTTGATTATTTGTATAGTACTATGAATATCTAAGTCGCAAATAAAATGTGTTTAATCTAAGGTTGCTGAGAAAATGCGACGAAATTAAACCACTATACCAGACAACCTCCGAAATTAAATCAAGAGGTAAAACAGTGTGTGAATAACATGCGGACGAAAATTTGGTCAGTACCATGCAAGACCCATAGCTAGACCAAGATACAAGTGGATAGTATAAAAACCTTGATGAGAAAAATGCGACGGAAGTATACAGCTATATCTGGCATTTTCCGAAAGTTTGTTTGTTTGAATGGGGGTTTACGCCGCTTTCAACAATCTTTCAGTTATATCGTGGAGGCTGGAGCACCTAACAATGGATTCCTGGTATTTCTCACACCAGTACCACCATCACATCCTTACCTAGCCTCCAGCTGCTATCCCACATAGGTCTACGATTATCGACCCATTGGTGGGAGTAAACTAATCCGCGGAAGACGGGAAGAAGACAACTTGCAAACCCTATTAAAGTAAGGTCCCGTTTATCGCCCAATATCCGAAAACTAGTCGGAAAAGATATAGATATCTTTCGGATATAAATTAATCCTTTCCTGTTTTTCCTGGTATTTACGTCCCTCTCATTTTATACTTGAGAAAATATTGC
The DNA here is from genome assembly GCA_946902895.1 of Fragum fragum. Classification (NCBI taxonomy): domain Eukaryota; kingdom Metazoa; phylum Mollusca; class Bivalvia; order Cardiida; family Cardiidae; genus Fragum; species Fragum fragum. Next base: position 45,794,115 of record OX336379.1, read on the forward strand.
GGAAAAAGAAGAAATTGCTTGTAACAAGCAATTTCTTCTTTTTTTCACAATATTTTTCTACCCTATCGACTGATTATTTTTTAAAAAAATTCGACTGTAAATTGTTGTCTGCAAAACCTCCGAATTTGGACCAGTCTAAAATTTTGCAAAACAGAACTGGGTTAAGCGTCATTTGATACCCCTAACTGGGCCTCCACATCAAGCAGCAAGAGGGTGCTAGTGATAGTTGATGAGATGATATAAAAGAAAAGATACCGCCTTAACAGGCAATGTCCGAAAATAAACTAAGCCGTCAAACAGAAAGTAGACAACTTCCAGACCTAAATTCTGTAACCGCAATAAGTGAACCTTCGCACCAAGTTTCAAATGGATAAAAATATTTTGCCGAGAAATATGCGACGGAATATTTGGTTATAGACAGACGGAAGAATGCCCAAACCAGAGGTACTTCTGTTGTTTTTTCTTTGATGTACTGATGGACGAACAGAGGTAATCCAGTATACCCTCTTCTTCGAAACAAGGGTACAATGGGTGCGTTCAGGGTTCTACCATCGGTAAGCGAGTGTACTTACCATCGGCTACCGATGGTACCATCGGTAACCAACTAACTCTGAACGAAAATTGGCACCAATCGGTTAACAAACATGGTGGATAACCAACCGCTAAGAGTGAGGCAGGTGATTCCTGCTATGATTATGCTACAAAAAGTTCTGTGGTATATAATTGTATAAAAATATCGCTCTACTTATTAGACGCAATAAAGGGAATCTCCTCTTGTTTCACAAGAACTTTGTAAGTTCTGTCTTTGCTTACTGGTAGCCTTAGTGGATCAAGAATCGCCGTACTTTGATTGTTTTATGCCATCTTTTATTTACTCAAAACGAGGCTACCGAAGCTACCCGACTTGTCTACTCGCGGGAGAATTGGGTACCAACAATATTTCCATCGGTATACCGAGGGCTACCGACGGTTACCGATGGCTACAAACGGTACCAATGGCTACCAATAGGCACCGATGGTAGAACCCTGAACGCACCCAATAAAAGTTTGATAAGACGGATGGATAAGCGGGCATACAGTCACTATATTTCCAGTCTTTCTATGTGAGGGTATCAAAACAATAGACTAAACAAAAGAGATATTTTTCTTCTTTTAATGGAAAACAAACAGATGAAAAAATAAAATTTATAAACAATATAATGTACCACAGATGATTTAGTTAAAAATCCGTATATCGCCAAACCGAATTACCGTATTTTGTCTTAAAAAGAGGCCCTTCCGAATACAAAACTTCCAAAAACAAACAAACAAAAAAACAAACAAACAAACAAACAAACAAACAAAAAAAAAAAAAAACAACACCATTAGCAACAAAAAACAACAACCAAAAACAACTAGTACACAAACAAAAACTTAACCCTTTTTTTCAATCAGAAATAACCCCTGAGTTTAATTAATGAGAATAATTCCACCAACTTTATGAAAAATACGGTAAAAGCAAAGCATCTGAGGTATAATAATATGGCACTTTTTATATGTGCGATAACTGCATAATACGATTATTTCTGCAAACGAACATCTATTACAGATGAAAAATGACCAAAACTTCTTATAAAATTACGTCTATTCATACCAGTGCCAGCACGTGGTACTACTATAATTGTTGTCCAAAGTTAACTTATGTTGCGCCGGCAAACATTTGACCTTCATCAGTGACCTTCACCTTAACCCTATCCTGTTTTTTAGAATTTAAGACCTGTCCAAATTCAAAGGTTTTGAAGACGAAAAAATAAACTGGTGAAAAATAACAATTTAGTAGGGTAGAACATGTTGTGGAAAAAGAAGAAATTGCTTGCCATAAGCAACTTCTTCTTATTCTACAAATTTTTCTCAATCATAAAATCACTGGAAGGTTAAAAACCAGGTAGTGAACAGGAGAGGGTAAAAGTTTGTCATAGGCTTTCACTAAATGATCAAAAAGGTGAATGTTAATAGGAAAAGTTGAAAAAATATGTAAACAAACTCAAAATGAGCTTTGTCATTTTCAATCATATTGTGTATTATGAAGAAAGAATAACGCTTGAAAAGAAAAACAAGAGCACAGCCAACGGGTGTCTACGCTCGTCTATTTGGTACTGGATAGTGGATAAAAGCACTAAACACATATAGAGCTATACCTCCTTGATAGTATAGCTTGCTCTTTTGATAGTGAACAAGTGTGCCAAGTTTCAAGTGAATGCCTTCATAGAACAAGAGATATCACAAAATGTCAAAGTTTTCGCTCGACGACGACGACGAGAACAACAACAGCGATGACAACGACGACACGAAGGCTATAGCAATACCCCGGGTTTCTCCGAAAACAGTCGAGCTAAAAATATTTAAAGTTGTGATCCACATTGAATAAACAAAATAACAAAATACAAAAAGAATGAAACTTTTAAAGCCACCTGATTCATTTCTCTTATCACCCATTTCCACAAGACAAAATTCAAGACATGTTCGAACTGAAAGAGGTTGCAGACAACAGTTTCAAGTCGGTGAAATTTTAGAATTCTTTGTCTTTGGGAAGAAAACTATTCTGGAAAATGAAGAAATTGCTTATAATAAGCTGCTCATCCCACGTTAGATTACGGTTATACACCCATTGGTGGGAGACATGCAAGAAAGAATATTTGTCACAACCGTATTTGTAAATAAAATAAAATACGTTTTATCAATATTGCAATGGAAATTATTCATTAATTTTTTTTAATGTATCTCCCAAGTTCATCAAAATACTGTAAAATGCATGAAACTATATGGTTCTCTTATCAATTGGCCAATCCCGGCTGTCAATCAAATAACCAGTCGACCAATGAAATCATTCATTAAGACCAGAAATAAGTTTTGATCTCCGACATTGGCAGCCATTTTAGTTAACCATTTTTGTTGGTTTGGTGACTTACACATCATAACTATAGCTTATTCAAGCTGTAGCTACGATGTTTATGTCGCTAATCAAATATACAACTTTCTTGTTACATGCCATTGGCCATAAAGCTTTCAAAATAACGCCGTTTAAAATTAAAGCGGGACTTCCTGTCGGAGTCAATAGGTGGGGCTAACGAAGTAAGAGGGCGGGGCCAGCGGTTGGTCAATTGCTTCAAAAAGTTTCATTCTCATACAGAACAAATATATGTCAGAATGTATCAATAAACAAGATGTGTTTGAGTCATGTATCTTCAACAGTGTTTCAGTGATAGCAAAGAGTCAAGTTCTTGCGTTAAGCTGACCTTAATAAGTGACCTTGACCATGATGGATGACCTCAACTTCACAACCATTACATGAATTTCCAAACGCAAGGAATATGATCAATGTATCTTGAACAGTGTTTGAATAACAAACAAGAGGACCATGATATCGCCCATCTGATCAATATGGCTCAAGACTTCACTGTGTTAGTTCGCAGAATTATAGAAGGATGAAATAATTGATATTATATATCACTACATTCAAAAAGGTTTTCATCATGACTTTAAAAACATTTTCAGCAAGTTTTAGAAACATTGGGCCAAAATTGTTACCTCTAGAGTGGAAAACCTGACTTGTTGACGACGTACGAGGGACAATCAATTATCCCAAAGGCTGACCATGAGTACGTTGTGCCCATTTTAGCTAAAACACGGTTAGTTTTTGCGTAATGTTTACTGCTCACAGACAGAAAGGCCTATAGACAGATGGACTTCGGTAAAACAATATGACTTCGATCTTTTAGATGCAAGGGCATAAAATTATTCAAAACATCACGAGATCGAAAAATAAAAACAAACTAGAAATTCATCATTCAAGACTTTGGTTCAATTGTCGGATCCCGGTCATCAGTCAATCAAAATCCAGCGTTCTGATCGACCGAAAAAACATATTCATAACTTCATGAACAAAATTTTGAGCACACAGCTATTTTGTATGCGTGCGCATAAAATAGTTCCATCAAAAAGGTATCAAATTTAGTACAGTATTTGCTTTTTGATCGATATCATTGAATTATAAAAGTAATTTCGCGTATTCATATGTGAGATTAGTCTTTTCGTTTCATACATCCATGAAAACAAAAACATTCTCCTCATCTCTTAACAGAATCATTAGATCAACCAAATCATTCATCTAGACCGGTGGAGGACTTTGAACTCCGGCAATGGCCAACGTTTATTTGAAGCATTTTGTTGGCTTGGAGACGAAAACATCGTAGCTACAATTTATTCAAGCTGTTGTTACGACACCAACCAGTCACCAACCAACCATCCATTAATTTCAACCTTTTTTTTTGCTACATGTTACTGGTAACCAAATATACAAATTAACGTCAAATCACCCATTCCCATACAGTGACGCTTTTGCACAACCACCAAGAAAAATGCTTAGGAATACATTGTTGAAAATGAAGAAATTGCTTGTTCATTTTCCAAAATGTTTTCTCCCCCCAAAATAGAAAAAAAATCCAAAATTGCATATACGTTACAATGCCCTCTGCAACATTTTTTCAATTAGGACCAAAATGGATTAAATCAAAGTTGTTGGAGTCAGTTAACCCATTCCCACACAATCCCTCCTTTTTACGCCCCTCAATAAAATCGCTTTGGTAAACATTGTGGAAAATGAAGAAATTGCTTGTATCAAGCAATTTCTTCATTATCCACAATGTTTTCTATCCATTAGGACAAAATGAATTAAAATTACATCAACTTGAAATTGTCGTCTGGAGCTTTCCTTGGTTCAGACCATTCTAGAATTTTGTTGTGTTGGAATGGGTTAACGTTGCTAGAGATCGGTCAATTTATGCTGTAAGACCAATCAGTGTTTTTTATATAACAATTATGTTAAGAATATATAGGTCAAGGTCAGCTGAAGCATTTCAAGGAGACAGACCAATGTCAAAACTGATGAAATTGACGCTCGGCTGTTCAAACGCTTAATAGTTGATAAAACTTCTTAATCGTGCACGGGATATTATTCGTTCAAAATGTAATTGGAGTTATCTTTTTGTTGGTATAGATTACCTTAATGATGGTGAACAAAAAATTCCGAGTTTCAAGTAATTGTGTTTAATATTACCAGACATATTACAAATAGTCTATTTTTCGGGCGATGTCGCAGACTATAGCAATACTCGGGCTGCCTCCGAAAACTGCCTAGTTTGACATGTGTCCCTGAGATAGCCTGGGTTATGTTAATGCCCCCCTTTCAACCTGCTGGAAATGTAAGTATTCCATATTGAAACTTATCCTTAACCCTTTCCTGTATAGCAAAAATTTAGACCTGTCAAAATTCAAAGGTTTTGCAGACAAACATTTAAAGTGTATTTTATTACAAGAATAACCATTCAGTAGGGTAGAAAATATTGTAGAACAAGAAGAAATTGCTTGTTACAAGCAATTTCTTCTTCTTCTACAATATTTTCTAAACTATGAAATGAGAGGGACGTAAAAACCAGAGATTGAACAGGAAAAGGTTAAGATATTTATATATTTATATACCTCACAATCATAGAGGGACCTTCTTAAAAAGTGTTCGAATTTACAATTTTTTTAATAGGTTACATGATGAACATTCGAATTTTAAATTACCTGCTCAATGTGCAAAACCTTGACAGGAATGGTAAATATTTGTTATACGTTAAAAATCAACCTTTGTGCAAAGGAACGCAGAATAGAAATTGTCACCCTTGAAGATTGAGTAAGTACATCTATGATAAGGTTGATATAATACGTTTGTGTATCATCCAGAGATATACGGAATGTTATTTTACAAAAGCGATACAATATCTTGTATTTGCTTTGGACAGCGGAGGAAGACTTTAATACTTTACTAAACCGAAGGTCTCGTCCCTTAATTCTAATTAGTATTCCATTCATTATATACCTACATCGTTATCGTAACTTATTGTTCCATTTATCATATACCTATATTTTTTATTAAACACAATCTATAAAGTAATTTAACCATTTCCTGTTTTTAATTTGTTAGGCCTGTCAAATTTCAAAGGTTTCACAGACAACAATGTACAGTGGATTTATTTTGAAAAATAACCATTTAGTAGGGTAGATATAAAGTGGAAAAGGAAGAAATTGCTTGTTACAAGCAATGTCTTCTTTTTCCACAATGTTTTATCAAGTATAAAAAATCACAAGGACGTAAAAACCAGTGATTGTACATTAAAGGGTTAAAATCCCTGTATTTCTACAAGCATTCCCCTTCTTCTTCAACGTTCTGATTACGTGTTTAGCATTATGACGTCATCTACAAAATGAAATTGACGTAATCGCAGAAACAGTATTAGATACTATCAAATAAGGATTTTTGTTGATGTCATGTCCGATTTCATCATTATGGAATGTCTATATTTTTACTAGGAAAATTCATAAGGCATATAAATTATATTGTATTAGATTGACACAATCGTACGTAATTCATATATAACTTAGTGTTCAGTCAAAGTGGTGGTCAGGAAAGGAAAACAATTTTGTGCATCATAATGAAAAGATTAAAGTGTCACTTTATTGTTGGGGTTGCCAAGCCACGTCCGTAATTCCAGGTACTCCATTTGGGTCCTTCCAAGCTGCATTCATGTCAGCATCTTTTCGCACAATTATAAACTTTGAGTTTGTCGGTTCTCTAACGATTCCCCTACCAAAGAAATCCCCGATACGTTGATGCAACCTGTAAATTGGAGAAAAAGGTTTTAATGCGTTGACATTTCTTGTGTTGTTGTTTTATTTGTAATACACTTGGTTCATGTATCATTTGACATTCAGGTTTCCTTACGTGACAAATAGATTACTTCCAGGGCATAGTGCAATCTGTCTTAAGTGACTACAATTTTATCGATGAATTTACATAGTTCACATTAATCATTTGATTCAAGTATGATTCAACCAACCAATTTTTACTGACCAGTTTAGACTATAGAGCTATTATGCTCCCATTACAAAGGCATACCTCTTCCCTTTCCACAAACAACAGCCTTTCACATAAACTGATCCACAGCTGTGTATCTTACCAGCACCTTGATCTGGGGGGGGGGCAATGTAACTATTACCCCTTCTTTCAGAAATGATATTGTCCAAACTTATCAGATACATGATTTCACTAGAGCTTACTTTAAACCTGCATGCAATATAAATGTTTTCAATTAAGTTACATAGACTTTAGTCATCAATGACATAATTAGAAAAGGAGAATGTATGCCTATATTATTTATCTCTCCTCGCGTCTATCAAGATTCAAACGTTTTGATTGGCTGGACATTTTCTTTTCATATGTCCACGAACAGGATTCTGAGCACACAACTATTTTGTATGTATTTTGCACAAATCAGATCCAAATATTTTATTAAGAACTACTAAAAGATTTGCTTTGTTTACTTGATGGCATTGAGTTATAAGAAATAAAAAGAATATTTCTTGTTTTCATACAGGTATGAATCTAAAAACTTAATCAAACAAATATATGATTACACACGTATTTACACAATGTGATTAAGCTTTCAGGTTCATACCTCAATTAAAGCAGGACAACTGCTGTCGAGCAGTAAAGTTTTGACCATCAACTTGAACTAGACCACCAATTTTGAACTTTGACCTATAACTTAAACCTATCCCAAAAATTCTTTTAAATGGCACATCTACTCATGATGGAGAATATTGGTGCCAATTTATTTTGAAATCCACCCATAATTGTAGGAGAAATGCTCTTGACAATCACAATTTTAGTGTTTGACCTTGAGCTGTAACCTTGACATTAGAACTATCCCAAAAAATCTTTCAAATGGCACTGAGTACGTTCCTGCTTTCACTAATAAGTAAACAACAGAGAAAATTGAATTACTCCTCAATAGAATATATTGAAGCCTCATGTATCACAACAAGTTTCTAGTTGATCACAATAATAGTTGCTCAGAAAAATGGAACGAAAATGTAATCCCCTACCGGACACTGTCGAAGTAATAACCAATAAAAAATCAGACGGCAAAATTTTAGACTGGCCCAAATTGAAAGGAGTTGCAGACAACAATTTATAAAGTTTATGAAGTTTTACATTTTCAACTTTTAAGGAAAAAAACATTATGGAAAATGAAGAAATTGCTTATTCAACCAATTTCTTCATTTTACACAATGATTTCCCAATGTTTTTTTGAGGATCGTCGAAAAGCGTCATCATGTGGAAGAGCGTTAAGTAAGTGGAACTGGGGTGGGTGGGGTTTAAATATCTATACATTCATTTTGGGATAAAAAAAAGTTAAATCTGGAGGTAAGTCTATTCATCTCACTTCTTTTTCAAAACAAGGATGTAAACTGCGGCAGCCACACCAGCAACGGCCATAAGGACAAAAATGACGATCAGTGCAATGGCATATCCGGGCAATCCATCTTTGTCACCACCAGTGTTGTATACACAGGTATCTGAAACAAACAGATGTGAAAGGTTATTAAATACGACCAGGGAGTGAAACCAAACCGTTGAATAGTTTTAATATTACATGGGTGATATTACACTGGTGTAATAGCTATGCAATTGAATTCGAATTTTATGGTAACGTCTTTACTTTACCGCCAAAATACGTACGTCATAATGCATCTAATGACGTCATTTTACAATGTTTTCGCGGAATATCATACATCGATGAATGCTCTTAACTTTAGAGATTTATTGCAAAAAAAATGTCATCCTTATAATAGAATACCAAATTCGTGTTCAAAAATTCCTGAATTAAGCTTGTCATCTAAAACAGATAAAACTCGGCAGAGCCTCGTTTTTATCTGTTCTTAGTTGCTTAGAATTTACTTTATTTGGAAAATTGACTGGTTTTTACAAGTGTGTTGCCAACGAGATAGTTTCGAACGTTTTAAACATCATTTAATCTCAATTTCAATAACCGAATGAAGATTCGGAAAACTTAACAAGACGGTTCTATCTAGCATGATGGGTCACGATTTCAACAACAACTTACCGTTCCAATTAAATACGTTGTGCGAGGTTGTACAGTATTGACATGAGAGGGATGGATTTGCATCGCTGTCATTGTAACAAACACCGTCAATAAAGCAGTATCCACTCTACAAGAAGAAAAGAATATCGATTCAGTACAAGCAAGTGACCAGAATGACCCTGGATTGGTCAACTAAAATTACCCCTTGTCATGTTGAACCCGGAATATTCCTATTTGAAATTGATGTATACACAAAGATCAGCCTGCACATATGTGCACCTTTTTGAATACTATTGAACCCTTAGTTTTAGATCTGATTAAAGCCCTGTTATGTACATCTTCTTTAATACTAATGTAATCATAATTGTAAATCTGATAAAGGTTCTCTCGTCTTCATTTATAACAGAGATCAGGGTAAGAGGGGGGTTTCAATATTATAAAATCCTTATTTCTCAACAAATCCCTATGTTGTGGGTACTCACTTGAATCGTCACTTAAGGAATTTGCACTAACAACATAGGGTTTATGGTAGTATTGGTGAAATATTTCTATCTAAAACACGAATTTCGCTCTCTATCTGTACTAGTGCAGATCTGTTAATATCATATCGTACTTGTAATTTTAAATCTGATAAAAGCTCTCAAAAGTTCTGTTTTATCAAATATATAATAACTCGCAAACTATTCAATGTTCATCGTCGGAGCTTCATTGAGACAAGCTTATCTTTACATCTTCAAAGTCTCTTAACCCATTCCCACACAATGACGCTTTTTGACGAACCTTCAGAAGAACAATTTCGGAAACATTGTGTAACACGAGGAATTTGCTTGCAAAATGCACTATTTCCATTTTCTGCAATGTTTCCTACCCAGAAAGTTGCAAAAATCTAAGTTTTCATGAAAGTTTAGTTTTTAACTTTAAATAAATATGCAACTTGTATCAATTTGGACCAGTCTTTTTTTCACATATGCCATCATGACATCATCTATTGTGTGATTCAACGCTTTTGAAAGTCAAGGATATTCAAGGTGCTTGCTCGTTTTAAGAATCAGGTGTAGCTTTTGGAGAAAATAAAGAATATTCATGTAATACATGTATCCGAGTGGGCGTTTTGATTCGTTAACTTTCTTACCAGTAATTCTATATAGGTATTTCCATTTACAGTAGTTATATTCTGGCACGTTGAGTCAATGGTGGTCACTACGATTGGGTCGGAGTAAGTTTCACCATCATTGCTAACGGAGATTTGGATCTGGGAATTTGTGGCGCCAGCTGATCTGCGTCGACGTCCTGTAGCTGGTGGACAACATTGTCCTTCGTACGTAGTGAATAATGTTAACAAACTAAATGTCACAGTACTCTGTCTAAAGCTAATTCTGTCTGTGAGGTCAACTGATAACTCAAACACCGCCTGAAAATAAACAGGTTCAAAAATGGGTCGTGGCCTTGACATTGACTCTATCTGAATATTTACACCAACTCATTGAGAAGAACAGTTATACCACATTATTCTAAAATAAATCCATAAACGTAAGAGATATCCTCTGAACAATTACAGACAGATAAATGCACCAATAAAGAACTACATTCTTTCCGAGCCTCCAGCTGCTCATCCCAATTACGTTAACGATTGTCCATCCATTGGTGGAAGACTAATTTGAAAATGATATTAGCTGTGGCCGGAGATCAAATCCAGGCCCCTTAGTTAGAGGTTGAACGCGCTACCACTGCGCTTTGTATCAAGCAATTTCTTAATTATAATTAAAATGCGGAAATGTGAGGTATTAGGTTAAAAGAGGGAATGAAATAACCAAACTCTCTTGAAGGCAGTTCCATCAATTGATGTATTGAAGTATAGTTTCGTCTATCAGGATTCTTGTATTTTGATTGGCTGAAATTTTATTTTCATACTTTAATGAACAAAATCTTGAGCACGCACTTATTTTGTGTGTTTGCGCAGAAAGAAGATCCATAAAATTTTACTCAAAACTAGTAAAATATTTGCTTAGTTTTGCTTGATGCAAGAAATTAGCAGAAATGAAGAAAACAATTGTTTGTTTTCACTGAAGTATGAACCTAAAAACTTTATCTTTTCCTGGTTAATCCCTGGTTTTTACGTCCCTGTGATTTTATAATTGAGAAAACATTGTGGAAAAAGAAGAAATTGCTTGAGACAAGCAATTTCTTCTTATTCCACAATATCTTCTACTCTACTTAATGGTTATTTTTCAATTAAAATCAACTTTAAATTTTCGTCTGCAAAACCTTTGAATTTGGACAGGTCTAAAATTTTGCAAAACAGGAAAGGGTTTAACACACTAATGTATGAGTCTACTCCGCGTTTCCGTACCGTGTTATTCAGTTTTTAGGCCCGCACTTCAATGAAAACAAATATTTATTCTTATTTAGTAATTGAAAGCAATTCATGATTACTCAATTTAGGAGTTAGTATAAACCCATTCCCTCAAAACAAAATTTTAGACTTGTCCAAATTCGAAGAAGCTGCAGATGACATTTTCCGGATAATGGAATTCTACATATTTTCGTCTTTTTGAACAGAAAACATTGTAGATATTGATACAAGCGATTTCTCTTTTTCGACAATTTGTTCCAGAACTATTTTTTGAGGGGCGTAAAAATGGAGGGAATATGTGGGAAAGGGTTAAGATTCTTGATACCTTGAAGAAATATTTCACACCCTTGCCAATAAATGATCCTTTGCTAGGAAAAACCCACCTTAATGACAAAATGTTTGATTGAATTTTTATTTTACAAAATTTGGAATTTACTAGCTTCATTACCGGGGATAAAAAAGAGTCATTATCTAAAAACTGCTAATGTTGTTTCATACATTAACCTATTCCTGGGATTTTTTTTAGACTGGTCCAAATTCAAACCATTGCCACACAATGAGGCCTTTAGATCACCCTCTAGTTAAAGCTTTGGAAAACATTGTGGAAAATGAAGAAATTGCTTGTTACAAGCAATTTCTTCATTGTCAATGATGTCTTCTACCACAAAAAATAAAGATTTTTAAAATTTTGTGAACTTTCAATTGTCATCTGCAACTCCTTTCAATTTAAACCAGTCTAAAGTTTTGTTGTCTGGTAATGGGTTAAAGAAGTTGCAGACGATAATTTTTAGTTGATCAAATTATTAAAATCTGTGGAAGAAGCCATCATTAGTAATAAAGAATTTGCTTGCTACATTTCTACAATGTTTTCAAAAAAATGTTTAAAGGGGAACGACAGTCATCACACAAATATGAAGTAAAATAATTATTCTTACGCCATAGATTAAAGTCAATTGGACTTGTTTTCTTGAAAAACTGATAAGAAGAAATGAGTAAAGTTTTTCAAGAAACTTGTTCATAAATAAGTTACAATATTCATTTGGTTCAATATGTTTAACCCTTTCCTGTTTTAATTTTTTTTAGACCTGTCCAATTTCAAAGGTTTTGCAGGCGACAGTTTATAGTGGATTTAATTTGAAAAACAACCATTCAGTAGGGTAGAAAATAAAGTGGCAAAAGAAGCTTTAGTTGAATTCAAACTGAAATAAATTAGTATTAACTAAACTTAACCTTTTCATTTCTCAAAGAAGATTTTTAAAGATTTCTTTCTGTGTTTCTATGTCCAATCAGACAGAGTGAAAATGAGATCCTAAGGACATTATTTTAACAACTTAAGTAGTCAGCCACTAGAAAATGTCACATACACAATTTGGAATCTCTTACCCTTATGTTTCCTTACCAGAAGAACTGAAAAGATTTCCTTATTTGTTTCTAAGTTAAATAGTGTTCGCCTGGGCATAGTCCAAACGAGACCAAGAGGCATAATTTTAACAACATTCGTAGACTACTACTGTACAATGTCATGTATAACATTTTGAGAGTCTAGGCCTAATTGTTTCTGCGATTCTGTTACCATGGAAACCAGTTATCAAGGAAACTTAATTATCTTAACAAATTGATAGAACTTCACCCAAGGTTTATCTCTGCCAATTTTCAGCTTGCCAAGTTTCAGCTTAATTTGCCAGGTGGTTTAAGAGGAGAGGTTGTTGACGATGGATGACGGATGGTAACAGTTTGTTTGAACAGCCAACCATTTTTAACAGTAGTTCAGTAATATCAGTCAACCACCGCACAAAACCATGGATCCCTGGTAATTCTCCAACCAGTCCTATCACTACAAACTTTCCAAGCCTCCAGCCGCTCGTTCCAATTAGGTTTATGATTATTCACCCCTTGGTGGGAGTAAAATGTTGGATTGGATACTTGCCTTGACCGGGGAATAGAACCTTGAGCCTCATGATTGAGTGTACTGTCGCACTACCAACTACACTATAGATAGAGGATGGATCATCACAATATCTCTCTGTGACCACTTTGAACTCAATTAGGCTAAAATACTTACTACAAATTCGATGGCTCGACATGTTGCGGTTGAGGAAAATCCATTTGATGAGGTCAGATTGTAGCATGTAGGCGGTTGAATCAATGAAACTTCAATTCGGGGCTCAGAAATTACGACAATTGGCTCTGTTATATTCAGGTGGCAGTTATCCCCTTTGAAATCGCTAGTACACTGGCACTGTCCTTAATAAACAAAAAGAACCCAAATTGGCAATACACTGGCCCATCTACGGACCCAAGATAGGACAATTCGACTGAGTTGATAAAACGAAACAATTTTGTATAGTGTGTGATTGGGGACATAAAACAAACAGCAAAACAGCAAATCGATTATTGTAGAGATAAACGGTTTAACTACATCTTTACTACACCATCCTGTATTTTTAAGTGCTAAAGAAATAGAACTTTTGGAAAACAATTAAGAAAAGAAGAAATTGCTTGTAATAAACAATTTCTTCTTTTCTCACAGTGTTTTTTCTATCTCAATGGCCCTTGTTCTTTTTAATTTAAACAAAATTTATTTTGTAGTCTAAAACTTCCTTCAATTTGGACCAGTTTAAAATTTTACCCTTTTTTTTTGCCTCTAAAGAAAAAAGCTTTTGAAAACATTGTTGAAAATGAAGAAATTGCTTGTATCAAGCAATTTCTTCATTATCAAGAATGTCTTATATCCGAGAAGACAAAAAAATTTTAAAATTTCATCAAATGGAAATTGTCGTCTGCAGCTTCTTTCAATTTGGACCAGTCTAAAATTTTAGTGATTGAGAAAGGGTTAATAAGCCGTAATAACTAAGTCTAAGTCGCAAAATCAAATAACCCATTACAAAACAGTGAATTTCTAGACTGGTCCAAACTGAAAGAAGTTGCAGACCTCAATTTCAAATTGTTGAAATTCCTAAAATCTTTGACTTTGTGGGTAGAGAACAATGCTTACAAGAGCCACGTTGAACATGGCCATCACCCGCCATAAAAGCTTGATAGTAAACTGAAGCAGTTAGATTTAGGCTTCTTGTGCATTGCATTTCTTGTCAATGAGTTGGATAATAGCTATCATACTTTCAGAGATATGCTCTGGACAAAATCTAAGTCTTAAAAACAACAAAGGGCAATATCTCCAAAATTATGCAAGCAAGAGTTGTGGGTCTTGTGCACTGTACTTCTCCTCAATGAGATCTATCCACCTATGAAGTGTCAATTTAATGGCTATCATACTTTCAGACATATGCTCTGGAAAATATCTAAGTCTTTAAAACAACAAAGGGCAATAACTCAAAATTATGCAAGCAAGAGTTGTGGTTCCTGTGTACTGCACTTCTCCTCAATGAGATCTATCCACCTATGAAGTTTCAAGTTGACAAGCTTAGTGACGGAATGACGGAAATGATGGAACTTGAATGTTGGAATGACGCATGGAGAACATAATATATATCCCCTTCACCGAAACGGCGGGGGATAAAAATGCAGAAATTGCTTGTAGCAAGCAATTTCTTCATTTTCAACATTGTTTTCTTTGAATGGCGTAAAAAGGAAGGATTGTGTTGGAATGGGTTAAAATGCTTAATATAAATATTGGGGTTTTAAAGTTCACTAGCAGCTTAAATGAAAAATCTAACTGTCCTTTCGATTTTTTGAATGGCAGTGACGAGCTGTCATTGGACCAATCACTCTTCTCCACTTACACAGTTTGCCACGCTCATAGACTTCGCCAGGAAAGTTCGCTTTGATTTTTAAAGGCGTTATTTTTCAAATTCTATAGCCAGAAGCATGTAACAAGAAAGTGAAATAGATCGATACCTCTTTCAATTAATTGAACAACAAAATATAGTACAAATAAAATAATTCTTATCATTTACTACAATGTTACTTTGTACATCATGCATATAAATATACACTATAAAAGGAACGCACAAACAACAAGATGGGTTTGTGAAACACAATGCCCAGCAATAGGACTAAACGTTTGACCTTGATATGTGACCTTGACCTTATCTCATGACCTTGACATGAGGAGATGCGTATTATGGATATGTATCAGCATGCTAAATATGAGCATTGTATCTTGAATAGGCTGGTAGTAATTTGCAATGTTAAGTTTTCTGGTTAAGTTTTGCAGACAGACACAGACCGACAGACAAAAAGACTGAATGACGGACAGACGGACAACGGTAAAACAATACAACTCTAATCTTTCGATGCTGGGGCATAAAAGCCTTTTTCATTAAAGTCGAATCTATTTTTTTCACATTGGTCGGGAAACAAAATCTTCCAACTTAGATTAATCCCTCTTGATTCTGATTCCTGGGGATTATACTAGTTCTCCCATTAATTATATTTGCTAATCACATGACATCGGAGAGCACACTGAATCAATTGATTGATCAGGGGTTTAACACCATTCTTAAACATCATTTCAGTCATATTGCAACAAAATTAATACTTACCATTGGAACAAGTACCGTTATTCAAACAACCACCAACACAGATGTGTTGGTATTCAGGGTTACTAGTCTGAAACAAATACAACAAGAGCTTTCAAGACATGACCAAGCCTGGAAAATACGAATATTTCTTTTTATCTCTCACTCTCTCTTTCTTCCAAAATCCTTTGTAACCCAAGCACGGGAAAAAAGATTAGAAACTCGACCAAAGATAGTGTGCTTTATATTGTCCTTTCCTTTTTGAATGGCAGTGACGTGCTGTCGACCAATCGCTGGCCACCCCCACCCCTCACCTATGCAGTTGGCCACGTCCATTGACTAGCCAATAAGCTCCAAGAACTTAAATGTATTTCTGAATCACTATCTTCACTTAGAGTATGGACTAAACTATACAAGTGAAAAAAATACTTATTATGCTTTCCAGTCGACACATTCTTTATTGGTAAGGAATATGTTGGCTGAAAAGCATAAGAAGTGTTTTAATGCATTAGCACTGAGTCTCAAAAGTCTGGAAACAGATATTAAATGAGCCAATTAACCACAATAAATTGAAAATATTTTTAAACCTTTCCTGTACAATCATTGGTTTTTTACATCAATGCAATTTTATACTTAAGAAAGCATTGTGAAAAAAGAAGAATTGCTTGTATCAAGCAATTTCTTCTTTTCTCAATATTTTCTAAATCATAGAATGGTTTTGTTCAAAATTGCAATTACTTTTCATTCTTGTCAGCAATTACTATCATATTCGTCCAGTCTAAATTTTCAAAAAACAGGAAAAAGTTTAATTACTCATCTTCGCATGGTGTATTGGCAATACTATTAAAGGGGAAACATATTATGTTTTTCAAGAAAATTATTTTTAAGAATGACTTCTATAACTTTTCTATTTAATTTACACTTTGAGTATCAAATTTCAATGTCAGGAAACAGACATTTAATTAGCTAATTAGCAGCAAAATATTGATGGTATTTCAAATCACTAATATTCGAATAGTAGATTGGCAATTCTATATAAGTGGAAAGATACTTATTATCCTCGGTGCACGAGCAGAATGTGGTAACTTGCTTTAACAAAGCTGTAGTTACAACATTTTTCATGCACTCCGATGTAATTCTTTTCAGTCGTGACATCTACAACTTCTTTTAACCCTTTCCTGTTTTTGAAATTATAGACAGGTCCAAATTGAGAGAGGTTGCAGACGACAATGAAAATTGGATGCAATTTGAACTTTAACCATCCTATGTGGTAGAAAACATTGTGGGAAAAGGAGAAATTGCTTGTTACAAGCAATTTCTTCTTTTTTCACAATATTTTCACAAGTACAAAATCACAGCTACGTAAAATCCCGGGTTTGTCCAAGAAAGGGTTAATGTGCACAGTAAGTCTGAAATTTCAGTGTCTGGAAAATAAACAAATTATCCCATTCCCACTCAGTGACGTTTTTAACTTAGTTTAGTTTTAGTTGGACACCCACAAGAAAAAAAGCTTTGGAAAATATTGTGGAAAATGAAAAAAATTGCTTGTTACAAGCAATTTCTTCATTTTCCACAATGTTTTCTACCTAGAAAGTTAAAATAAATTCATAAAATGTAAATTGTCGTCTGCAACTTCTTTCAATTTGGACCGTCTGGTAATTGGTTATGCAACGAACAGCTTACCTTAACAGTATCATCTCTGTACAAAGATTGAAAAGCTACAATTTGTAACGGAGTACATGAGAGACGTGCCCAGTCAACAGATGAATTGGCCTGGAAATTAAAATAACAACAAAATATTAATACTGCAAATGTAGAAAGGAAAATTTTGTGTAGTATAAGATTGAAGCTACAGGTCACAGTCCAGCCTACTTTTGTTCTGCAAGTACGGCTTTACACTCTGTCCATTCTATGGAAGATTTGAGAGCCATTGATTAATATGAAACAGTACATTCATGAACTTGACCTTATGACCTAGTCTGCAGGGAGTGACCTTACTTCACACTCATATAGGAATCTTCAGCTTTATTTTGATATTGATGGTTCAGCGCAAAACAGTTGTAACTGCCTATAAACATATAGGCAGTTAAAACTGTTTTGCACTAAACCATCGACATATAGTTGATCCATAGAGATTACTAACATCTAACCTAGTGACCAATTTTCTAACCTCAGCTGCTATAATTGACCAATCACTGCTGTTAATCAAGGACTCAAACGACCAATCAAATAATTCATTCAGCCCTGAATTGAGATTTGAACACAGACATTGGCCGCCATTTGTGTGAAACATTTTTGTTTGTTTGACAACTTATTACCTCGTAACTACAGCTTGTTCAAGCTATATTTACAATGTTTGAAATGCTTACCAACCATTCTACATTTTTGCTACATGCTACTGGCCATGAACTTAGAAAAACTAAGTCAATTAAAATCAAAGTGGGCCTTCCTGTCAGAGTCAATGGGCGGCGCCAATGAAGTAAGTAGGCAGAGCCAGCAGTTGGTCATTTTTAAACCTGCTTAAGTATTTATCAAGAAAACATCTGATTTATCTGAAGTCGATTTCATGTTAAATAAAATTCACTTTTCTCTGAATTCCCATGAGAATCGTTTTTTATTGGTTTGTGCTGTATTATATGTCTTTAACCATTTCCAGTGAAATATGTAATCAGAAAGTGAATATAGAAGGGAAATACTTGTAAAATTTTTCACCGAATTTATTTAATAAAACATAGGTATTATTATGATGAATAGAATATTACATTATCATCGCGATACAACATCTTGTATTTGCTTCTGGCTGTGGAGAATAAATTGAAATATCAAAACTTTCCACAGCAGCTCAAAGCAAATACAAGACGTTGTATCTCCATCATAACATAATATTCCCTATGTACAGCCAGTTTCAGTAAGTGTGTTTTTGCAATGAGACTGTCACTGAATTTGATTAATACCAAAAGTCACAGAAAAAAACCCAGACCCACAACATTTTGTCACTAGTTTAGAAGAAATTGGGCACCCAAAAGATACTCAGATCAACCAATGGACCAAAAACAAACAAACCAACCGACCGACCAACCAACATACTTACCCTATGCATCCCGCAATTATATATTTGTGTTTGGTATAATAACAGTGGTGCGTAGGCACATGTTTTTACACTACATTGCAACAACTTTGCAACAAAAAAACCCAGGTATGATTATGCCCTACACCTATGTATTTGATAAAACTTTTAGATCCTACTTTGCACAACACAACCTTAAAGCTCTACATATAGGAGAGTGATGACATTCAAAATATATCATTTCTATTCCAAACCACATGTTTTGTTAGATTTTGTTACAATATTCGCATTATAACGTCATCTAAAAAAGGAAAATGGCATCATCTTAGACTACCTTATATGGAAATGTATTTAACACAATCAGATATGGATTATTTCTGACATGTCAGATTGTGTCTTTGTGGAAAGTATGTACTTTAATAGAAATATTCATAGGTATTTAATGAATAGTTATTTTGGTCCTGCTATACCTACCTCCGCACCACATTGGGTATTTACAACCTGGGTCCTATCTGCTGCGCTAAAAATGAGGTTATTGTCCAGCATTGGGCAAATAGCTTGTAATTCTGTATCACAACTTGCTGCATCTCTCTAGAAAGGTAAAAAAAGAGAAGTTTTTATAAAGTGCCAGTGTACCCAAAATGAACAATTTTGAGTATACAGCTGACAAATGACTCGTACCTTGTCAGATCAGTTTAAGATTTGAATTTTCACATTAATGTAAGTTGCCCTCAAACTCAAAATAAGCCATGAATCTATCTTTTTTTCTTAGAAGATAATGCATGATATTGTGTAAAAGGTAAAATTACGGTCAGATTTGATTTCTCACAAATAGACTGAATTATGAGCCAAGAAGCTTATTGATAGAAGAGAAATAAAATATTGAACACAAGCACCAACGATGAATTGCAATCCTCAGTCTATGGTAAATTTCATTGAAAACTACAGTTTGCCATAATTTCCAGGAAAAACAAGATGTGTTTGTGAAACACCATGCCCCATAACAGCCTTTCCCGGAAATGTGACCATTATAATTTAATTTTTAGTTTCGCCTCTCAAAACGAGCGTTCTGATTGGTCAAAAAATTTATTCATAACTCCATAAACAAAATTCTGAGCACACAGCATTTTTGTATGCTTCCACACAAAATAGTCCCATATAAAAAGGTATCAAAATTTGTGAAGTTTTTGGGGTTTTTTTTGCTCGATGCTATTAAATTAAAAGAAATTAAGAGAATATTTTTTGTTTTCAGGGAGGTATGAACCGAAAAACCTAATCACACAATGTATGAATCCGCTTTGCATATTCATATAGTGTGATTAGGTTTTTCGGTTCATACCTCCATGAAAACAAAAAAAATTCTCTTTTCGACCCTTAAATAAGTGATCATGACCTTATCACATGACCTCAACCTTGGTATCTGCGGATGGTTATTGATGAAGTCTATCATTCCAATCATGAGCATTGTATCATGAATAGGTTTGAAGAAATTGTAAATGTTTTAAGTATTTTTGTTAAGTTTCTGCACAAGTTTGACCTTGTTAAATGACAGTGACCTCATCAAAAGACCCCACCCATGGCATCTGTGGATACGTATCAATGAGATGTATTATCATGCCAAATATGAGCATTGTATCTTAAAATGGCTTGAAGAAATGGGAAATATGGGAAATTTTGCAGAAGTTTGACCTGGACAAATAACTTTGACCTTGTCACATGACCTAGACTTTTATGTAGGTAGGTATTTTAATAAGATCTATCATTATACTGAATATGAGAATCTATCATCAAGCCAAATATATAATTATTATATCTTTAATAGGCTTAAAGTAGTTGTAAATCGTATTTTGTGGTTAAATGAGACAGACAGACAGACGGACAAGAGCAAATTAATCCAAACTTGATCTTTCAATGAGGAGGCATTCAAACTTAAAAACTAATAACCAGACAAAGTCTTTCAGGTTGCATGGGCAAATGAATAGGAAGGATTTGGCCTTTCGTTCTGTATTCCATTTATAGATATAAATCTTTAAATTCATTGATCGCTTATCATTTGACTTTCAAGTATGAATTGATCGGATATTTAAAACCACATTTCTAGCCTTTAGAAAAAATAATTACATGTATCTGAAAATACACACTGATTGTTCTTTTAACCCATTCCCACACAACAAAATTTTAGACCGGTCCAAATTGACAGATGTTGCAGACGACAATTCCAAGTTGGTGGAATTTTAACTTTTTTGTCTTTTTGGTAGAAAACATTGTGGATAATGAAGAAATTGCTTGATACAAGCAATTTCTTCATTTTCCACAATGTTTTCCAAAGCCCTTTAATTGGGGGGCGTAAAAAGGAGGGCTTGAGTTGGAATGGGTTAAGGGAAGACTTAAGGGATGGAGGGCGAGTAAGGAAAATAATTATTTTAGGTGATTATTATCACTACAAGTCTGATTGCTTGAATGGGGTTTAAAGTGGCCATTCAAAAGATTATGAGAGAAAAGTTTTGGCTCTCAATTTTCAAATTTCTAACTGTTATGCTTTAAGACATTTGTAAGAAAGTGATAAAGCTGACTTTGTAATGAACATGGCTGTTCATAACTTGCAAAGAGAAAGAAAATGAGCACTATTATTTGGCGTTACTAGACGCCAAAATATCAGCAAAGTACAACCAGAATGGTACCGGAGTTCATTTGTTCAATATGTTGTCTGTCAATTCCACGGAATATTGCCTTATTTGTAGTTTCCATGACATATTAATTACATAATTATCTTCCGCTAGCAATAATATTTTTATACATAATAATTGACCATCTGTCAATTAAATAAATCAACTGACCAATTAAATCATTCATTCAGCCTGGAATTGAGCTATGAACTCTGACATAGGTCGCCATCTTTATAAAATATTTTTGTAGGTTTGGCAACTTAGACATTGTAACTATAGCTTAAACCTTTCCTGGATAAACCTGGGATTTTACGTCAGTGTGATTTTATACTTGAGTCAGTGGTTGGTCAAATGGATATTTACCTTTGAAATAGGATGAGCCTCAACCATGTCTTTGAATATAGCAGATAATTTACCGGGTTGACCAAACAACTCATAATCCAACCCCTCTTCGGCAGACCGCCTTCTACGAGTGTTTTGCTGGTTGAACTGGCTGCCATATTGTGGAGTAATAAGACCACCGGAACAAGCTCCATCATCCATGACTGAACAGATTCGATCATTGACCGTGTAAGGGGAGGAACAAACACACTTTTGATCCTCATTTGTCCAACCAGACAGTGACTCACGGACTGCGCTCAAGTCATAGTTATCTGTAGCACTGAAAGCGGTAATCAGAGCATGAAACTGACGGATTGCCAATGTCCATCGGAAATCAGTTGACCAATCAAACCATTCAATTAACCCATTCCCCCTCAATATGAAAGCTTTGGAAAACATTGTGGAAAATGAAGAAATTGCTTGTTACATCAACTGAAAATTGTCGTCTTTGAATTTGGACTGGTCTTAAATTTTATCATCTGGGTATGGGTTAAAGTGGATGTTTGAACTCCGACATTTATGTTTATCATTTCTTTTTTCTGTTTGACTTAAACACCGTAACTAAAGCTCATTTAAGCTGTAGTTATGACGTTCAAGTGAATAACCAAAGATTTGCTGCTCACTTAATGTCTGTGGCCAAATATTGTACGAAGTAATGTTATTTATTTACCCATTACCAAATGGCAAAGCTTTACACTAGTCCAAATTGAAAAGTGTTGCAGAGGACAATTTGAAGTTTATGAAATTTTAGATTTTTTCAACTTTTTGAAACAAAAACATTGTGTAAAATAAAGAAATTGCTTGCAACAAGCAATTTCTACATTTCACACAATGTTTCCCGAATTATTTTCCTTGAGGGGCGTCCAAAAGCGTCATTGTTTGGTAATGGGTATACACAGTGGAACCAAAATGTCGGAGGTCAAACCATCAGCCCATTTGAAAGTCGGATACATTGAATATCTACAGGATACAGTCAAGGACTTACAGTTCATCAATAGTCATATGTGTTTTAGTATGTAATTGAAAAATAATTCAATATGATCCTAGCCAACTAATGGCCATACCAAGTATTAGAACCATGAGAAAACAAGATATATTGTATTATAATATAATATATGGCTCGGGAATTTAACCCATTCCCACACAGGGACGCTTTTAAACGCCCCCTATAAAAAAGCTATGAAAAAAAGTGTGGATAATGAAGAAAATGCTTGTAACAAGCAATTTCTTCATTTTTCACAATGTTTTCTACCCCAAAATATAAAGATTTTAAAAATTTCATTAACTTTTAATTGTCGTCTGCAACTCCTTTGAATTTGGACCAGTCTAAAATTTTGTTGTGTGGGAAAGGGTTAAACAAGAAGGATGTCATGTAACCCATCTAATGGCGTCATTTTTCGACAGAGTGATATGTTCCTAAAGATTTACGTCATATCATAAAAACAATATCATATTTGTACTCATAAACAAGATTTGTTTGTGAAACACTATGCCCCCCAAACAGGAATTCTTTAGAAACGGGTAGAGGGTTAAAATTTTGACCTTGACCTTGATGAAATGACCTTCCCCAGTTGCACCTTGTTGAGACCTATCTACATACCAAATATTAGCATTGTAACTTAATCAGGGTTGAAGTTATAGGAAAATGTTTAGTTGGAGGTTAAGTTTTGCAGACAGACAGACATACAGATGGACAGACAGACGGACACCGGTAAAACAATATGCCTCCGATCTTATCGATGCGGGGGCATAAAAAGCTTTGGAAAACATTTTGTCAAATGAAGAAATTGCTTGTTACAAGCAATTTCTTCATTTTTCACAATATTTTCCACCAAGAATATTATAAAAATCCAAAATTCCATGAATTTTGAATTTTCGTCTGCAACCTCTTTCAATTTGGACCAGCCTAAAATTTTGTCGTCTGGTAATGGTTTAAATTGTATGAGACAAGGGAGGCTTTGTTAGAATGGTGTAAGAAGTACCAGGAAACCATGGTTAGTCCTCTAGCTATCGTGATATGACTGAAATACTGTTAAAAGTAGCCTTAACCCATTCCCACACAGTGATGCTTTTAAACACCCCACAATGTAAAAGCTTTGGAAAACATTTTTGAAAATGAAGAAATTGCTTGCTACAAGCACTTTCTTCATTAACACAAAGGTTTTTACCTCAAAAGACAAAAAATTCAAAAATTTTATCAATTGAAAATTGTAGTCTTTAGCTTCCTTAAATTTGGACCAGTCTAAAATTCTATCGTGTGGGAATGGGTTAAACCCCACTTAATGAGTCCATCAATCTGAACAACTTACATCCATGTACCAATATTTCCATCTGTTGGGTCATTTGAAGCATCTCCGTCCAAGTTTCCACAGAGTCCTGTTGTTTTACTGGCATCAGATGGGGATGCAAAGATTGCACCAGTGAGAGAGAATCCATACTCAGACTCGATATTTATAACAACCTCCGTTCCTTGTGGTAATCGTAGCTAGAATAGGAAAAAAACAAATGACTGAAGGTTCCGAAAATCACCATATTAACCCTTTACCACAGGGTGACGCTTTTGGATGCCCCTCAACAACCTCTTTGCCTTGTGGTAATCTTAGCTAGATAAATCAAAAGGTTGAAGGTCCCAAAAATCACCATATTTTCAACATTTAGACCACACAATACTTGTAAAATAACATCTATCTTAACCCTTGTCATGCTGAACCCTGAATATTCCGGTTTTGGCAGGAGATGTAGACCAAGATCAGCAAGCACATAAGTGCAGTCTGAACTTAGTCTTCACCTCCTGCTTGTACTTTTCCTGCCAGAGTTTTTTATGAAATAAATTTCTAAAAGAAATACTGATTTTTGAACAACAAGTTCCATCAGTGCTTTCAGCCTTTTGATTTTACAGCAATTCAGTGTCAATTAGAATAGAAAACACTGTGAGAAAAAGCAGTTTCTCCTTTTCTCATAATGATTTCAACAAGTAT
Organism: Fragum fragum; assembly: GCA_946902895.1. Taxonomy (NCBI): domain Eukaryota; kingdom Metazoa; phylum Mollusca; class Bivalvia; order Cardiida; family Cardiidae; genus Fragum; species Fragum fragum. The sequence continues at coordinate 45,819,007 of OX336379.1, forward strand.
TTCTCTTCGAGGCATAAAAAAGCTTGATTTTGTGGGAATAGGTTAGGTGTTGAATCATTTCAGTCATTTGATATTTAGATTTGAGAGTATTACCAGTTTTATAGCAATAACTATCTTTGGGTTTTATAATAACTTATTTTGCAGCATGAGTTTTGAATGCAGATGCCTTAACCTTGTCTGTAAAATGTTCTAAACTATCAAGGTTAGTAAAAAACTACAGATGAAATAGTCACAAAATTCAAACAGAAATGAATTCAGAGTTACCATCCTTGATTTTAGAGTTTATACTCCCAATTTTAACCTATTACCAGATGGAATTTAGAGTTACCATCCTTGACTTTAGAGATTATACTCCCATTTTTAACCTATTACCAGACAGCCAAATTTAGATTGTTTAAATTGAAAGGGGTTGTAGATGACAATCTAAAGTTAATTTTTTCAATTTTCTTGGTAAAGAGGAGTTGCGTGGGAATGGGTTAACCCATTCCCACACAATTACGCTTTCTGACACCTCGTAAGAATAAAGCTTGGGAAAACATTGACAAAATGAAGAAATTGCTTGCTACGAGAAATTTCTTCATTTTCCACAATATTTTCTATTCAGAAAGATGAAAAAATCTAAATTTTCATAAACTGTAAGTTGTTTGTCTGTTTTCCTCTTTTAATTCCATAGGTCCTCGTTTTTTATTACTTTTAGAATGACTTGTAGATAAAAGTAATGATCAATGAACATTCAAGTAATATTCTCTATTTTCCCAATTGTTTTTCTTGGAAGCGTCAAAAAGTGGCATCGTGTGGGAAATGGGCTAAATATTAGACTGGCCCAAATTGAAAGTAGTTGTAGTTGAAATTTAATGATTTTTTTTATTTTTTCAACTTTCTGGGTAAAAAACATTGTGGAAAATGAAGAAATTGCTTGTAACAAGCAATTTCTTCATTTTCTACAATGTTTTCCTCAGCTTTTTTCCATTGGGGCATCGAAAGGTGTGATTGTGTGGGAATAGGTTAAAGCTATAAATTATGTCACATACTTACAGCATACAGATTATTATTCAGTTTAAAAAATCGGAATCTGTCTGTTCCATCAGCAGAAGACTGCAGTGTGACTGTTTGATGATCGGTGCTACTGTGTAGAATCTTTGCTACACTCATCCCTGATCTGACAAACACCGATGTAACCTCAGGTAAGTTATTTGATTGACTTTGTTTCATACCAATCTGAATCTGTAATATAAAATATTTTTTTTTTTTCTGTGTGAGGTTCAACGCAGAAGTGAACAGTGACATTAGTAGTATCACGATGGGAGCCACAGCCACAGCGCAGTGGTAGTGGTCATGTAAAATATCCTTTCTGACATTTTTTCCCATCAATACTTGGATAATCGTAATCCTTTGTGGGATGAGCAGCTTGAGACTCAGAAATGATGTAGTAGTAGTACTGGTTTGAGAAATACAAGGAATCCATGGTTAGGTGTTCCAGCCGCTACAATATGACTGAAATACTGTTAAACATGTTAAACCTGTCAATCAATATCACAGTGGAGTTCACTTACTTATGTGCTTCCAGGGCATCACTAGTCCTAAGCCTGGGCTCCAGAATGCCTCATCCCCCCCCCCCCCCAGGGCATGCCAAAAGACGAAACCATGTATCAATGGGCTTGTTCTTGATTCAGACCTGCAACCCTTGACTTCTCCCAGATTACGGGTATGCCCAAAAATGTACACAGTGCACGATAGACGACTGATGAAACATGATCACAATAGGTCAACATAACCTTCGGTCAGGTGACCTAAAAAATGGACGGTTGACAACCTAAATGTCATAAGTTAAGATATTTAAGTCGTGAAACCAAGAAATACCCTTTACAATAATACCGTCTTCTGCAACGTGATCGATCAATTGGAAGCTTTTTATTGATAGCGTGACCCATTATTTATAGGTGATGATTGAATATGAAATTTTCAAAATTTTGAATAGGGGTTTTGAACTTTGATATGCAACTTATCTCAGGCAAATGTATGTGTATTCAACAACAACAACGAAAACAACAACAACAAACAAGTTTTCATTAAATGGTACCTACAACTTTCTGTTGTCTATAATGTAAGGAAACAAGAGGGCCTGTGGATAATGCTCATTTTTTCTTCAAGGACTTATACAAACTGGGTTGGGAGAACCCCTCCTTTAAAATATAACTAAAATCAGATTATGTTGCCATGCCAACAAATGCTTTCAACAGATTTAACAACTCTTGTTGTAATTGATAAAAGGGGGCAAACTAAGGTAAATTTCTGCTCAATTTTGTTTAAATTGGCCAAATAGTTTTGCAAGATTTGCCATCTTTATTTCTATTTAAGCCCAACTACCCTGTGGCTCTGAAATTTTATCTATTTTGAAAGAGGTCAATGTACTGATGCTTCATGCAAAATTCAAGATTCTTCGACTTCTGGGACAGGAGGAGATTTTTATTTTAAATTCTACTCTTGTTGTCAGAGCAACCAAAGTTTTTACTGATTTAATTCTTTGGTTGAAATTTGCCCAGTAGTTTGGTTGGAGTTGTCATTTTAAAAATCCTTCTTTATTTCTATATTTGCCTCTCCCCCCTGGGGCTCCATCCCTTGGGACCTGAGGGTGATGCTATTTTAGCAATTCTGAAAGAGGTTAATGTACAGATGCTTCATGCAAAGTATCAAGAAATTATGCCTTCTGGGTCAGGAGGAGATATTTTCAAAGATTTTATTAAAACTTCAGTTTTGTTGCCATGGCAACCAGAGTTTTTAATATATTCAATTTTTTAGCACTTTTTGAAGGGCACCACCAAAGGAACGTTCCTGCCAAATTTGGTTGAAATTGGCCCAGTAGTTTGGTAGGAGATTTCATTTTAAAAATCCTTCTTTATTTCTGTATGAGGCCCTCCCCCCTGGGGATCCGCTCATGGGGAACTGAGGGTGATGATTTTAGCAATTCTGAATGAGGACAATGTACTGATGCATCATGCTAAATATCAAGGTGCTTCACCTTCTGAGTCAGGAGGAGATATTTTTAAAGATTTTTACCAAAGCTTTCAGCAGATTTCAATTCTTTTAACACTTTACAAAGGGCACTACCCAAGAAACATTTCTGCCAATTTGGTTGAAAATGGCCCAGGGATTTGGGAGGAGATGTCGTTTTCACAAGAGGGCCGTTGACACTGGGGCGCTCACCTGAGATAAAGGCTCTTTTCCTTTCAACAGTCTAATTTCATGTTAAGGTTAAGATTATGACACATGTGGGCCACACTTACATATAAAGACTATGTACCTGGGGATCCAAAAGTTTAAATTACAAATTCCAAGGCTTTAGGGCAAATTTGAAAGAAGGAAAAAAAATTTCCTCCCTCTGGATCCATAAGTTATAATTTCAGAAATAAGAAAGAAGTCTGAACTGACGCTTCATGCCTATAACCCATCCCCCCAGCTCAAACCATTGGGACCCGAGAATCATGATTTTAGCTATTTTATAAGAGATCGATATACTGATGCTTAATGCAAAATATCAAGGCTCTACACCTTCTGGGTCAGAAGGAGAAGATTTTTACAGATTATTTTAAAATTTCACTTTTGTTGCCATGGCAACCAGAGTTTTGAATGGATTTTAGCTCTTTTAGCTATTTTTAGAGGGGACCACCTAAGGAACATTTCTGCCAAATTTGGTTCAAATTGGCCCTGTGGTTTGGGAGATGTTGTTTAAAAAAATTGTTGACAGACGACGGATGACGCACTACGGAAGACGGACAGACGCTGGAAGAAAGGTAATCACAATAGCTAACTTGAGCACTTCATGCTTAGGTGAGATAAAAATGGTGACACAAGACGTACTACAGACAGAGGACAATCAAGGTACCTCGCCATGAGCACTTCATGCTCAGATGAGCTAAATATGCAGTTACAGGTAAGTACTAAATTAAGCTCACCTCTGTATGTGTTTCTGTGTGTTTATATGCAATATATCTAGCAGTCGCGCTACCACCTCTCAATGAAATATACCTAGAATAAGTAAAATGTGCTTGTGAGACAACATGCCTCCACAACATATGTAATAAAATATTAACTTTATAAGTGACCTTGATTGTTGACCTTAACCTTACAACCAACTGATGCCTATGAATGTAAGGAATTAAAGTCTTACCTGTGAGCCATGTATCTGTAACAGTATTATGATAACAGCAAAATGTTAAGTTTTTGCATAAAGTTGACCTAGACAAGATTTATTGACCTTGATTGATGACCATGACCTTACACACAACTACTTCCTATGAATGCAAGGAAAGTATGTCCCAAATATGAAACCATATCTTCAACAGCATTTAAATAACACCAAAATATTAAGGTTTTGCTTTAAGTTGACCTTTATAGGTGATCTATGTCTTGATTGATGATCTTGACATTCACACAACACAATTATATCAATGTACCTATATTCCACATATGAAATCCATGTATCTTTGAAGGTGTTTGAATAACTACAAAATGTTCAAAGTCTTCGGTTGCGTTGACCATGGTAAGTGACACTGACCTTGATGCATGACCCTGGCCAAACAAACAACTGTTGCCTACATGCATCAATGCAAAGAACCTATATTCCAAATATGAGCTATGTATCTTAAAGTAATTTTGTGGTTAAGTTTACAAAATTTGCGACCTTGATAAACAACCTTGTCCTAGATAAAATGACCCTGATCTTACAAGAAACTGATGCAAGTTCATATATCTTGATCTGTATATGAATAAGAGCAAATGGTAAGTTTTTGCGCCAAGTTTACTGCTCGCAGATAGATGGACAGACAAACATCAATAAAATAATAATACTCATATCTTATTGATGCAGGGAATTAAAAAAAGGGAATGCAAATCATGTGATAGAACAGTTAGCTCAATGATTTGTTGCATCAACTGCAAATGACCAATTGTCAGTCAAATAATCGGTCGACGAAAGAAATCAAACATTTGGATTGGAAGTGAGTTTTGAACTCCAACGTTGGCCCCATTTTTGTTAAGCTTTTTTGTTTGTTTGGCGACTTAAACATCATAACTACAGCTTATTCAAGCTGTGGTTATGATGTTTAGGTCGAATCCATTAGTTCTTATCTGTTGTTTGTTTGTAAGGGGTTTAACCCTACTTTTAGCAATATTTCAGTTATATCGTGGTGGCTGGAGCTACTAACAATGGATTCCTGGTAATTTTCACACCAGTTCCACCATAACATCCTTTCATAGCCTCCAGCTGCTATCCCACTTAGGTTTACAATCATACACCCATTGGTTAGAGATAAATGTCAGAGAGGATAGCCTCCAGCTGCTATCCCACTTAGGTTTAGGACCATTTAATATTGAAGCAGAACTTCCTGTCAGAGTCAAGGAAGGGGATAATGGAGTAAGTGAGTGCAGCCATCTATTTGTCAATTGTATCCGTTACTTGATAGTGAGTTAGGGAGAAAGTACATTATCGTTCAGCCGCAATTAATGATAATCTTCCTTTGACATCATTATTTGTCTGTTACATCTAAGTGGTCATAGTTTATGCAAAATTAAGTCATTTTATTTCTATGTGGAGTTCCTGTCAAATTTCAGTGGGCATATTAGCAATCTGTGTTGTAGAAAAGTGTTGAAAACATATTCAATTGACCAACTGCTGGCCCCGCATACTTACTCCGTTAGCCCTGCCTATTGACTCCAAAAGGAGCTTCCACATCGATTTTTAAAGGCGTTATTTTGCAAAATCTATGGCCAGTATCATGTTACAAGCTTTAATCACAACATCTAAATTGCAAAACCAACAAAAAAACAAATATTGCGGAAAATGTTTGACTTCAAAACTCACTCCTTGTCTAATTGAATGGTTTCATAAGTCACCTGATTATTTGATTGACACCAGCGATTGGCCTATCCAATGAGACAAACAAAGATGAAAATAATATCATACTTATTGTCGAATGTCCACAAATATCCATTACTGAACAATTTACATGAGGGTATTCCAGTGAAAGGATCGGTAACTGTTGCCTGAAAATATTGAAACATTTTTTCATCATGAGAATAAATAATGGGAAATTATGTTCAAGCATGTGTTGTTTGAAAGGGATCAATGCTGGTGTATAAGAAACTTCAAGATCGAAAGTAAATATGTAAGAAACAACACTAGGCTTGATACAAGAGCACCACCTACGGGTTGCTATGCACGGCCACTGGGTGCTGGACAGTGGATAAAAGCACAAAATGCGTCTTAAGTTATCGCTCTTGATAGTAAAGGTTGCTCTTCTGATAGTGAACAAGTATGCCAAATTTCAAGTGAATGCCTTCAGTAGAACCAGAGATATCACAAAATGTCAAAGTTTTTGCACATCGACGACAACAACAACGATACCAAGACTATTGCAATACCTCTTGTTTTCTCCTAAACAGCCAAGCTAATAAAACTCAGTATTTCATGAGTAGCAATGTCCTATTTTATTAATCACTTTTTATTGCAATTCTTGTAATTTATTAATTTAAATAATTCTATTTAAGAATATAAGGCCATTTGTAAAGTTTGTTAAATGACGTCATTTTAAGTTTTACGTGATATCATTTTATAACCCATTCCCTTCCAATCCCTCCTTTTTACACCCATCTACAAAAAAACTTTGGAAAACATTTTGGAAAATGAAGAGATTGCTTGTACCATTATCCACAATGTTTTCAAACCAAAAGACGAAAAAATTACAATACCATCAACTTGAAATAATGGTCTGCAGCTTGTATCAATTTGGACCTGTCAAAAATTTAATTGTACTGTGTGGGAATGGGTTAAGTAAGGCAAGGACATTACCATAAGCTTTACCTCATTTGCATAGTAAAGACGCAAGTGTAATATCAAACACATGGGCTTTCTTCACTCCAAAACAGTAGTTCACATTAAAAAGGAAGTTGATACCTTAAACACTTTGAGGTTGAATGGTAGCTTTACTTGTTTGTTTTTTTTCAATGAGTTATTTCTGATGGACTGAATTGGATTTAGAGCTTCTTTCAACTGTATAATAGTTAGATCGCGGCCGTCTCTTGTCAGTTTTTATATTTTTATAAAATTACAGTAAGCTGCTACTCTCAATACACTGATTGCATGTCCCGCCCAATGATTCCACTGATAACGCCCACTGATTCCAACAGGAAGTTCTATTTACACACTATAAATATCAACTGATTTTATTTCTGGGGAGAAAAACACAAACAAACAAGATGTGTTTGTGAAACACCATGCCCCTGATACAGGAATTCTTTAGAAACGGGTGATTTTAATTGGTTTTTTTTTGTTTTAGGGAAAAGGGTTAAATGTTGATCTTGATGAAATGACCTTCCCCAGTTGCGCCTTGTTGAGACCTATCTACATACCAAATATTAGCATTGTAACTTAATCAGGGTTGAAGTTATAGGAAAATGTTTAGTTGGCAGGTTAAGTTTTGCAGACAGACAGACAGACAGACGAACAGATGAACAGATGGACAGATGGACATCGGTAAAACAATATGCCCCCAATCTTATCGATGCGGGGGCATAAAAATAATTTTTCGAACATAAACAGATCATAGGGTAACATGACTATTCCAGATTCAGAAAGTCTGCAAATATCAAATAGATCAGACCTTATCAGCCTCTTTAGTCTGCGTAGTCTGATTAGGGTCAATACTTAAACCATATCCTAGAATGTCCCTTTTTGCTTTACAGGTTTAAAATACTTACAGAAACAGTTTGGGTGAGATCACCCTCAACATAAGGGACTGGCAGACTTGACGCTCTGAAAGCTGTCTTCAAATTCAAAGTTTTAGATCCTGAGAACGATCTTTTAAATTCATTTTTGGTAGTAATGTAGCAGCAAAAGGTTTCTGGTGTGTAAGAAAGCCATCCTCCAGCTGACGTCACATCTGCCTGTGTCTTGGGTGTTGCTTTACAACCACATGTCTCATCGCCAGACATGGCTAATGACATCGCAGAACAGGAGTTGTTGTCCGTAGTATCATATGCCATGAAGTCAAAAGAGCATGATTCACCTGGTTGACAAGCATAAGGAAAACCGAGTCTAAAACAAAATTTCTTCTTCTCTCCACGATTTAAGGAAACAGTGGTGTTGAGAACCTGAAGACAAAGTGAAAATCTATAGTTTTACTAAAGCATTTCTTTAAACGAGTGTAAGTAGTTAATCAGTTGATTAATTGCTGTCACTGCTCACTTGCTCCTTTGGCCACCATGCCAACTGAATCTGACAGGAAGTCCCGCTTCGATATTTCATGGTGTTATTTTTCAAAATTCATAACCATCAACATATAGCAAAAAAGAAAAATGGTTGGTTAGCGACCTAAATGTCATAACTACAGCTTGAATAAGTTGTAGTGACAAAGCTTTGGTTGCTAAACCAACAAACATGATTAACAAAAATGGTGGCCACTGTTGGAGTTCAAAGTTCAATTTTAGGCTGAATGAATAATTTGATTTGTCTGTTTACTCTTTGATTGACAGCTGTGATTGGTCAATTGTTTCTTATGATACATATCTTCAGCAGTTGAACAAAACTTCATATCTACCAGCTGCAACTTTCAGTGAAAATGATTTTGACATCTATATGAAGACCCTGTCTCTAGGCATTCAAAAGTGACAGGCGTTATGGCTCTGGTAGGAACAAACACAATGTATCTCACCAAAAAGAATCATGAAATCTTCGTTAAAATTGTTTACAGACCCCTCTATCAATAATTTCAGAACAGGTCACAAAGCTTGCTATGGGAAGTTTTGCTAAACAGAAAATGATAATAATGGCCAATGCGGCTTTTCTTAAACAGGTTGCAATTATGACCTTGACATTGAAACTATCAATAGATTCTACTACTGTCCACTCAAATGTTATTGTGAATGTGAATGCTTTAAATGTGACATCAAACACTAGTCTTGAAGAGTACCTTGGCTTTGACACAAATGGAAAGTCTTCCCACAAGGATACATATGTGACTTATAATTGCCCTACGACCTAATCATCCGAAGTTATCACCAATGCTAGACTTAACAGGACATTATAAATTCATATGACCTGATCTATTGATGCCTGGGGTTACACGATTGTGGTCTTAGAAATGACAGTATTCAAATACTTCCTTTTCATTTATTTAGACTCACCCTTTTGGTAATGTAAAACAAAGTAGAAAATGAGTTGTGTAAATGGAATCTCTACGGTATTATGATCAAAGTGCTGTAAGCACCATAATCTGTTGCCACTGAACCATTGAGCAGAGTTTTATATTTTAACCCTTGTCATGCTGAACCTGGAATATTCCGGTTTTGGCAGGAGGTGTAGACTAAGATCAGACTGCACTTATGTGCAGGCTGATCTTAGTCTACACCTCCTGCTTGTACTTTTTTACTGCCAGAGTTGCTTTAGTAGTTGATTTCTAAAAAAAATATTGATTTTTGAACAACAAGTTCTATCAGTGTTTTCAGCCCTTTGATTTAACAGCAATTCAGTACAGTAATTTATACAGCATGACAAGGGTAAAGTAATCAAGATAAATAGGATTTTTGCCAATGCTGTAAACTTGATAAAATATCTATCAATTCAACAAAATGCTTGTGAAGAACCTATCAAAGTCATTAAGAAATGAAAAGAATATTTTTTGTAAATTCATGGAGGTATGAGACAAAACACTAATCACACTGTAGGAATACACAAAGTGGATTCATATATAATTGTGATTAGTTTTTTTTCATTTCATACCTCCATGAAAACTAAGATAATCTTTTTATCTCTTATGATTTAATAACATCAGGCGAAAAAAGCAAATATTTTACAATTTTGATATTTTTTTTTTTCATGGAACTATTTTGTATACAATCATACAAAATAACTGCATGCTCAAAATTGTATTCATTATTTGTAATAATATTTTTTGGCCAACCAGAACTCTTGTTTTTGATAGAAGAAAATAGCAGATTTTGTTTTGTTCAAGAGGACCATAGTGGTCCTACCCAGCTCACCTGATTTATATTCTAATGATTTAATTCTTAGTTTTGTCTATTGAAAACGAGCGTTTTGATTGGCAGAAAAAAAAATCATACCTCCACAAGCAAAATTTGAGCATGCAGATATTTGGTATGCTTGCCCACAAAACAGTTCCATAGAGAATGTATCAATATTTGTAAAATATTTACTTTTTTAACTCGTACTGATAAACTATAAGAGATGAATAGAAAATATTTTGTTTTCAATGGGGTATGAAAGGAAAAACCCAATCACACTTATGTTCATGTTCGCTTCATGTTTTCATACAGTGCAATTAGTTTTTTCATTTCATACTTCCATGAACAATGGCTTTCGATAAATAGTCAAAGAATTACAAACCTCTAGAAGCTTTAATGCCGGACTTGAAACTGGTGGCTGAACTTCAGTTCCAGATGAATCCTTCACACTCACATTGCAGGCAAGCTGTAATGGATTACATGTTATTAGTTAACCCTTTCCTGTAAAACTGCCAGGATTTTATATCCCTGTGATTTTATACTTGAGAAATTATTGTGGATAAAGAAGAAATTGCTTGTAACAAGCAATTTCTCCTTTTCCCACAATATTTTCTACCACATAGGAAGGTTTTATTTTAAATTGCACCAAATTGTCTGCAACCTCAATCTAAAATTTCAGAGAATGGAAAAGAGTAAATAAGTTACGGTGAATGTATACTAATACTAAATGGATTGCACTGAGGATAACTGTTCCACCCCCCCGTTTCTGCGAAGGGGATATAGTAATGGTCTCCATCTGTCATTCCATCCTTCCTGTCACTAAACTTGTCTGGAGTATATCTATGAAAGTATAATTGCTATTAACTTGAAACTTCATAGGTCGATAGATCTCATTGAGGAGAAGTGCAGTGCACAAGAACCACAACGCTTGCTTGCATAATTTTGGAGTTATTGCCATTTGTTGTTTTAAAGACTTAGATTTTGTCCTGAGCATATCTCTGAAAGTATAATAGCTATTATAGAACTCATTGAGAAGAAATGCTGTGCACAAGAAGCCTAAATCTAACTGGCTTCAGTTTACTATCAAGCTTTTAAGGTGGGGGAAGGCCATGTCCAACATGGCTCTTGTTTTCCTTGAATGATTGAGTGACCTTTTTGTGATTGAACAACAAAAGCCAAGTTCGATTTACAGTTTTACTATCTTGATGAGACTTCTTATGCATCAATCTATCAGGGCAAAAAACTATTCACTATTGCATAACAGGTAGGTTTCTGAGGCTTACTTAAACCCATTCCTCCAACATAATCCCACTTTTTGATGCGGCTTAATAAATCTGATATCAAAAACATTGTGGAAAAAGTTGATTGAGTTGAAAAAAATGCAGTTACAACTTTCAAGTCGTTTAACAAACAGAAATGCTTTTCGACCAGAGTCAGAGTTCAAAATTCAATTTTAGTCAAAATGACTGAACAAGACTAGTCAATTGATTCGTTAATTGACAGCCGTGATCAGTCCATTTATTGACTCACCTTATCATTAAGGATATACGTATTCGACAATTCATTATCGTTTAAGACAATACTCTCTGCAGGAGTGGATGAAGTTACTGGCATCACCTTCACAACTTCTAGTGGTGACCCAGTCTGATCTAGGCGAATCCTGTAAAAAAGATGTTTGAGCCATAGCCTGAACTTTTTGATAATTGACCCTCCAAATTAATCTGTTGGCTCCACCCGTTGCCTCCAAGAGGAAGTTCCACTTCGTTTTTAAACGACCATATTTTGTAAATTTATTTCCAGTAGCATGTTACAAACGAGGGCCAGTGGACTGGTGCTCACCAGAGATAAAGCTGTTTTTCTTCAAGGCCTAATATTACTGGGTCTGAAGAAGACCTCCTTTAAAATTTAACTAAATTCAACTTAAGCTGCCATGGCAACCAAGGGTTTCAACAGATTTCAAATCTTTTAATAATTTCTGAAAGGGGCAACTTAAGGGACTTTATTGCCAAATATGGTTGAAATTAGCCACATAGTTTTGGAGGAGTTGCTTTCTTTATTTCTATATCGGCACCTACACCCTATTGCTCTGCAATTTTAGGAATTTTGAAAGAAGTTGATGTATTGATGTTTCATGCAGAATATCAAGATTCTATGCCTTCAGGGTTGAGAGGAGTTGATTTTTAAAGTTTTAAACTTCACCCTTGTTGTCATTGCAACCATTGCAAACATTAAACAGAAATCTTTCGACTGCCTCGATGGCCGGGTGGTATAGGTGCTTGATCTGAAGGTTACTGGTTCGAGCCCCACCATTGCCAGGGTGTGTTCATGGGCAACACACTTAATATCCAGCCCCAGTCTACCCAGCTGTAAAAGTGGGTAGCAGTGGGATTAAGCCTCTGCCTCTCTTTAAGGGACGTGAAAACTTCTGGATTGTGAGTGTTCGAGAGCGACTCTATAACCTTAAAGCTTTGGTCGCAATCAAAGTAAAATAAATTAGTATAAACTAAAAATCTTTCTTTATTTCTATACAAGTCCCATCCTACATGGGTGTAACGCGACTGATAAGTCTTACAAAAAAACATTTTAAAAAACAAGATTCCAATTAACAAATGGCCACTGTAAATCAAATGTCGAGTCGACCAATCAAATCATGCATTCAGCCCGGTATTAGGCTTTGAACTCTGACATTGGCTGCCATTTGTAGGAAACATTTTTGTTGGTTTGACAACTTAGACATTGTTACTACAGCTTATTCAAGCCATTCTTATTTTTTTTACATTCTACTGGCCATTAATTCTGCATAACAACGTCTGTTGAAATTGAAGCCGAACTTCCGATAGGAGTCAATGGGAGGAGCTAATTGAGTAAGTGGGCTGGGCCAGCGATTGGACAATTCACTTCTGCTTGTAGTGCTAATTCAAAGAGGTCCCTATTCACTGGTTGGGTATTCTTTTTTTCAAAGATCAATAGATCAAAGAAATTTCATTATATAATATGTCTGCAATTTTAGACCAATAAAATTTCAAAAAAATACATGTATATCAAAGTAGTTTTAAACTGAAATGTAAATGCCGTTTACTGTAAAAAGAAAAAAAGTGAGATAAAAGAGATATTGACAAGAACTTCTTCATTATCATGATTTTCATGGCTTTTTTACTTCAGCATCTTAGAAGTCGGTAGTGTGTGATATAATTTGTTTGAATGGGGGGTTTAATACCATTTTTATCAATATTTTAGCCATATCTGTGGCTGCAGCACCTAACCATGGATTCCTTATATTTTTCAAATCAGCTGCTCATCACTCTTAGGTTTAGGATTATCCACCTATTAGTCACAGGCCGATGTCGGAAAGAATTTTTCCCCAATCTGGGATCGAACACCGGACCTTAAGTTTGAGGCCTGTGATATAGGTTTACTCTTTCCTACAAATTCACCTGTATAATAACTGTCTAAATGACAGTTTGTAGATAAAGAAAAATTCCATGTCAAATAAAATCGCCTCCTTTTCACCCTTTGCTTTCACTCCTCTTTGGTTTTCACTCCTACATGAAAATTTGTTAAATTGAACTGGATTTAACACCGCTTTGAACAGTGTTTTAGTTATATCTCGGCTGCTAAGGCATCTGACCAAAGGATTCTAGTCTTTCTCTCACCAATACTACCACTACATCCTTTCCGAGGCTCCATTGCTCATTATACTTAGGTTTACAATTATCAACCCATTGGCGGGAGCCAATGTCGGAAAGGATATTTGCAGCAACCCTGGATAGAACCAAGGACCTATTGTACTAAAAGCTTGTAACTACCTCTTAGTTCAAGCTGTAACTACCTATTTTAGAATGACAAATACTTTAACCCTTTCCTGGACAAACCCGGGATTTTACGTCACTGTGATTTTATACTAGAGAAAACATTGTGGAAAAAGGAGAAATTGCTTGTAACAAGCAATTTCTCCTTTTCCCACAATATTTTCTACCACATAGGAGGGTCAGATTTCAAATTGCATGCATTTTTCATTGTTATCTGCAACCTCTTTCAAATTGGACCAATCTAAAATTTCATAAAACAGGAAAGGGTTAAGTTGAATGAGCAGTGTATGACTGAGATTGTGCTAGTGTAAGAAACGAGAGAAAACCATGATAAGGTGTGACAGCTGCAACAATATAGTTTTAGTGGTCTTGGATTGACCAATTGCAGCTGTCAGTCAAAGAATATATCGACCAAACAAATCATTCATTCAACCCAGAATTGAGATTTAAACTCCAACATTGGCTGTCATTTGTGTGAAACGTTCTTGTCGTTTGCCGACTTAAGCATTGTAACTGCAGATTATTCAAGCTGTAGTTACGATGCTTAGGTCACTAACCAAAGATTTTACTTTTTTGTTACAAGCTACTGATCTTAGTTTTTGCAAAATAACGCTGTCTAAAAAAGAAACAGGACTTCCTGTTGGAGTCAATCGGCATGGCGAAAGAAGTAAATGGGGATGACCAACAATTGGTCAATAGTGTAAGACCCTAAAGAATGAATTCTAAATTTTTTAGCCGAGACAAGGATTAAAAACATACCATTTGACTTCATAAGTGAAGGAACCAACAAGTGTATCCGTTATTCCACATTTGTGTTGAACTAGCGGGTAACCATTAGTATATAGCATGCCGACAGTATAAGTGACTTCAGTGACAAAAGCTGTAAATAATAACAATAATAATAATAACAGGTCAAACTTCATAAAAATAAATTATAAAACAAGAGCACCGCCTACAGATGCCTACTCTCGGCTGTTGGGCACTGGATAGTGGATAAAATGCATCTAGAGTTATCCCCCTTGATAGTATAGGTTGCTCTTTTGATAGTGAACAAGTGTGCCAAGTTTCAAGTGAATGACTTTAGTAGAGAGATATCACAAAATGTCAGTTTTTGCATGACGACGACAATAACAATGACGGTGACAAGATGGCTATTGTTATACCTCAGGTTTTCTCGAAAAAAAAAAAACAAGCTAAAAAATAAAAACAGAGAGGATTAAAAATCTTCATTAAAAAAAAGAGGATATAGTGAAGAACTTCTACACCCAAAATAATATTGAAGGATTGCATGTCAATCAAATTATAGAGTAACCAATCAAATGGTTCATCCAGGCTTATCCAGGCAATTTTGTAGAGAGTCTGATGACCCTAAATATTATTATGAAAACTTTAAGATTTGTAGCTTGTTGTAAGATTTTGAATAAGATTTTCATCTTTGTTTCTATATAAGACGGAGTACAACATAATTTGAAAAGATATTAGAACGGGGGCAAAAATTTATAGATTTCATTTCTATGACTCCTATCAATTGACGGGTAGTGAATGTCAATCAAAGAATAAAATCGACCAATCAAATCATTCATATAGACCAGAGGTGAGTTTTTTAACTCCAACATTAGCCATAAATTTTGTAAATTTTTTTGCTAAGTCTCATCAAGATGTAGTTACGATGTTTACATCGCCAACACACCATTCTCTTTTTTATTACATTCTACTGGAGATTAAATTTGCAAAATAACGCTGTTTAAAATCAAAGTGGAATTAACTGTCAGAATCTATCGAAGGGGCCTGACAGAAGGTAGTCAGAGGGTATGGCCAGAGATTGGTTTGTTGGTTGTCTTTGGATTCCTCCATTATTTACGTACTATCAGTACATATCCTGTCAATGAAATAGAATCCTGGTATGCAATCACACGCTCCATCCAATGTACAATACGTGTTGGCAAGAGTACAAGTAGAGTTGTCTGTACAAGTCTCTGTAATACAGAAAAAGATTTAAAACTACATTTTTCTCGAAAGGTAAGTATGTTTAAATGGAGTTTATCGCCACTTTTAACAATTTTTCAGTCATATCACAGCAGCTGTAGCATGTAACAAAGGATTCCTGGTATTTCTCGCACCAGTGCCACCATTGCATCCTTTCCTAGCCTCCAGCTGCTATCCCACTTAGGTTTACAATTATCCACCCATTAGTGAGAGACAAATGTCAGAAAGAATATGTGCTGCCAGCAGGGTTTTTTGGAAGAATTTGACTTACTTGTTGCATAGGATTTTAAGAAACACCTACATGATATTTGACCCATTCCGATGCAGTCCCACTTTTTATGCGTCTCTGAAAATCCTTTTGAAATCACAGTGAAAAAATGAAGAAAATGCTTGTAAAAAGCATATCTTTCATTTCCCACAAATATTTCACCAAAGACACATTTATCATTGTCTGCACCTTCTTCCACTGAACATTATGTTGAGCTCCAGAACACAGAACTTCAATTGATCATTTGCAGCTGTCAATCAAGGAATCGATTGACCAATGAAATCATTCATTCATCCCAGAATTAACTTTGAACTTCGAGCTTGTCCTAGTCGAAATGTGTCTAAATTCCACTAACATAAATGTCAGAGTAATGAATCTTTTTCTTGAGGTATTACAATAGCTCTCCTTGAGCATTGTGCTCAGGTGAACTATGAAATTTATATACTTTCAATTAAAGAAGTCAACAATTAACAGTTATATGATGTCAAATTCAAGATTATTGACCCATTAAATCATTCATCTAAACCAAATATCATCTTTGAACCAAGACATCCATTTTAACCCTTGTCATGCTGAGCCCGGAATATTCCGGTTTTGGCAGGAGGTGTAGACCAAGATCAGCCTGCACCTAAGTGCAGTCTGATCTTGGTCTACACCTCCTGCTCGTATTTTTCCTGCAAGAGTTGTTAATGAAGCTGATTTCCAAAAGAAATATTGATTTTTGAACAACAAGTTCTATCAGTACTTTCAGCCCTTTGATTTGACAGCAATTCAGTAAGGTAATTTATACAGCATGACAAGGATTAAGCTCTTTTGGTTAATCTGGTGATTAAAACGGCATGAATACAGTTCATTATATACCTATATATATATCTAGTAAAAAATTTACATTCCACGCAGACAAAATCGGACATGTCAGAAACTGACAGTGTCAAATATGGTTCCACATAAGGTAGTCTAAGATAACAACATTTTCAATCGGTATATGACGTCACAATGCAAACAAACACAATCAGAATGGTAAGGAGATGGGAGAAACTTGTAGAAATACAGATTTTTAGTATTTCATCAAAATTATTCAATAAAAGTTAGCTATATAATGAATGGAATATTACACTACGATTTCGATACAAAATCTTGTATTTTCTTCTTGCTGTAGGGAAATTTGATATACTTTTCGACAGTAGGTCTCATGAAATATAAAAATTTCCTCCATACCTTCTGTCTCATGAAATATCACTGTGGAGGAAAATTTGATATTCTACTTCAGTCTCGCGAAATATCAAAATTTTTCTCCACACTTTCTGTCATGTGAAATATCAAATTTACCTCAGCAGCTCAAAGCAAATACAAGATGTATCTCGATCATAACATAATATTCCCTATTTTTTGTAGCTTTTGTTTTAATATCTAGTTCGCAAAATACTGACTTGTCTTTTATAAAGGTCACTGACATCCTATCTTACAAAATCAAACTGCCTTGACGGAGGTCAGTTGGCGGTGTCAGTGATCTGTCAATTAATTGCATGATATGAGAAAGAGCAGGGAACTCTTGGTCGGACTAGAAAAGTTAGAAACAAGAGCACCGCCAACGGGTGCCAAGGCTCGGCTGCAGGTGCGGAATAATGCAAAAATTCTAAGTCGAAAAAGGGGCATAACTCTTACAAAAACGTCTTTTGAGTTATCCCCCTTCACAGTCTAGATAGCTCTTGTGATGGTCAATGCACATGCAAATTTCATGAGGATATCTTCAATAACAACAGAGATATGACCAAGGTTAAAGTTTGTCACGCCAACGCTCTCCGAAAACAGCCGAGCTAAAATAACTTCCGTGTATCACTTTCTTTTTACAAGATATAAGGAAGACTTTGCAAAACTTGAAATATAAAGAATAACAAAATTTAATATCGTTTTAAAAAAACAATACCATCGTTTTCTGTTTTCTTTACAAAAAATATTCAAGCTGTAGTTAAGGTCGCCAACCCACAATTTTCAATTTTGTTACGTGGTTCTGGCTACAAACTTTCCAAATTAAAGTCATATAATTTAATTTCTAGTTTCGTCTATCAAAAACAAGCGTTCTGATTGGTCGAAAAAAATTATTCATAACTCCATGAACAAAATTTTGAGCACGCAGTGATTTTGTATGCTTCCGCACAAAACAGTCCCATACCAAAAGGTTTCAAAATTTGTAAAGTTTTTGTTTCATACAGTGTAATTAGGTTTTTTGATTCATACCTCCATGAAAACGAAAAATATTCTCTTCATCTCTTAATAGAATTGAAGAGAAACTTTCTCCTGATATCAATGGTAGGGGCCAGTGGGCAGGACCAGTAGCGATTGGTTAGTGGATGTTCATGTTGAAATGGAAGTATCATATGAGAAAGGGGATATTCCTTATAAAAAGGCAACAATTTTTTTTTTATATCAACCAGGAGAAAACTTGTATTTGGTAATGTTATAACGCCCTACTTACTAGGTTTACAATAGCCATCCTGATATCCGAGGTCATGAGTCGAGTCGCAGGAT
Organism: Fragum fragum; assembly: GCA_946902895.1. Classification (NCBI taxonomy): domain Eukaryota; kingdom Metazoa; phylum Mollusca; class Bivalvia; order Cardiida; family Cardiidae; genus Fragum; species Fragum fragum. The sequence continues at coordinate 45,837,616 of OX336379.1, forward strand.
GTTAGAGGCTCTCCGGAACAGTTGCTGATAGGCCCACATTCTTCAATCACTATTTGAAATGATAATAATAATTATGAAACATACATGTATAAGACATAATATTTCTTTTTAAAACCATTTTGAGATTTATTAACTCATTACCATGCGGCAAAATTTTAGAATGATTAATTCAAAGAGGTTGCAGATACCATTGTAAAGTTTATGAAAGGTTAGTGTTTCTTTTTTAACATTCGGTAAAGAAAACATTGATGAAAATGAAGAAATTGCTTGATGTAAACTATTTCTTCATTTTTCACAATGCTTTCCCTATTGTTTTCCTCTAGGTAGTCAAAAGCGTCATTGTGTGTGAAAGGGTTAAAGATCTCAGATGGTTCGCAAAACATAAAAACCAATTGAAACACTGAATAATGATGAATTGCATATAATTTAACCCATTACCAAATAGCAAAATTCAGATTGGTCAAAATTCGAAAGAGTTGCAGAGGACAACTAAATTCTACAAAATTTAAGATTGTTTCAACTTTCTAGATAGAGAGCATTTTGTAAAAGAAATTGTTTTTCTTGAAGTTTGTCGGAAAGCATCACCGTGTCGAAGACAACCCATCGATTTCTACATGGCCAATTTTAGACTTGTCCAAATCAAAAGGAGATCAATTCCAACACAATGACGCTTTTCCTTGCAAATCAAGACAACAGCTTAGGAAAACATTGTGGGCAATGAAGAAATTGCTTATTACAAGCAATTTCTTCATTGTCCACAATCTTCTCTACCCTAAAAGGTAAATATTTTCTCAATTCAACCACTTTGAAATTGTCGTCTGCAACTTCTGTCAATTTCAACTAGTCTTAATTTTGTCGTGTGGTAATAGGTTAAGCGTCCAGTGACAGTTAGCACTTGTTAATCTACATTAGCAAAGCTGAAAATAATGTTAATACAATGGCATGGGTAGAAATAATTCTTCATACCTGGTGTGCAAATCTGGCTTGGTGCGTTACTAGAGTCTTCCAGACATCGGAGAAGTGTGTGACTACAGTCAGAGTCTACGCTGCAGGAACTGTCAATAGCTGTAACATTAAATATGTCACGTAACTTTAAGACATTTCAAACTACCCATGTAATGTTAACATCACAAATTGATGGGTCCGCACGAAACAGTTTTAACTGCCTATATGTTTATAGGCAGTTACAACTGTTTTGCACTGACCACTCAATAAATCTTCTTATTGCTATGCCCCCAAGAAATGGCTTTTGAAACTGTTGAGGAAAAAGTAAAAATTTCTCCATTATCCACAATGCTTTCCACCCTGAATTATAGATTGTCATGTTGAACCCTGAATATTCCTATTTTGGCAGGAGGTATAGACATACTTGCAGTCTGCTCCTAGTCTACACCACCTGCTGTCCTTGTTGAACAGAAGATGTTCATAAAATTAAATGTCTGAAGAAATATTAGTTTCTCTGTAAGAGCTTCCAGTGCTCACAGTCCTTTTATTTAAATATATCTTTTTGAAACAGCTTTTATTCAGCATGACAAGGGTTAAGATATTGATAATTTTTCTTTTTTGTGTGTGAATCCTAAAGATAGTTTATTTTAAAAGTTTGATTTCTTCTTTTAGGAAGATTCTTCACAATTGACCATATGTTAAAAGATGTTACCCTTGTCATCCTGAATAAAATGCTTTCTTTAAAACCGTATTCAATTAAAAGCTGTGAAAGCACTGGAATGCTGGATTGTGATTCAATTTTGTTTTATAAATCAAATCTACAAAAATACTTGCTTAAAAAGGGCAAACAGACTGACATCACACTGCATATATATGAAGGCTGATCTTTGTCTATGCCTCCTGCCAAAACAGGAATATTCCGTGATCAGAATGACAAGGGTCAAATTACAATGATATCAATGCTATAGTTAATTGAACACTTGTCATGCTAAATAAAATCCCCCTACAGAAATGCATTCAAATCAAAAGGCTGAACACACTGTAAACAATTATTGTTGGTTAACCCTTGTCATACTGAAACCAGAATATTCCGGTTTTGGTAGGAGGTGTAGACTAAGATCAGACTGCACTTATGTGCAGGCTGATCTTAGTCTATACCCCCTGCTTGTACTTTTCCTGCCAGAGTTGCTTATGAAGTTGATTTCTAAAAAAAATATTGATTTTTGAACAACAAGTTCTATCAGTGCTTTCAGCCCTTTGATTTGACAGCAGTTCAGTAAAGTAATTTATACAGCATGACAAGCGTTATTATTTTCAAAATTCATCTGATAAAGAATTCTGGATAAAAGGACATGCAGGTGGTGAAGACAAAGATGAGACTGCAAATATGTGCAGCCTGATCTTGGTATATATCTCCTGACAAAACAGGAATAACAGCATGACATGGATTAAATTGATAAAGTTTAAAATTTCATTTTTGTAATGCACATTTTACCTAAACAATTATTAACCGAAAAAAAGGAAATTATGGGGGGTTTAATCCTGGTTACCTTTGACTCTTTGTTGTTTCACGCCACGTTGAACAACTTCTAGTTTTAATTAAAAATTGATCATTTTCCAAATGCTTTATTTTAATCATAGTAATTATATAGACATTTTAAAAAATGACCATTTAACTATCTAATAACGGACAAGCCATTGGAACTAAGTCATTTTGGGTTGTTTCTGTTCTTTTGTGTTTAATGATACTCTCAACAATTTTCAGTTATATAAATTCTAAACTTGAATTCTTCCTTAATATCTCTAACATTAAGACATGGCTTTGTATGTTTTCTGGGGACATAAACAGCCATGATACTTCAATTGACAGTTCAAGGCTGTCAATATAAGAATCAATCTACCAGTCAATTCATATATTTTGATATTAGCCGAAATTTACTTTAAGTATTTTTGTTGGTTTGGAGATATACAGGTCATAGCTAAAGCTAAGTCAAGTTGTAGTTACAACGTTTAGGTCACCAAAAATTCATTTCACTTTCTACATTGCATGTTACTGGCTGCAAAATTCTCAAAAAAAAAATTGTTTAACAAGAGCTTTGTCCACAGGACACAGATGCCCAAACGGTAGCTTTGATAATAACAAAGGGCAATAACTCCAAAATTATGCAAGCAAGAGTTGTGGTTCTTGTGAACTGCACTTCTCCTCAATGAGGTCTATCCACATGTGAAGTTTCAAGTTGATAGCTATTATACTTTCAGAGATATGCCCCGGACAAAATGTAAGTCTTTAAAATAACAAAGGGCAATAGCTCCAAAATTATGCAAGCAAGAGTTGTGGTTCTTGAGCAGTGCACTTCTCCTCAATGAGGTCTATCCACCTGTGGTGTTTCAAGTTGATAGCTTTTATACTTTCAGAGATACACCCCGGACAAAATGTAAGTCTTTAAAATAACAAATGGGAATAATTCCAACATTATGCAAGCAAGAGTTGTGGTTCTTGTGAAATGCACTTCTCCTCAAGGAGGTCTCTCCACCTGTGTAGCTTCAAGTTGATAGCTATTATACATGTACTTTCAGAGATATGCCCCAGACAAAATGTTAGTCTTTAAAATAACAAAGGGCAATAGCTCCAAAATTATGCAAGCAAGAGTTGTGCTTCTTGTGAACTGCACTTCTCCTCAATGAGGTCTATCCACCTGTGTAGTTTCAAGTTGATAGCTATTATACTTTCAGAGATATGCCCCAGACAAAATGTAAATTTTTAAAATAACAAAGAGCAATAACTCCAAAATTATGGAAGCAAGAGTTGTGGTTCTTGTGCACTGCACTTCTCCTCAATAAGGTCTATCCATCTATGAAGTTTCAAGTTGATAGCTTTTATACTTTCAGAGATATGCTCCGGACAAAATGTAAGTCTTTAAAATAACAAAGGGCAATATCTCAAAAATTATGCAAGCAAGAGTTGTGGTTCTTGAGCACTGCACTTCTCCTCAATGAGGTCTATCCACCTGTGGTGTTTCAAGTTGATAGCTTTTATAATTTCAGAGATACACCCCGGACAAAATGTAAGTCTTTAAAATAACAAATGGCAATAATTCCAACATTATGCAAGCAAGAGTTGTGGTTCTTGTGAAATGCACTTCTCCTCAATGAGGTCTCTCCACCTGTGTAGCTTCAAGTTGATAGCTATTATACATGTACTTTCAGAGATATGCCCCAGACAAAATGTAAGTCTTTAAAATAACAAAGGGCAATAGCTCCAAAATTATGCAAGCAAGAGTTGTGCTTCTTGTGAACTGCACTTCTCCTAATTGAGGTCTATCCACCTGTGTAGTTTCAAGTTGATAGCTATTATACTTTCAGAGATATGCCCCAGACAAAATGTAAATTTTTAAAATAACAAAGAGCAATAACTCCAAAATTATGGAAGATAGAGTTGTGGTTCTTGTGCACTGCACTTCTCCTCAATAAGGTCTATCCATCTATGAAGTTTCAAGTTGATAGCTATTATACTTTCAGAGATATGCTCCGGACAAAATGTTAGTCTTTAAAATAACAAAGGGCAATATCTCAAAAATTATGCAAGCAAGAGTTGTGGTTCTTGAGCACTGCACTTCTCCTCAATGAGGTCTATCCACCTGTGAAGTTTCAAGTTGATAGCTATTTTACTTTCAGAGACATTATTGGGATGGATGGAAGGACGGAAGTACGGTAGTACGGACAGACAAAGGCAAATATATGCCCCCCCCATATTAAGTGGTGGGGGCATAAAAATGGTTGTAGAACTTCAGGTTTGAGGTATTAGGAGTGGCCAGTAATGTCAGTGGACTGGCCATGGATCCGTCAACTTTGCAAAAATTAAATTGACCAATCTTAAATCACTGGGCCCGGTCCATTGACTCTGACAGGAAGTTCTGCCTTGATTTTTAACGGAGTAATTTTGAAAAATTTATGGCCAGCAGCATGTATCAAAACATAAATGGTTGATTGGTGACCTAACCGTCTTAACTACAGCTTGAATATGCTGTAGTTACAACATTTAATTTGCCAACGCCCAAAATAGGTTTACAAAAACGGCGACCAATGTTGAAGTTGAAAGCTCAGGTCCAGGCTGAATGGTCAGTTGATTCCTTGATTTACAGCTGTGATTGGTCAATTCTTACCTTTCCTGCATATTTGGGATGGGCCACAATACAGATTCGGCCACATATCAGTACAATGGCTGTCAGCAGAACAAATCACAGCTCTATCTGATGTTTCAAGGGCTGAAAAAATGAAATCTAGTATCATATATAATTTTTTAAAACATATTGCCAGTGATAACTAAGTACAATTTGCATACAAAAACAAAACAACAACAAAAGCAACCCCCCAAAAAAAGGGTGATAAATGTAACAATGTACAAAATCTTGCATATATATAACAAAATCATAAATGAAAAGACTCTTAGTTTAGTCTTGCACTTAGACCTTAATATGTCCTAAATGGTTGGACACATTTTACTCACCGCAATTTCCTGAACTTTGTGCAAAGTTTTGAATATGAGTCGGAAGAGTGACTGTGACGCTCAAAACGTTAAGCAATATGTAATCGAGAAGGGCCGTCGCGTTTAAATGAATCTCTGTCTTCATCTCCTTCAGACAACGTGTTTCATCTCCTGGACGCAGAACTGGTGCCATACATTTTAGGCCAGCCGTGAAATATCTGTGTTTTATAAATTGAGAATTTTCAATACATGGTCACGAAAACTCGAGCTATCAACCCATTCCCACACACTGATGCTTTTTGATGCCCGCTAGAAAACAATTGAGAAAATATTGAGTAAACTGAAGAAATGGCTCACAATTGGATAAATAGGCAGAGTGAAGCAGATTCATACCTTAATGTAATTAATTTTTAGGTTTAATGAAAAAATATTTTCTTTATTTCTAAGAAGTTAGTGCAAAATTTCACTAGTATTAACCAATTACCATATGAGAACAATTTAGACTAGTCCAAATTGAAAGAAGTTGCAGATGACAATTTAAACTTAATGAATTTCTAGATTTTTATAACTCTCTTGGTTGAAACATTGTTAAAAATGAAGAAATTGCTTGTTGCAAGCAATTTCTTCATATTCCATAATGTTTTCAAAAGCATTTTACTTGAGGGGCGTCAAAAAGCTTCATTGTGTGGGATTGGCTTAAGTGAAATTTAAGGATCTTCTTTGGCACAAGCATAAAAATAGTAACTTCCTTGATATTTTGTTTATGGAAGTCTGAAATACTTTATCCTACCAAAACGATCAAATCTTGTTAGACAAAACTAAAATTAAAAAAGAAATGTTGCAAAGCAGACTCATAGCCCCACCAGTGCTTTGTCACTGAAGATGTGCAGTTGACCTTTGACTTACATAACCCAAACAGTTCAATTGTGACCTTTACCTTTGACATACTTGACCCAGAAATAATAGGGCACCTCCTTGTGTCATGTTTAAAGGTTCTAGGTCAAGTGGCTTAGGATTTAGAGAACGGAAAAAATTTTCAATCAAAGTTCAATTGTTACCTTGACTTTTGACCCATATGACTCCAAAACAATAGAGCACTTCCTTTAGTCATGGTCAACATGTGTTTAAAGTTTGAAGGACCGCCACACACGCATAGGAACTCACACACAAAGATAACTCTATACCCCTGTAGCATTTATATGGCCGATCCACTGATAGGCTGACCAAAAGGCAGACTCTTAAGTTTAAGCTAAGAAAAAGTGCCAGAGCTTTTTGCTCCACATGAAATAATTTCGAGTTGATTTAGTTCCACACATGTTGAAAGGTAGATCCATAATTTGAAGCATAATGTGACGCCTATAGCAAAATGTCACCATTTAACCCTTTCCTGTTTTTGGAAATTTTAGACTAGTCCAAATTGAAAGAGGTTGCAGAAGATGGATGCCATTTGAAATGAAACCATCCTATGTGGTAGAAAATATTGTGGAAAAAGGAGAAATTGCTTGTTACAAGCAATTTCTTCTTTTTCCACAATGTTTTCTCAAGTTTAAAATCACAGGAACGTAAAATCCCGTATTTGAACAGGAAAGGGTTAAAAAAACTTTTTCAAATAGATATTGTTCAAAATCCTTTTTCCTTCACTGAATATTATTTCAAAATGCTCCGCATTTGTTGCAAAGGTGGGTAGATATTCAAAGATATCTTGAAATTGTTAATTATGTCACCAAGAGAAACAAATGTCAATTAAGGTTAAACTGATTTATTTCAATAAATATAAAAAGGTGTAGCTTTAGAGGCATAATTCTTACAGAAATTAATGGCAGAATTATCGCATGTGATTCTATAGATTACATGTAAGAATGCAATCTTATTTTGTCTAACAATATTTGGTAATTACATTCAACTTTACAAATAAACAAGAATCAGAGATGCACAAGTTATCTGCTTTTTGTGATGAATAATTATACTAGGAGAAAATAAATAAACAAAGGAACTTAACTAACTTACGAGCAGTAATCATTAAGAGTTGTTGCTGTTAAGATGCTTGCAAAACTAGCTTGGCATGCCGCTGCTGGCCCCAAAATTGAATCTCCAACCGTTGCCACATTAGAGCAATCTGGAAAGTAAAAGACAAAAAATCCCAGTTTGTTCTAAGACTTAAAAGCAAAATTGTCATTAATTTGTTTACATTGATAAGGTAAACTCTACATTTTAAGAATTAAATTGCACATTTATTTACACCATTAACCCAGTCCCAAATGGAAAATTTTAGATTGGTCCAAATGGTAACAAGAAAAGTTGGAAATGAGAAAACAAAGCAGGAATAAATTGAAAAATAAGGGGCATTAAGAGGTAGAAAACACTGTGACAAAAAATGCTTGTCACAAGCAATTTTTCTTTTCTTACAGTGTTTCCAAGAATTATATGTTTTTGAAGCTAAAACGCGGGATTGGTGTGGGATTGGGACAAAAGAAGTATGAATAGTTATTATCTCCTCATGGTGTAGCTAGCTGTGTAGTGTAGTAATAAGGTCATGAACTCACCCTTTTTAATGGTAATAATTTCTGAGGCATATGTATTCAGATCTTTATGTATCTTGGGCGTAATCAGGCCAAAAATGTCTTTTAGCCAACCTTTAAGCCAATTTGATAAGTCTTTAGCCAATTTTGCTATAATGTCATAGCAGAAATGTTTAACATCTGGTCAGATTTTGTAAAAAAGTTTTAAACCTTCAATAAAAATATAAACTATCTCATTTTGTAAATCCCTTCTTTTATTTGTTTTTAATTGCATGAGGATTACCCTGACCCATTAAGACAAAACTTACTTTTTTCAACCCCCTCTATAAAAAAAGCTTGGGAAACATTGTGGAGAATGTAAAAATTGCTTGTCACAAGCAATATCTTCATTGTCCATAATGTTTTCAAAGATCAAAGACATAGAATTCTAAAAAATTCACCAACTGCAGCTTCTTTCAATTTTGCTGTCTGGTAATGGGTTAATAAAAATTTCAAAATTGGGTTGGGAATTGTAACTAGAGGTGCCTGAGTGTACTGATTAAGCAAACTTTCAACAAACAGTCATCTGAGGATCATTCCAGTGAAATTTGGTTGAAGCACATTAACAGTCCATTTTCGGTATATAACATATATGGATATAAGCCATTCCCATTAATGCAAAATTCTTTTTGATCATCAGATAAGTCACCAAACTATCAATCTTGTAAAATTTGGTTTTAATCTATCAACTAGTTTCTAGGCAAAGGAATTTCAAAGCTTTTAGCAAATATGGAAATTAGCCCCACCTATTAAAGCCATGTTTTTCATTTGATCAAAATTCTCTGAAAGAATCTGATAAAGGGTCACTAAAGGATCATTCCTGTGAAATTTGGTTGAAATCCAATGACTGGTTTCTGAAAAGATGATTTTCAAAGCTTTCACCACATATGGAAATTAGCCCGGCCCATTAAAGCCATATTTTTCAGCCAATTAAATTTCTTTGAAGGATCCATTTAATGGTGACCAAATGATCATTCTTTTAAAGTTGGTTGAAATCCATCAAATAGTTTGTGATAAGAACATTTTCAAAGCTTTCACAATATATAGAAATTAGCCTCACTAATTTCAGCAATGATTTTTGTCCGATCAAAATTCTTTGAAGGAATGTGATAAAGGGTCACCCAAGGATCGTTTCTGTAAAGTTTGGTTAAAATTCATCAAAAAGTTTGTGATAAGAAGATTTTCAAAGCTTTCACCATATATGGAAATTAGCAACCCATTTAATCAATGATTTTTATTCAATCAAATTCTTTGAAGGAATCTGAACAAGAGGACCATGATGGTGCTAAATTGCTCCCCTGAGTATGATGGTTCATGGCTTTATGATATGAACAAAATAGCAAAGCCCTCTGTCAAATAATTTTGGAGAAAATACTTAAGGATTTCTCTTTTAATCCTAGGTATATTGATGATCCCACCATATAGAACTTTTTTCCTGAATATGGTAATGCTCTGAAATATAGACATCAATACATACCAAGTTTAAAAGCTTTAGGCCTAATAAATTAGGAGAAGAAGGTTTTCAAAGGTATCATTATTTATTTCTAACTAAAATTAGGGATTGCACAGAAAATGGCTAATTTGCAGAATACAGTAATTCTTTGAAGTATTTTGGTAGAGGGTCAATAGGTGATGATATGTACCAAATACCAAAGCTCTAGGCCTAATCATTTGGGAGAAGAAGACTTTCAAATATTTACTTCTTTATTCCTTTGTAAAGTCAGAGATCGCACAGAAATGAGCTTATTTTCAGAATATAGTAATTCTTTGAAGTATTTTGGTAGAGGGTCAATGGCTGATGATATGTATAAAATATCAACGCTCTAGTCCTTATGGTTTGGGCGAAATAGATTTTCAAAGATTTACTTCTTTATTCCTTTGTAAAATTGGGGAATGCACAGAAAAGGGCTTATTTTCAGAATACAGCAATTCTTTGAAGTATTTTGGTAGAGGATCAATAGGTGATGATATATACCAAATATCAAAGCTCTTGGCCTTATGATTTACGAGAAGAAGACTTTTAAAACATTTCCTTCTTTATTTCTTTGTGATATCAGGGATTGCACAGAAAAGGGCTAATTTTCAGAATACAGTAATTCTTTGAAGTATTTTGTAGAGGGTCAATGGCTAATAATATGTAACTAATATCAAAGCTCTAGGCCATATGGTTTTGGAGAAGAAGATTTTCAAAGATTTCCTACTTGTTCCTTTGTTAAATCAGGAATCGCACAGAAAAGGGCTAATATTCAGAATACAGTAATTCTTTGGAGTTTTTGGTAGGGGGTCAATGGCTGATGATATGTACCAAATATCAAAGCTCTAGACATTATATAGTTTTTGGAGAAGAAGATTTTCTGAGATTTCCTTATTTTTTCCTTTGTTAAATCAAAGATCGCACAGAGAAGGGCTAATTTTCAGAATACAGTAATTCTTTGAAGTTTTTTGGTAGAGGGTCAATGGCTGATGATATGTACCAAATATCAAAGCTCTAGGTCATATGGTTTGGGTGAAAAAGATTTTCAAAGATTTACTTCTTTATTCCTTTGTTAAATCAGAGATCGCACAGAAAAGGGCTAATTTTCAGAATACAATTATTCTTTGAAGTATTTTGGTTGAGGGTCAATAGGTGATGATATAGACCAAATATAAAAGCTCTAGTCCTTATGGTTAAGGAGAAGAAGACTTTTTAAAGATTTCCTTCTTTATTTCTTTGTGATATCAGGGATTGCACAGAAAAGGGCTTATTTCCAGAGTACAGTTATTCTTTGAAGTATTTTGGTAGAGGGTCAATAGGTGATGATATGTACCAAATATCAAAGCTCTTGGTCTTATGATTTAGGAGGAGAAGATTTTTAAAGATTTCCTTCCTAATTTCTTTGTGATATCAGGGATTGCACAGAAAGGGGCTAATTTCTAAAGATTTTTAAAGGTTTCATTATATATAGAAATAAGACCCGCCTATTGAAGCCGTGTTTTCCATCAAATCAAAATTCTATGAAGAAATATGATATAGAGTAACCTAAGGATCATTACTGTGAAATTAGGTTGAATTCCATTCGGTACTTCTTGAGAAGAAGTTTTTCAAACTTTCACCGTATATGAAAATAAGCCCTGCACTTTAAAGCCATGTTTATCATTAGTGTTCAGTATTTTCTGAGTGTCACCCAAGGATCATTCTGCAAAATTTGGTTGAAATCCATTCAGTAACTTCTGAAAAGAAGATTTTGAACCATAAATGATATAAGCCTAGCACATTAAAAGCCATGCTTTTCATCCAATCAAAATTCTTTGAAGGAATCTGATAGGTTAACCCAAAGATCACTCTTGGAAAATTTGGTTGAAATCCATTCAATAGTTTATGAGAAGAAGATTTTACAGGTTTTACCATGCATGGAATTAGCCCTGCCCATTAAAGCCATGTTATTCATCTAATCCAAATTCTTTGAAGGAAGTTGATAAAGAGTCACCCAAGGATCATTTCTGTGAATTTTGGTTGAAGACCATGAAGGCAATAATCATCATACAAATGTTGTTTAAAAGTTGGGTTTTTTTTTTAGATTTTCTCTTAATTTTCTCTTAACCGTAAAAGACGCCTGATTAACCATTTCCTGTTTTTTTGTGTGTGTGTTGGTTTTTTTTAAAATTTTAGACAGGGTCTTAATTGAAAGGAGTTGCAGACAACAATTTAAAGTTAATGAAATTTTAGATTTTTTCAACTTTCTGGTTACAAAACATTGTTTAAAATAAAGAAATTGCTTGTTACAATCTTTTTTTTATACATTCAGTTGTGAAAATATCAGTGTTGAAAGGGCTTCAATAGACATAAATTTTCAGGTTTATTTTGGTTTGGTCTTCAGCTATTCTTTTGGAACAATAAATTAATAGCCAAACGCTAGGAGCCAGTTTGCGACGAAATAAACCCATCAAAAAAGTCCCTGCTTGATTGAGGGGTACCTTCATAGATAATTACTAGTCTTTTTTATGTATTTCTGTCATAAGAACAGGTTTTTTCAAGCTATACTTGAATCAATTGTACCATCTTGGGTTTTTAACGACTCTTCAAATGCTAAAAACAATGAAGCGCATAAGTGCCATGGGGTTAACCTGATTTGAACAAAGCAACAGTTGGTTAACCCATTACCAGACAGCGAATGATGTTAAGCCTACAATGTTTTCAGATTTTTTTGTTTTTAGTTTTAAATCTGAAATACATGCCAATGGACTAGTGTATACACATTTCCCCACATGAAAATAGGCAAAGTGATAATAATTTGTTCTCTCTCGATGATGGGTAGTATAGATAAAACTGAACATGAATTGACTAATCTCATTTTTCAGTTAAACAACCAGTCATTCACACAAATCATTCATGTAGTATATAAATGTGTTTTGAGCCTTGACATTTACCGCCATTTTGTTGATCTTTTTTATTGTTTGACGACTTAAACATCAAAACTAGTTACAACCAACTATGTAGGTCGCCAACCAACTATGTAACTTTTTTGTTGCATTCTACTGGTCATAAATTTTGCAAAATAAAGTTATTTAAAATAAAAGCAAAACTTCCTGTTGGAATCAATAGGCGTTGCAAACAGACTAATTGGTCTGGCCAGCGATTAGTCAATTTATGATATTTAACTCACCTGAACCAGACGCAGGAGAACTAGTAGGTGTAGCAGATGTGGTTGCTGCTGTAGAGTTAACTAGAACAAAAAATAAAATAAACAACATAAAAAGATACAAGATTATAGAAAGGAATTGGAACTAATAAATGGTAAAAGAAATGCATTGAAAAAGATTGTTTGACTTGAAAATTATGCAAAGAACTCTCAAGACTATATTACAGAAGCAAATCTAAAGTTTCAACAACTATGTCATAAAAGGACTGTAGGAAAAAAATCAACGGATTTTGGGTACTTTGTTTATTGATTCATAACTTGATAGGAAGATATTGTAAGCCAAAATAATCCCCAAAAGTCTTAAGAGATGAAGAGAAAATATATGAATTTTTTTTGCTTTGTTTGAATAGGGTTTAACGCCACTTTTGAACATTTTTCAGTCATATCGTGGTGGCAGGAGCACCTAACAATGGATTCCTTGTATATCTGGCCTCAGTACATCTATTACATCCTTTCCTAGCCCCATTATGATATGAAACAAAAAACCTAATCACACTGTAAAAATACGCAAAGAAGATACATACATAATTGTGATAAGTTGTTCTTTTCATACCTCCATGAAAAAACAACAACAATATTCTCTTTATGTCTAATAACTTAATGACATTGAGCAAAAAAAGGTGATTTTTTTATAATATTTGATACATTTTCAAGGATCTATTTTTTGTTTGTTTCATACCTTCATGAAAACAAACACTATTTTCTTCATCTCTTAAATGTTAAGCTTTTTCTGTGATTAATAATGATTAACTTTTAGGTTTTGATCTTTTCGTCGTTGTACTTAGATTATCAGAAAATCTGATTTTTTCTTTTTCTTATCTTAACCCTTGTCATGCTGATCCCAGTATGTACCTTTTTTAGCAGGGAGTCTAAACAAAGATCAGTCTGCATATATGTGCAGTCTGGTCTTTGTCTAGACCTTGGGTTTGCCCCTAAAAGCTCGGTTGGTTTATATGTTGAGTTTTCATAATTATCAATAAACAAGAATTTCTGCTTTCTCAGTGCTTTCAGCCTTTTTCAATATAATTACGTAGAGGATTTTATTCAGCATGACAAGGGTTAAATTTCAAATTCTTTTCTTTTATGGATATACTCACGACAAGCCGCATATGCGTTATTAGCAAATCCAGTCACTTCAGCTGTCAAATTGATACCAAATAGGGGTAGGAGACCTAGGATCTGACTTGCACTAGGATATGCAACAGTCTGCATGAGTAGAAGACATGATTCTGGGTTGCTTGGCATTAATTGTAAGGCTAAACAATTCAATGATGCGTTGAACGACCTGAAAGAAAAGCAATCCAACAAATGGTACTCATATCAAACAAAGGAATAATCATTGAACTCAGGGTATAAGGATAATGAATAGTTTTAAATAATGGAGTCTCCTCGTACAACAAACAGAACAACTAGACAGCCTAATGAGAGTCTTAATTTTGTGCTCTGAAGCAACCTATTGAAGCAATGGTTTTTTGTACGCACAGTTTTCATCATAAGATATGAAATGTTCAGGTTTTTCAATGCTTGCCCTCCACAAACATGTGAATTGACCAATTGCTTGCCTCGCCCACTTACTTCATTAGCCCCGCCCATTGACTCCGACATGAAGTCCTGCTTCAATTTTTAACGGCACTATTTTGCAAAATTTATTGCCAGTAGCATGCAACAAAAAAGTAGAATAGTTGGTTGGTGATGTATATGTAAATGTAGCTAGTTTTGGTCACCATACCAACATAAAATAAACCAATAAGGTAAACAAAAATAGCGGCCAATGTCGCGTTTAACATTGTACATGTAAATACAGCTTATTAAGTGTAGTTAGAGCGTAAAGGTTGCATACTGATGATTTAATTTTTGTTACATGTTACTGACCCTAAATCTTGCAAAATAACACTGTTTGATATCAAAGAGGAACCCCCCGTCGGAGTTCAGTTGGTGTGGCCAACAATCCGTTAACCCATTCCCAGACGACAAAGATTTAGACTGGTCCAAATTGAAAGGAGTTGCAGACGACAATTTAAAGTTTATGAAATTTCAGATTTTTTCCACTTACTTAGTAGAAAACATGGTGGAAAATGAAGAAATTGCTTGTAACAAGCAAATTCTTCATTTTACACAATGTTTTCCCAAATGGTTTTCTTTAGGGGCATCCAAAAGCGTCATTGTGTGGGAATGAGTTAACTGTTTGAATAAAAAAATTCATATTCATACAAAACTACTTAGTCATTGGTCATAACTTTCATGGTGTTTTCTTTTTAACCTTATCGTCTGACCCAAGGTCAATTTGTGCCATCCTCACCCCCGTCTGCAGGTCCTTTAAATTTGGACCATTCTAAAAATTTGCCATCTGGTAATGGGGCTAACAAAACTTGAAATCGAGTAAATTAAATGCGTGGTCATCTATACTCACACAAACACGAGGATATGCCCAGTTTTTATCTGTTTTCGATGAGTTTAATGATTTCAATATTTCATATGCGTGAATTTGATATTCTATTTATAAAACAACATAAATTTGTACAATAAATCGATAAAATCCTAAAAATATTCCTCCAAACATATGAAGCTGTTTTCAAAGTAACGTCATAACATGCATTATGTGATGTCATTTTAGTATAACGAAAAAGCCTTATCATACACTTCAGCTTAATTGCATAAAGTTAATTTACTAGTGACTCATCACCCATGTAATATCAAAAATATTTAAGGGTTATAGTTGCAGGTTAACCTACACACAACCATTCCTTTTTATGACCCTCAAGAAAAAGCTTATGAAAACATTGTGGAGAATGAAGAAATTGCTTGTATAAGCAATTTCTTCATTATCCACGATGTGTTCTATCCAAATAGACAAAAAAAATTTGAAATTACATCAACTTAACATTTTCGTCTGCAGCATCATTGAATTTGAACCAGTCTAAAATTTTGTTGTGTGGGAATGGGTTAAAATGGGCTGTAAATGATTTTTCATGATATAAATACATACGTGCAAAATAACTCTTGGGTAGTGACAGTCAACAATGGATTAAAGCAAGCTGCCATCGAAGAACTATTGGCAATGATTGCAACTACTACCCCAATGTCAGCACAGTCTGAAAAATAAACATGTTTAGGAATATTTCATTCTTAACAACAAAAAACTTAAACCAACCACCATACTTTTAGAATAACGATAAATAAATAATCATAACAAAATTTTATATGTCAAACGTCAAACCTAATCTCGTTAAATGCAATATCTGCCCGAGACTATATCACGTGATCGATTGCGGGGAGTTGATAAATTACCACTATATAAACCTATATAAATTGGCTATTTTTAACGAGCAAAAAATAAAGATTAAAAATAAAAATTTTGTTGAAAAAATAGTTTCAATCAGTGAGCAGACGTATACAATAGTAGCAAGTAATTTTGATGATATTATCATGAATTTGCAATCAAATTGAGTTTAAAACGGCCTGGTATCTATGAAATATAACGTACCTTGAATTTGGAAATAACCATCTTTGCATACAATAATATTTCCAATGCAATAAGATTTTTTGAAAATACTTTTAACACCCACAACCCCTCAAATATATACAAGAACGGAAAAAAATATAGAGCTCAGTTTAACACTCGGTACAAACACTGAATTATCACTTTGGTTAATTATGATATCAAACAAATTACTAGTTATTGTTGCTGGAAATCAATGGTTTTGTAATATTTAAAACTATCGACACTACACAAAAGAAATAAGCCTTCTCAATTTTTCCGCCACAATGATTTGTTAAACTTGTGAATATGCGTCAATCATAGGCACGTCAATCATGGCAAAACCCGCCCTTTGCATGGCAGGCAAAGATCATACGAACAACTGACAATTATCCTGATTGACATTATTGGCTAAATATTAATTTGTTTAATTTTTAGTGCATTTAAATAATATTTACCACATTTTGGAAGATGCAGATAAATGTTGCTTTAGAGTGTTGATACCAATTTCCAAAAGTCTTCGCCACAAAGCATAAGTTTCTTTCTTTAAAAAAAAGTTCGTTGTTTCAAAGTTTAGGCGTTTAAACTCAAACATTATGAAAATAAAGAACAAAGCAAGCATGCTGTTTTTGAAATATTTGTTTCTGTCTATATGTCCACCTACGTAGATATCACCCTCTCTCTCTCTCTCTCTTACTCTCTCTCCTCGCTCTCGCTCTCTCTCTCTACCAAACACACCCGTAGAACAGCATGTCATTTTTTAAAAATATTTGCATCGTTGTAACAATACAAATGTGGAAGAAAAGGAAAAGGCATTTTCTTGATATTGATAATCATCTTTTCATAAAAAAGTGCGAAACAATGAATTAAAGAATATATTGTATTGCAAAAACAGGGACCATTATTTCGAGGATGAATTAATGACATAAACCGTATTAACGCCGATGATGTTATAGTGCAAACAAAACTCAGAAAAATAAATTGGTTAAAGTAATGATAATGATTAGATAGAGCAGATCAGAAGAATGATCTGGTAACAGCCTTGGTAAATCACATATGGGGTTATTATGTAACCGGCAACATGTCACAAAGAATCTGATAAACACTCTTACAGTTAATTAGGAAAATTTATGATTTGATGAGACAAACTTGATCTTTTATGTTTCAACCGATATGCCGCCTAATACTAATACTAAGGATGCAACCGGCTGTCGTTTCAATCGGTACGGTAATATCATAACATGGTGTTTATCTTTTCAGCATTTTTCCAGAATCAAATGAACTTAATACGCTATTTTCATTGAATGGATTTAAAAAAAGAAAAAATTCGCTGCAGAATATATTGCAAGGTAAGTTTTCATTTTCAAAATTCTAGCTTTAATATTTGAATACCTAGCTTTACAAGTAGATCAAGGTGCCAATGTTCATATTATAACCAGAATATCATGGATGGCTAACGAAAGGTTGTAAATACAATTTGAGATAAAACATAGTTTCAAAATTTTGGTCGCCAACCCGACGATATAACTTTTAGCTTTAATTAAACTATCATAATTTTAAAATTTCAGGAGGCAAAGAACATGACTTCTGGTGATTCTGATGTTTGTTGGAGACAAAGTGGATTAATAACCTTTTAATAATGCTTTCCCCTTCATTCTTTCCAGGCGTTTGTTTCAACATAAAGTATATACTGTGTTATGATACATTTTAATGTGCGTGGTGAAACAAAGATCATGAAACAAAACACCCGTCATTTATTCCTGACGGCCGATAATATAGAGTTCTTTTAATGCTTCTCGAGAAACATTACTTGAATAGCGGAGAAAGAAATATTGTAACAAACAGATATTACATTTTCAACAATATAATCTACATTATTTAGCCCCAGCTTTCATTATAAAACATCGAAAAATGAAGTTAAAATGACTAGAGGCAAATACAAGGCTTTCGAAAAACTAAACCTGAAGTAAATCCTCCTCGCATAGGAAATTTGTTGTTGTTGTTTTTCTTTGAAAGTGTGTAGCGGATACAGACTCTTTAGTCACCTGGCGCTTTGCGTGAAAAGGTCTATTGCTCAAGTTAGTTAACGCCCAATTCTGAGGGTGATTAAGCTAAAACCATGGAGTGGCAACAAGGTTTTCAAAGAACTGACCTAGTAACTTAGTTGTTGATCACAATTGACCAAATTTTGAGCCTGTCTCATATTTTATTAAGATAAACAGTCCAATACAGATTTTAATTTTACAATAGGTACTTTTTAAGTTTGCAGAGTAAATTGTAACTTTTTTTCGCAATTATTAAGTTGCATGTATTTTACACAAAACCTGCATATGCATGGTGTTGCTGTATAAGGTGCATGAGGTCTAAGTGCATGCTGCACTGAGTATTTTCTAAAAAAATATAATAAACGTGACCCCTGTTCTTTAGAAGAATTAATTAATAGGTGATTCAACATAGATCTATCATTTTCAACCTA
This sequence comes from Fragum fragum, assembly GCA_946902895.1. Lineage (NCBI taxonomy): Eukaryota > Metazoa > Mollusca > Bivalvia > Cardiida > Cardiidae > Fragum > Fragum fragum. Next base: position 45,856,238 of record OX336379.1, read on the forward strand.
ATTCTAACGCTAAAAGTAAGGTTCGGGTTTTGTTGAGGACGACAGAACTGTCATTGCGAGCCGTTGCAAAACATCAAAAACACATATTGCATTCGATAATCTTTGAGTTGAATGATCCAGTCCTTCAAAATCCAGTCCCAAAGGGTAGTTCTTTCAATAGGAAATTTTTCTTAACTTCTTGGTTTCTATCAGAAATGCAGATCACCCACAAGCGTGCGCGGCATCAATTCATTTAGTGATAATGCACTGGCCAATAAATAAGCTTCGGTACAGGAATATCTGAAGAATCGCAATGTCTTAGAACATTCCCTGCACAACCCAACACCCTATGACTTTTGGTTGTTCCCATGATTATGAGTATTATCATGGGTCTGATGCCCGTCTGTCAGTCCAACCACAATTACAAAACATCTTTTCCCCCTGAACAAACCTGCAGATTTCAATCAGATATTATAGACAGGAAACCCTTTCAAAATACAACAAAAAATTAGCATCAAAGAAGAACTTTGGTTGACATGGCAACTGAATGAAAACAACAAGACAACAACAACAAAAAGAAAAAGTACTTAACATATTTTCATCCCAAATCAAGAGGCCTAAATCATTTAAAAAATTTTATGTCCCATCAATTTATGATAATATAATAAACAATTCAAATTATTATTGTAGGATCAGGGTTTTAATGCAATTTTAGATAAGAATTTTTTTCAACATTTAATATTCTTATTGTCTCTAGAGTAATTGAGTGATACAACAGATTCTAAAATTCTATGTTTTTTCTTAAAAGAATTTTAGATGAGATTTAGCAATTTTGAACCATTTTGTTGCAATAGCAACTAGATTTTCCATAAATTTAATTTTCAAATCAATCCAGGGTATACAAAATTTAGGTGAGATTTAGTAATTTGCGGACCATTCCCTGTAATAACATCTGGAGTTTCCAAAGATTAAATTTTTCAATCAATTGAGGTATATCCATACCATGATCGTCCTCTAGATTACTATTTACAAAAGGATGGGTAGATCAGTGTAGCTTGTCACACATTACATGCTCTGTTGAGGTAAATTCTGTGTATCTTATAGTAAGTTTCAATTGAGAAAAGGGTTGATACATACCTATTTGTCCAGACATTGGCCCTGCAATGAAAAACAAAAAATGTAGATTTAAATGCTGTCGATATTTATTACCGGTATCAACTTAAACCCTTTCCTGTTTTTCAAAATTTTAGACATGTCCAATTTGAAACAAGTTGGAGACGATAACTAAAAATGAGTTCAATTTAAAAAGTAACCAACCTATAGGGTAGAAAATATTGTGAGAAAAGAAGAAATTGCTTTTATAAAGCAATTTCTTCTTTTCCCACAATATTTTCTTGAGTATAAAATCACAGGGACGTAAAAACCAGGGATTGAACAGGAAAGGGTTAAATAGTAATAATATATCATATCTTGAATTTGCATTTCAAATCTAGATATTTTTTGTGACTCAAAAAATTCTTTAAAAATAGAATCATTTTGGCAGCTATTTGGGTTGTTTCTTGATGACTTTTCGATTTGTGAAGGATTTAGCCCATTCCACACTATAACGCCTTCCTTCTCTGAAAAAAGGTTTTTGAAAATAACTCCGAGTTTTAACTTTTCCTTTATAAAATATACTACCAACTACAAAATGAAAACAAATGTTATCTGCATCCCAGAAAAAGTCCTCCTTCTGAGGCTTTTATACAGGCATTCCCTTGAACCATTCCCACACAATCCCTCTTTTTTATGCCCCTCAAGAAAAAAGCTTTGGAAAATATAGTGGAAAATGAAGAAATCAAGCAATCAATTACTTCATTATCAAAATGTTTTCTATCCAAAAAGATGGAAAAATTTAAAATTCCATCATCTTGTGCATTATTACATCATTTTTACAGTAACTATAATAATGTGTTATTCTAGACTCTCACTCATTCAATTCTTATTATCCCAGTGTAATATCACACAGATATCATCACAATTACTCAAATTAACAGGGTTATTTTATTCCTGCAAGGTAGGTTATATTACATAGTTGTGTATTGAGTTCCCTGTACACATGAATTGACCAATCGCTGGCCTTCCCCACTTTCTTCTTTGACCAAGCCCACTGACTCAAACAGGAAGTCCCCCATAGATTTTAAACAGCGTTATTTTGCAACATTTATGGGCAGTAGCATGCAACAAAAAAGTAGAATAGTTGGTTGGCAACCAAATATTTTCTGTGGACCATAAAGCAATGCTGCATGTAATTTTTGAAAGTTCTAGGACTATCAGGTTGGCAAAAATGATTTTTAAAGATTTTTTTTTAGAAAATCCTTCTGTTTCCCATAGCCACCAATGTTAATGTATAACTACTCTCTGAAGAATTAGCAGCGATCACAATACTTAGGTGAGCTTAAAATGATCCCTTTTATAGAGCATTTTGCTGCTTAATTGCAATACTATTTCAAAGGTCTATACTTGTATAGACACTTGGAACATTAGCGCAATTAATCATTGATTTGATGTTAGATGCCAATATGCCATACCATATTTGCTTTTAATGACATATTTGAATAAAAGCCATGTCAGACATGGCCATCCCCCACCATAAAAGCTTCATAGTAAACTGAAGCCAGTTAGATTTAGGCTTCTTGTGCACTGCATTTCTTCTCAATGAGTTCCATAATAGCTATTATACTTTCAGAGATATGCTCAGGACAAAATCTTAGTCATTAAAACAACAAAGGGCAATAACTTCAAAATTATGCAAGCAAGAGTTGTTGTTCTCGTTCACTGCATTTCTCCTCAACGAGATCTATCCATCTATGAAGTTTCAAGTGAATAGCTATTATACTTTCAGAGTTATGCTCCGGACAAAATCTTAGTCTTTACAACAACAAAGTGCAATAACTCCAAAATTATGCAAGCAAGAGTTGTGGTTCTTGTTCACTGCACTTCTCCTCAATGAAATCTATCGACCTATGAAGTTTCAAGTCAATAGCTTTTATACTTTCAGAGATATGCTCCGGACAAGTTTAGTGACAGATAGATGGAATGACGGCAGGATGGAATGACAGACGGACGGAATGATGGATGGAGACCATTACTATATCCCCTTCACCGAAACAGCGGGGGATAAAAAGTCATAGATCAGTCAAGGGCATACAAAACTCTCCTGGTGGAAGACTGACATTGTCGTTGAATTTTTTGCGTTAATAGCCAAAAACTTAATACGATAAGCAGCGTCATAAATAAGTCTGATTAAGTTTTTTTGGGTCATTATAAGCTCCATAAAACAAAAATGTTCTCCTTATTTCTTATAATTTAGAGCCAAATTAAGCAAATCAAACAAATTTTTGACCTGTTTTGAGTAATTTTTCATAATCTACTTAATGTGCAACCATACAAAATAGTTGAATGCTTTTTTTTTTACATAGAAGTATAAACAAAAATTTAGCCAATCAGAACGCTTAATTCATGATATACGAAGCTAAAATCAAATTATTGAAAATAAATAAATAAACATACCTGCTGTTGAACTCATGGGGAAGTCTATGGGAAGACAAAAACAATAATGCAATTATGTCAAAATAAACTACTTGCTATGCATTAAGGCAGAGGAAATGGTGTTTGTAAGAATTTCCTAAAAAAAATTCTAGCGTTAAAATTAACCTGTGTCATGCTGAACCCGGAATATACCTGTTTGGGCAGGAGGTCTAGACAAAGATCAGTCTGCACATATGTGCAGTCTGATCTTAGTCAACACCTCCTGCTTGTTCCTTTCAAAGCAAAATTGTTTATTAAACCAGTTTTCAAATGACTCATTGACCCGGTACTAGTGCATCCAGTGATTTCAGTCCCTTGATTTTGATGCAATTTTAAAAGGATTTGTCATTCAGCATGACAAGGGTTAAGATAACAATGTGTTCACACCATGTCATATTTTGAAAGCATATGTGAATATTTCATTACATAACCCTTTCCTATACATTTCAAGGTTTCTATGCCTATGTGATTCATACTTAGGAAAATATTGTGCAAAAAGAAGAAATTGCTTTGAACAAGCAATTTCTTCATTTCTCAAATCATTTTCTTCCACAATGGATGGTTTTGTTTTAAGTTGCACTCATTTCAGAGTCGTCTGCAACGTTTTTCAAATTGGATAAGTCTAAAATTATAAAGAAAAAAACAGGAAAGGGTTAACTAAGATAATGATTCATAGTGGCAAGTGAGGCTCATGAAACATTGTCGACCGTTCAGTAATCTGTTAATAAATAGAAATCTCCTAACATACGTACGGTGTAATATGACTTCAATTGACAAGTCCCTGGCCCCAACCACTGACTCCTTTACCCCATCCATTGACTCCAACAGGAAGTTACCCTTTGATTTTTAACAGCTTTATTTTGCAAAATTTATGGCCAGTAGCATGTTACAAATCAGTAGAATGGTTGGCGATTTAAACGCTGTAACTACAGCTTGAATAAGTTGTAGTTACAACGTTTAGGTCGCCAAACCAAAAAAATGAATCACCAAAACGGTGGTCAATGTCTGACTTAAAACTGAACTTCTAGTGTAAATGAATAATTTCATTGGTTGGCTTATTATTTGATTGACAGTCACAATTGGTCAATTAACAAGAATGATGGATCGGATAAATACTAACACCAATTGATTTAACCCACTACCACAAAACAATTTTTTTCAGACTGGTCCAAATTGAAAGAAGCTGCAGAATTGGTTGAGATATAGGCAGACGATCACATATTCAAGAATTACTTACCGGTTGTCGGAGTCGGGCTTATCACTACAAGAAGAAAAGTGAAATGAAATATTAATTTTAACCCTTGTCATGCTGTAAATTACCTTACTGAATTGCTGTCAAATCAAAGGACTGAAAGCACTGATAGAACTTGTTGTTCAAAAATCAATATTTCTTTTAGAAATCAACCTCATAAACAACTCGGGAAGGAAAAGTATGAGCAGGAGGTGTAGACTAAGATCAACCTGCACAAACATGCAGTCTGATCTTAGTCTACACCTCCTGCCAAAACCGGAATATTCCGGGTTCAGCATGATGAGGGATAAACAAAGAAATCTACTCGTCCGTCAAAAATCAACTGAGTATGATAGCTCCATGCTTTAAATACAGTAAATCTTGCTTGAAACTATTCAGAAGTGGAAGCTTTTATAAACTAAAACTACAACTCAATCCTTTGTTGTTGGAATTAACTAGAATCGTCTCAATGACATAATTCTTATGCCTCCCAATAAAATAGAATTAAGCGAGAATTCTATGATAATATACGCATACAACCGAATCAATCCTTCATATCTTTGTGATAAGCGACCATTCTTTTAAGCAATCATTTTTTGCGTCCCTTGTGTTATCGCTTAACATACATTTTACTATACTATTGGTTGGTAATAACTTCCTTTTTGTTTTTATATGTTAAATTAAATAGGGTTAAACGCCAATTTAACAGTATTTCAGTCATGTTACAGCAGATGGAGCACTAAAACGCGGATTCCTTGAATTTCCAAAACATGTACTACTTAACTACATTCGTTAAGAGCCCCCAGCTGCTCATCCCATTTAAGTTTAGGATAATTGACAATTTGTTGGGAGACTAACGTACGAGAAAATATTCGCTGGGGATAGGAATCGAGCCTGGAACCTATGGCTAAGAGTCCAACGTGCTACCACTTCGCCATGGCCGCGGCCCATATCTTCATACATGCCTTGGCATTATATTTCCAACCATTACGCATGATTGCAGAGTAAAGACTCAGATCAGACTGTGCATACGCACAGTCTGATAAGAGTCTTCACTAAACACTTTATAGGTAGATGTCATCTCAAAGCTTCTTTACATGAGGTGAATATTCTAACCGAAAGTGAATATTCTAAATTTTCCGAGTGACTGTCCAGGATGGAATGTCGTGCTTAGGTCCATATATATCCTTCGATACCATGCCATAGTTGTGTTTTCCTCTCCACTTTTAACATTATTTCAGTCATATCTTGGCGACTGGACACCTTACCATTGATTCATGGTATTTCTCACACTAGTACTACCATTACATTCTTTATGAGCTCCCAGCTGCTCATCACACTATAGGTTTACGATTATTCATCCACTCTATGGGATTTAACATCGAAGGAATTGTTTTGTTCTAATGTCACCAATGTGAATTATTATTAGATGTTATTGTTAATAAATCTTGTTACTTGTTCAGTTTGCTGCTGGCTTCTCCTTTTCAATTATACTTCGTTTGTAACATAGGATTCAACGATTTAAAGCACTTGCAGGCGTATATATGTGCACATATTAAAATTGAGGTTAAACTCGCTATCCTGACATGCAGGAGACCAAAATCTTCCACGCATTAAACAGTCAAGCTTTGAAATACTGATATTTTCCATTTTAAAGCTATTTAAGAGCCATCATAGACGGGTTGTGCTCTTCGAAAACAAGTTCTTGTCCCAAAATGTACATTTACTCATATTGTCATTGTCGTTCTAAAAGCTTGTAACTACAGCTTGATTCAAGCTGTAGTGACAAAGTTTTGTAATGGCAATGACAATATGTCTTTCATTTCAAGGGTATTGATGAAAGTGCACATATACGCACAAGAGGGCTTTTGTTGGCCCAAGGGTGCTAGCCTTAGATAAAGGTTCTTTTTCTTTCAACAGTCAAATTAAATGTTAAGGCTAAGATTATGATACAAGTGAACCTAACCACACTTTATACATATATAGGCTCTTTTCCTGGGGATCCAACAATCAAAATTCTAGCAATGTTCTTTTTTTTTGTGAAAGAGTACCACTCCACCGTGACGGTCAATTTACTGATGTGTAATGCAAAATATAGCTCTAGGCCTTCAGGGTCATGAAGAGAAGGTTTCTAAGGATTATTTTTTAAATTTCATTTTTTTGCCGTGGCAACCTGAGTTTTCAATTGATTTCAATTCTTCAATCTTTCTTTCTTTTTGCAAGGGGTCACCTAAGAAACATTCCTTCCAAATTCGGTTGAAATTGACTCGGTGGTTCCGAAAAAGATTACACTTAAATATTTTGTTTACTGATAATGGATGCCGGATGCAGGGTAATCACAATAGCACTCTGTGCTCAGGTGAGCTAAAACTAGCATAGTAACTTGAATAGGCTTGGAAATTGTTTCATTTCAGTGTAATCAATGCTTTAATGTATTTAGCATTTTCCCAGAACACAATTTCATGTTAATAGGTAACGAATATTGTAAAGTCTGTAGCACTTGATTTATAAATTGAATAAGAAATATGATAAAATTATGACCATTAAATTATAAGATACCAGAGACAAGCTAGTTGTTATGTTAATTCAACCCTCTAATGCAGCCTTGAATTGAGAAACAAGAAAATGTAACAGAAAAATATTCAACGGAGTTCCGATATGAAGTATCATCCAGTATGGTTTATTTGAATGGGGTTTAACCCTTTCCTGTTTTATTTTTTTTAGACCTGTCCCAAATTCAAAGGTTTTGCAGACGAAAATTTATAGTGGATTTTATTTGAAATATAACCATTCAGTAGGGTAGAAAATATTGTGGACACAAGCAATTTCTTCTTTTACCACAATGTTTTCTAAAGCATAAAATCACAAGGAAGTAAAAAGCAGTGATTGTACAGGAAAGGGTTAATGCTTATTTTAACAGTTTATCAGTCATATTGCAGCCGCTTGAGCACCTAACCATGGATTCCTGCTATTTTCTCCCAGTACTACTACTACACCCTTTCCGAGCCTCCAGGTGCTCATCCCACTTAGGTTTACCATTATCAGCTCATTGGCAGAAGACAAATGTCAGAAAGGATATTTGTCAAGACCAGGCATAGAATCCTGTACCTTATTATTGAGATTATGACGGACGTACGTACACATAACACGGACACTGTATATCCCAACGCTTTTCTGAATGAGTTTTAATACTTACTTTGAGTCGAAGCTGAAAAAGAAAAAGAAGCGTATGTCATTTAATCTATTAATCTAACTCTTACTTCAAAAATACTTTTCAGTGATAAAGAGTATTCTAGATGTGTCACAATAATTTATGGCGAAAGCTAGTGAATTTGTCTATTTGAAAAAAATCACCTTAATTGCTTATTTTATTCCTGCTGCCATTTAATTTGGTCTGAACATTTAATTTTAGGAGCTCATTACCCCACATAATTGCAAGCTTTGTGCGTGGACAAAAAAACATGTTTTCTTTATATCTGCCTTTAGGCTGTAAAGAAGCAGCATATAATTATATTGTTTGTAAAACTATAGCTATCACCAATCATTTAATGAATGCCATGCTGAAAGTAGAAGTAAATGGAACAGCTTTCGCTTTCTTTGATGTTATAACAGCAACAACAACAAAAAGATATTCTTACAAGTTAACACATTCATAACAAATGCATACTAGCTAAACACATAGCTGATGAGTGTCCTTAACCCATTCCCACACAATCCCTCCTTTTTATGCCATCCAAGAAATAAGCTTTGGAAAACATTGTGGAAAAAGAAGAAATTGCTTGTACCAAGCAATTTCTTCATTACCCACAATCTTTTCTATCCAAAAAGACAAAAAACAAAACAAAAAGAAGAAAGATCCATGACCTTGAAATTGTTGCCTGCAGCTTCTTTCAGTTTGGACCAGTAGCATGTAACAAAAAAGTAGAATGGTTGGTTGGTGACCTAAACTTTGTAACTATAGTTTGGATAAGCTGTAGTTACGATGTTTAAGTCAGCAAACCAATAAAATAGCTTCATCAAAATGACAGCAAATTTGATTGATCGATTGATTGATTGATTGGGATTTACCGCCACTTTTAGCTGTATTTCTTAACTGGAAATTAACTTAGAGATAAGGGTCAAATGATTTTGACTTCACATGCTTTTAAAATTGTGTGTTTTCTTTATACTTGATCAGCAAACCTTCAAAAGTTTTTCAAAATTTATACAACAGAAATAACTCCTTTAAAAACAAATTGTCATTTGCTTCTCATGTACGGTTGAAAAAAAAAGTTCCATAAACTAGATAATACAATCAAATATTTTCACAAAAGCCATGTTAACTCTTTCAGCGATTACTTGCGTCAAACATCGGTAGTTACTATTTGTCAAATCACTACCCTAACACCAGTAGACTATTCAGTATCGAACACATGACCTTTAGATGATCGACAATATTTGGCCAATCATTATAGCCACTAAACCATAAAAATCCATTTGTCATAACTGAAACATGGTTGTAAAGCGATGAAAGAAATTGAATATAAAAAGCTTACCCATCCAACAAGTGTCTCCCAATTCTGACGTTTCGCAGGCACAAGTTGACTGACTTGGCATACAGTAAGCACCATCAAGGTTACACTCATTATTAATGGAACAAGGTGACCCAATGACTGAAAATTAAAAAATCAAAGTACTGAAAGTGTTGTTAGCTAGCACATGCAACTATTTTGAATGCTTGCTTACAATGACGATACATACAATTAATAGTCCAAACTTATATATAATATTTGTTTTGTTTTGCTTGGTGGTATTAACCCATTCCAACACAAGAAAATTTTAGACCGGTCCAAATTGAAAGAAGCTGCAGACGACAATTTCAAGTTGATGGAATTTCAAAATTTTTTACTTTTTGGGATAGAAAACATTGTGGATAATGAAGAAATTGCTTGTTACAAGCAATTTCTTCATTGTCAACAATGTTTTCCAAAGCTTTTTTCTTGTGGGACGTAAAAAGGAGGGCTTGAGTTGGAATGGGTTGAAGAAATGAAGACAACATTTTTGTTTTTATTGAATCTTGAATAAAAAAACCCAATTACTCTAATATATTTACGATATCTTGTTCGCCCACCTCCCATATAAGACCTTGGAAAGACTTTGAATATGCTAACAAATGTTTAACAGAATAAATTTCTTATTACAACCGCTGTTTCCTTAACAACTTGCGATTTGCTAACGACTGTTATTACACAGGTGTCAGGTGTCAATAATGTAACCACAATACCAAGGGTTTTATCCCTGTATAAAAATAATATCTGTTTATTTGGGGTTTTATGCTTTTTTTGATAAGCAAAAATCCCATGGAACTGACAGAATTCAAAGAAATTTTGAGTTTTGTCATAATGCATGAGATGAGGTTTAATCCTTGTCATGCTGAATTACTGGTCCACAAAAGAATTGCATTAAAATCAAAGGGCTGAAAGCGTTGGAAGATTCAAATTATGGGTCAATATTTATATTGAAAATTCATCTTATGACCAATTCTGGCTTTGAGGGACAAGCAGGTGGTATAGACTAAGATCAGACTGCACACATGTGCAGTCTGATCTTAGTCTATACCTCCTGTCAAAGAAGGAATATTCCGGGTGCATAATGACATGGGTTAGGATAATTTAGAGAAAGATGATTGGGAGATAAAATATCTTCTTTACTGCTTTCAAGTAGCCGATCAAGATTTCTAGGTAGGTTATCAATCGATAAATTCATCGTTTAATAGCGAAATGATCAAAATGACAAAATCTCTGTTTTGGTATAGTTAGGCACTATTGAAGGTCAACTTTTCTGGACCAAAGACACTCTCAAGAAGTCATCAGGTTGTCATGTAATAAATGTAGAAAATGACGTGCTTTTTGAAATCTTCCCCAAGTCATATTTCGTCCATTTTCATACTGAAGATATAGATTGATTGATTGAATGGGATTTAATGCCAATTTTAGCAGTATTTCAGTCATATTGCAGCGGCTGGAGCACCTAACAATGGGTGTACTACCAGTACTACCACTACATCCTTTCCTAGCCTTGAGCTGCTATCCTACATAGGTTTATGATTATCTACCCATTGGTAAAGACAAATATCAGAAAGGAGATGTGCCACCTCCAGACATCTAACTTATGACATCCCATGATTGGAGATTAGGAGTCTGACATGCTACCAATTGCGCTATGACGGCGGCTACTAAAGATATAGAATCACTGTTTGTTTTTCGTGTAATATTGATTTATCTTTCAGTTCGTGAACAACTCCAACATATTTTCACTCATGGCTCGACAACTCCTGAAAATACAGCTTTTGTTTTTCACTCAATGAAAGTTAACCCGACCTTACAATGAAATAGAAAATTGATCAATCCCTGGCACCGCCCACTTACTCCTTTTGCCACGCACACTGACTTCGATAGAAAGTCCCGCTTCAATTTTAAACGCCGTTATATTGAAAAATCCATTGCCAGTAGCACATGACAAAAAGTAGAATGTTGGTTCAGGTGACCTTAACATTTTAATTACAGCTTGAATAAGCTGTAGTTACAACGTCTAAGTCGCCAAACCAACAAAAATGTTTCATCCAAATGGCGGCCAACATCAGAGTTCAAATCTCAATTCCGAGTTGAATATATGGTTTGATTTGTTGATAAATTACTTGAATGACAGACCGAACACCTAACAATGGTTTCCTTGTATTTCTTACAAAAGTTCTACCGCTTCATCCTTTCCTAGCCTCCAGCTGCTATCCTACTAAAGTTTACATTTATCCACCCATTGGTGAGAGTTAAATGTCAGAAAGGATGTATGCCACCACTGGGGATCGAACCCATGACATACCATGATTTTCTTCATGTGAAGTTCAATTTAAAGCTTACCTCTGTCACATATTCCTTCTTTCTCCTCAAATCCTTGAGAACAACCGCACACCATTCCTTCTTCACAAGTCAACTGCGGGTCAGTTATGTACGGTAAACATTCGGCCACTGTACTGCAGATATCTGCAATTTAAGCAATTACCACACATTGACGCTTTTTGATGCCCCTCGAGAAAAAGGCTTTAGAAAATATTGTGGAAAATGGAGAAATTGCTTGTAACAAGCAATTTCTTCATCATCCAGAATGTTTTCTACCCTAAAAGACAAAGATTTTGAAATTTCATCAATTTGAAATTTTTGTTTGAAACTTCTTTCATTTTTGATTAGTCTAAGATTTTCTTGTGTGGAAATGCCATTACCCTTTCCTGTTCAATCCGTGGTTTTTACGTCCTTGTAGCTTTATAATTGACAAAACAATTCTAGAGAAAGAAGAAATTGCTTGTAACCAACAATTTCTTCTTTTTCCAAAATATTTTCTACCCAAAAGGGTGGTTATATTTCAAATCAAACCCACTTTAAATTTTCGTCTGCAAAACCTTTGAATTTGGACTGATCTAAAATTTTGCAAAACAGGAAAGGGATAAAGCAAAAGGTATTCTTGTAAACATAAGTAGTTCAAAAGTAAACGTTGTTGGGTGAGCTAAATGCTGTAAAATCAGCTTGAAAAAAGCTGTTTTTACGACATTTCCTTTGCCTTATGACGAAAGAGCTAATTCTAATCTATTCCAAAATCAGACACTTTGTCAATTTCATGATATTCTTAACTGTATTTGCATATTTGACAGTACCTTTAACTAATAACCATGGATGGATGTCGAGACCTATGCAAATGACTGTCTCTTGTTTGTTTTCGTTTTGTCTCACCTATTTGTAATATGACCATGGCTAATTGACTCTTGTCATGCTAATTAAAATCTTTTACAAAATTACATGAAAACCACAGGACTGAGAGCACCAAAAGTAGTAGTTGTAGGTCATTTTTTTTATTTTGTAAACCATTCTTGCTTTAAAAACACCACTTTGGCGTGAAAAAGAGAAACAGGCGGTATAGACAAAGATCAGCTTGCACATATGTGCAGGCTGATCTTTGTCTATACCTCCTGCTAAAATATGAATATAACTGTTTCAGGGTGACAAGGATTCTATGAGTATATGGCAAGAATTGACCAATCGCTGGCTCCGCCCAGCTACTCTATTGGCCTCGCCCACTGACTCCATAAGGAAATCTCACTTTGATTTTAAACAGTGTTATTTTGCAAAAACTATGGTCAGCATTTAACAAAACAGTAGAATCATTGGTTGGCGACCAATATGTCGTAACTGTAGCTTGAATAGGCTGTAGTTAGGACATTTAAGTCACCAAACAACAAAACTGTTCAACACAAATGGCGGCAAATGTCGGAGTTTGAATTTCAAATCCTAGATTGACAGCTGGCATTGGTCAATTAGTGAGATAGTGACATTTAACAAATAAGCAGTGGATAACACTTACGTGGTACGCACAGACCGGTGCCTGCAAAAACAGGGTGCTGATGTTCTGTGTCATTCTTACAGTATTTGAATGGAAAGGAAAAACAATCTTCGTCCCGAGTACAGTTCTTCTTAACTGGAATTCCATAAATACAATCACATTCAATTATATTTGTGCCAATAAAAACATTGTCTAATTGTTCGTTCGGCTTAAAAATCAACATAGTCCACGCTGATACATGTTAAATAACAATATTTGCCGTATCACACAAGATGTGTTTTTTGAAATGCCATACCTCAGGGTCAGCCATTCTTCGGAAATGCAACAATGCTTAGCGCCTTGACCTTGGTGGACAACCTTGACCTTATGACCGTCTTATGCCTAATAATTCAAAGAATATTTTGTCCCAAATATGAGCCATGAATCTTCATATATCCTTGAATAAAAGACCTTGCTCTTGATGGAGGATCCTTATCTTACAACCAATCAAAGCAAGGAACCTATAATGTCCCAAATATGAGGTATTTATCTGCAACAGTGATTGGATTTGAACAAAATGTTAAGTTTAAGCATCAAATTTACAGCTCCCCAGACGGACAGACAGACATGATGAAAGACAGAACCACATCTGTAAAAAATATGTCCTCGATTTTATCGATGCCTTGGCATTAAAATAAACATACAGTTTTTTAAGAGAAGAAGGTCATATTTTTTGTGTTCCATGGAGGTATGAAGCGAAAAAATCGAATCGTACTGTATCAAAATATTGTTCTTGGAGATATATTTTTTTCAGCCTATCAGAATGCTCATCTTGATAGACAAATCTATCAATTAAATTATAGAATTATGAATGTTGAGAATATTTCATTCCATACCGCATGCCTTTTCTAACAATGTACCATCACAAAGGGAAACAAATGTAAAATACTAAGTTTTTGTTCAGAGGAATAAAAAAATAAATGCATATTTTCTTGTAAAATACAAATTTCTTGAAAAACGAGATTTGAAGATTTTGCAATTTGACTATGGTTATTATAGTTCTATAACTAATACTCATCACTGCAGACCAAGCTCAGGAATTTTTACATCATTGAAAAGGGGGAAGGCAAAATGCGTTAAAAATAGGCAGTTTGCAAAATTATTACTCTAATTTAGTTATCGTCATTTATTCATATATCAACTGTATTTTTCTTACATACTGATATAATTATAAACAATTGACCAATCGTGGCTGTCAATGAGGGGATCAACCAACCAATCAAATCATCTATTCACCCCGGACCTGAGCTTTAAACCATTCCCACACACGCCCTCCTTTTTACGCCCCTCAAAAAAAAAGCTTAGGAAAACATTGTGGACATTGAAGAAATTGCTTGATGCAAGCAATTTCTTCAATTTCCACAATGTTTTCTACCCTAAAAGACAAAGGATTTTAGAATTTCATCACCTTAAAAATATCGTCTCCATCTTCTTTTAATTTTGACCAGTCTAAAATTTTCTTGAGTTGGAATGGGTTAAACTTTGACATTTTTGTTTAACTTTTTTGTTTGTTTGGCGACTTAAACATTGTAACTACAGCTTATTCAAGCTGTAGTTACGACGTTTTGGCTACCAACCAACCATCTTACTTTTTTGTTAAATGCTACATACTATAAATTTTGCAAAATAACGCCGTTAAAAATCAAAGGGGGACTTCTTATCAAAGTTGATGGGTGTGGCCAAAGGAGTAAGTGGGCGGTGCCAGCAATTGGTCAGTTATACACAAGTGATAGTTGAACAGAAATAAGGAAGACAAATAAGACTCACTTGGGTGACAATGTCCTGCAATACAATCAAGTAGAGAGTCACCACAGTCCAATGTTAGGGTACAGCTGTCATCAGGCGATGCTGTAAACAATAAAAATAATCTTATATTATCGACAGTTTTTTTTATAATTGTAATGACAAAGATTTCCCAAAAAATGTGTGTATGTATGCATATATACATATGTGTACGTATTTGTGTTTTCTCGAATGGTGTGTATATATGTACACTGTCTTGTAAAGTGTATATGCTCTTTTTTTAAATATCATGATGCCCTCTCTTTTAACAATCTTTCTAGTCCGTAGATTTTAACTTGGTTATGTTCACCGACACGTCGCCGATCACAGAAAAATACGCTGTTAAATAAGCCGATATACAGAGCAGTCGTCGACGATTCTGGGTGTTTATGTGATAGTAGCTTAAAACATTGATTCTCCCACAGGGCAGAAGTGAGTTTTTAGTGCCAACATTGGACGATATTTATGTGAAGCTTTCTGTTGGTTTAGCGACTTAAACGTCATAACAGCAACTTGTTCAAGCGGCTGTTGCGAAATTCATGTTGCCTTCAATTTCACTTGCTACTTGCCATAAATTTTGCAAAATAATGTCTTTTAATATCGAAGCGGAGCTTCATGGGCGGGGTCAGTGATAACTTACAGATTCTACAATATCCGCTCATTCCGCAGTAGTAGTGGCTGACAATCTGTGAGCACTCTGTGTTATTAGAACATGGAATAGCCTCTGTAATTTGAAGAAAGGATTGTAGTATAAAAGTCTGTGACATGAAAAATTAAATATGGAATGCTGACTGTCAAGAATTCTTTGTTATTAAATTTTCATAAGGCCCCCTTTCCTGTGAAACTTAACAAATCAGACCCAAATTAGAACGGAAGACTGAAGACTGAAGACTTTATTGTGTTAACGACAATTTTGTAATAAAATTTTCATAATGCCTCTTTAAAAGATCAAAGCCAATTAAGAAAGGAAGGATCCAAATGGTGGTTAAATCATTATTTTAAATTTTGAAAATAATCCGATAAAGGCTGAGGATTTTCTTGTGTTTAAGACAATTTTGTAATAAAATTTTCATACAACCCCTTATCCCGCGATTCCTAAAGAGATTCTGATAAAGACTGAGGACTTTCCTGGTTACCAAGGATTGGTAAATGATGGAAATTTCCTGCAACGTTTTTTCCTGTGACACCTGACAGAATCAACCAAATTTCAAAAGGGACAATCCTAATGATGGTACAATCACCCACTGTAAGTTTGAAGACAATGCATTGAAAACTTAAAACTTGGTAATGTTTACGTGGATTTTTTTAAATGAAATTATTGTAACCCCCCCTAAGCCCATGATACTTGAAGGATTGGACAGAATTTAAAAAGGGACAATTCTAACGATGGTACAATCATTCTGTGAACGTTTGAAGAAAATTTGGTGAAAACCATTGACTTTATTGTGGTACAAGGATTTTAAATGGAATTTTCATGAGACTCCTTTTCCTATGATATTTGATGTATCAACCTCATATCACCATCAATAATCGTAGATGGTACAATCAATCTTTGAAAGTTTCAGTGGAATCCGATGAAAGCTGTGGACTTGTTTTCATAGAGTTTTAAATGAACTCTTCATAAGGCCCCTTTTTGCTGTGTTTCTTGACAGTCCAAATTTTGAAAGAAACTATCCTTTTGACCTTTCAATCATTCTGTGACAGTTTGAAGACAATCCGATGAATTCTATGAACTTTATTGCGTTAACGAAGAGTTTTTAAATTTAATATTCATAAGGCTCCTTTTCCCATCAAAAGTACAGATCAGACCCACTTTCGAAATGAACGATCCTTATAATGGGACAATAATTCTGTGAAAGTTTGGAGATAATCAAATGAAAATCGTGGACTCCAAGTGTTAACAAGGATTTTTAATCAACTTTACATAAAGCCTGTTTTCCCATATTTCTGAACGGATCGGACCCAATTTCGAGAGGAGCGATCCTCATGATATATTGAGAATCAGATGAAAAATGTGGACTGAGTGTTAATGTGGAAAAGTTAACAGCGATTGGACGGCTTGACGGCCGGCCGGACTCAAGGACGCATGAACAGCAAACGCATCATCGTCATAGCTCCTCTAGGCTTCCGCCAGTAGAGCTAAAAATCAATGCATTTCTCATTTTGGTATTGAGTGAGGTCACCATATTAATGACCTTTGGCGAAATAATCCTCAATCATTTGCAGATATTATATTTAAAGTGATAAAACTCATTTTATTATCAGCATTTATCTTAAAAGAAATCATCGTTTTTATTGTTTCTTTTTTCACTGTTTATTCCCAATACTTACCAGAATAGTCTATTGTGCCACCTGAAATAAAAAAAACACAATTACTGTTTCTTGCATAATACCTAATGTCAAAGCTTTAGGCCTCATGGGAGAAGAGTACTTTTAAAGACTTCCTTCTTCATGGATTTCATTTCTTTGAGGTTCTTTGAAAAAGCATGAACTAAGGACCATTTCTGTGAAGTTTGGTTGAAATTCCATAGTTAGTTCAGGAGGAGAAGATTTTTTTGTAAATGTGAATGGATAGACAGACGGACTGACGCCGTACAATGACTGAAAACAATAGCTCCCCAAGAGCTCTTGGTGCAAATTTGAGCTAATATAAAGCCTTCTTTACCAATTTGAATTGTTTATTAACCCTTTACTATATGAATTGGGAATTTTACGGCAATGTGATTATATACCTCAGGAAACATTGTGGAAAAAAAAAAAATTTGAGTGTGTGCTTAAAGTTCCTTATAACACTATTTCAATTATATTACGCTGGAATCCTGGGTAACGCCGATACTCAATCAAATATCAAACCCCAACTCCCAGAAATAAATGAAAATTGATTGATTGATTGAATGGGTTTTAACGCCGCTTTTAACAGAATTTCAGTCATATCGTGGCGGCTGGAGCACTGAACAGTGGATTCCTGGTATTTCTTACACCAGCACTACCACTGCATCCTTTCCTAGCCTCCAGCTGCTATCCCACTTTGGTTTACGATTATCTGCTCATTGGTGAGAGACACATGTCCGAAAGAATATGTGGCACCCCCGGGGATCGAACCCATGACATCCCCTGATTAATAAATGAAAGTACATGAAATTGTGCTATATCTTTTTCCAAAAGTAGCAACAACAATTACCAAAATCAAACTAAAAAAAAACCCTTTGCATTGCACATTAACCCATTCCAACACAGCAAAATTTTAGACTGGTCCAAATTGAAAGAAGCTGCATACGACAATTTCAAGTAGATGGAATTTTGAACTTTTTCGTCGCTTTGGATAGAAAAAAATTGTGGATAATGAAGAAATTGCTTGATACAAGCAATTTCTTCATTTTCCACAATGTTTTCAAAAAAAAAAAAAATTGTGGATAATGAAGAAATTGCTTGATACAAGCAATTTCTTCATTTTCCACAATGTTTTCAAAAGCTATTTTCTTGAGGGGCGTAAAAAGGAGGGATTGAGTTGGAATGGGTTAACTCAAACTGCCATTCATTTTAACAAAAATTAGCTTACTTGGTGTTGAAGAATAGGTTGATCCACCTGGAAAAGAAATAGATACAGAAGATTAACTAATTGGTTGAACGAGGTTTAACATGGCTTTTAACAATATTTCAGTTATATTGCAGAGGCTGGAGCACATTAACATGGATTTCTGGTAATATCACATCAGTTCTTCCACTATTTCCTTTCTGAGCCTCCAGCTGCGCAACCGACATAGTATTATCAAAAGGTTGTAAGAAACAAATATGGGAAAGGATATTTACCGCAGCCAGGGTTCGTACTCCGGACCCTTTGAATCGGAATCCTATGCGCTACCACTGCACTATAGCCGTGACTAGATACAGATTGATTGATTGAATGGGTTTAACACCACTTTTAACAGGATTTCAGCTATATCGGGGAGGCTGGAGCACCTAACAATGGATTCTTGGTATATCTCACACAAGTACTCCCACTACATCCTTTCCTAGCCTCCAGCTGCTATCCCACTTAGGTTAACGATTATCCACCCATTGGTGAGAGACAAATGTCGAAAGAATATGTACCACCACCGGCCAAGTACAGAAGATAATTATTTCAGATAAGAAGAGTGTTTTGGGAATTGGCGTAACATTTCTTATGAATACGCTTTTTGTTTGAAGTATAGACTCAGATAAGCTTGTGTATCCCACAGTCTGATCAGAGTCATCACAATTTGCTTATAAAGAGTTAATGAATCTAAGATTCCTCATAGGGCGTACAAAACATTGTAACTACAACTTTTTCAACTTTTTGGTGGATATGCCTGAGTCTAAATCATTCATTTAACCCATTCCCATACAATGATGTTTTTAAACACCCTGAATATGAATACTTTGGAAAACATGGTGGAAAATGAAGAAATTGCTTGGTGCAAGCAATTTCTTCATTATCCACCATGTTTTCTACTCCAAAAGACTTGTTTCAAGCAATTTCTTCATTATCCACCATGATTCTACTCCAAAAGACTATGCTTTTAAAGATTTCATCCACTTGAAATTGTCGTCTGCAACTTCTTTGAATTTGGATTGGTCTAAATTTCTTTCGTGTGGGAACCGACTCACTACATTTATACTGACTAAAGATTACAAGCAGGTAATATAGGGAAGGATAATACTATTGGCCAATGATAAGTGATTTTTGTCTAGGCTGCCTGCAATTAAAATATTTTTGTTAAGATGGGTTTTAACGCCTCTATTAACATTATTTCATTCATATTGAGGCGGCTGGAGCACCTAACCATGGATTCCTGGTATTTCTTACTCTTGTACTACCACTATATCCTTTTCCAAGTCTCCAGCTGCTCATCCCACATAGCTTTATGATTATCAACCCACTGGTGGGCGACAAATATCAGTAAGCATATTTGTCTTTATTATATACCTATAAAAGATATGGAGTAAAACCTGGCTGTCAAATACAACTCGACAGAAAAAAAATCAATATTCGGCGTGTAGCAAAAAACCGTATTCGTCGAGTACCTTTTGACTTCTTTTTTGTGTATTGACGTTCCGGGTTTTTTTGAAAGTTGGTTATTTCTTAGCCATTTAAGAGAATTTTCTTAATGTCATTTCCTAAAAGGTATATAATAAAAGGAATATTACAACAGTGTGTTATTCTATTTGTTGTTATCGTTGTTCTCGAATCGTGTGTAGGTATTTTTATTGGATTCGACCTTCGGTCTCATCCAATAAAAAATACCTACACACGATTCTCGAACACGATAACAACGCATAGAAAAAGACACTGTGGTAATATTCCCTATTTACTGGCAAACGAACCGATACTTAATGATTAAGAGTCAGAGGCGCTACAAACTGCACCATGGCCAGGCTGCCAGCCAAAAGCAGGTACATTTTTGAAACAGATCAAAAGGGCAACTCTTTAACCTTTTCCTATACAATCACTGGTATTTACATCTGTATGATTTTATACTTGAGAAGAAATTGTAGGAAAAGAAAAAATTGCTTGTAATAAGCAATTTTTTTCTTTTTTTTGACAATATTTTCTACTCTACTGAATGGTTACTTTTCAAATTAAAGCCACTGTAAATTTTTGTCTGCAAAGTCTTTGCATTTGGACAGGTCTGAAAACCTAAAAAAAAGAAGCAATTAAAACAGAAAAGGGATAAAACTGATTCCACTAATTTTTCAGCTTTAACCCATTACCAAACTGCAAAATTTTAGATGGGTCCTAATTTAATAGAGTTGCAAACGACAAATTGAAGCTTATAAAATTTCAGATTTTTTTATTTTTCTGGATAGAAACATAGTGTAAAATGAAGAAATTGCTTGTTACAAGCAATTTCTTCATTTTACACAATGTTTTCCTAATCGTTTTTCTTTAGGGGAGCCCAAAAGCGTCATTGTGTGGGAATGGGTTGAATCACCTACATGTTACCATTAAAACCTGTATTCAGGAGAAGGCCGCGGCAATATTGCACTCTGTAGCGCTCGGACACTCAATCACTAGGTCCAGGGTTTGATCACAAAACCAAAATATCCAACCAATTGGCTCGAACAGGATATAGTGGTAGCTGGTGTGGAAAATACCAGGAATCAATGGCTAGGTGCTCTAGCCGCCTCGATATGACTGAAATACTGTTAAAAGTGGCTTTAAGCCCCATTCAAATCAAGAAATTGACCAGATGCGTTTGTCAGTCAAATAAACAGTCGTTGAAGTGTTTCATTTAGACCAGAAGTGAGTTTTGAACTCCGACATTTGCAGCCATTTTGTTGGTTTGGCAACTTGAAGCTGTAGTAATGACTTTTAGGACGCCAATCAATCATTTCACTTTTTTGTTACAAAGGCTCAATGGGTGGGTCAATGGAAAACATGGGAGTCGAAAGTTCATGTAAGGGCCCAATTGACGAAATCGAGCTGTCAATTCAAGAAACAATCAACAAATCAAAACATTCATTTAGACCGGAAGTAAAATTTTAGATCCGACATTGTCCAACATTTAAGTGAAGCATTTCTTAGTGAAGCAATTTCTTCATTTTCCACAATGTTTTCTAAAGTTTTTTTCTTTAGGGGCGTTAGGGGTTAAAGAATATCAGCAATAAAGAAAATGTAAAAGATTTACAGTTGAGTTTGTGTCATAATCAATGTTCTTTTACCCCAACATATTTATTAGCATTTATGATAACACTAATAATACCTGGGCTCGAGATTATAACAATTTTTTTGTTCTCAATTGAGAATTTACTCAAACTTCGATGCGAAATTATGGATGTATATTAGCTTAAATATTACGATAAGTGCGTAAAAAAGAAACATTATATTTGAAAAATTATGATTTATGATACAATTTCAACATGTACTTAAGCATGAAAATTGAGTAAATTCTCAATTGAGTATGGGAATGTTTTATATCTCGGGACCTCATCTTTTTAAATACAAATTAATATGTGGTGGCGATAATTTGCTTAATGAGTAAAATATCTAATACTACGTACCAGGACTCAGGGAGGAATAAGTGGAACCTGAAAAGAAATTGACAAAGTCATGACCCGGGCCTTTATTACCCCTCTTTATTTTTGCAAAGTTTTAGACCTGTCCTAATTCAAAGGTCCTGCAGACGAAAATCTAACTAATTCCGACACTTTGACACCCCCTAAAATAACTTCTTTGGAAAACATTGTGAAAACTGAAGAAATTGCTTGAATCAAGTATTTTTTTTTCATTTTCCACAAAATTTCTTTCCAAGAATTAATCTATTTTTAGAATTCCATAAACTTTAATTGTTGTGTGCTACTTCTTTCAATTTAGACCAACTTAAAATATAGGTTTCTGCTAATGGTTTAAAGTAGATTTAATCTAAAAATTACTATTCAGTAGGGTACAATGTATCGTGTAAAGAAATTGTGTGTTACAAGCAATTTCTTATTTCTTTTTTTTTCTACAATGCTTTCTCAATTATAAAATCACAGGAACGTAAAAACCAGGGATTGAACAGGGAAAGGTTAAGAAATGAAGATATTTTTTTTGTGTTTTCATTGAGGTATGAACCTAAAAATGTAATCACACTGTATGAATACACGAAGCTATTCTCTTCATTTTTTTCTAATATGATTAAATGCTACCAAGCAATTATTTTACTAGTTTTGAGTAAAATTTATGGTTCTACTTTGTAAGCATGCATACAAATAGATATGTGTTCAAAATTTTGTTCATGGAAGTATGAAAAAATGTTCAGCCAATAAAACGCTTGAACCTTGATAGAAGAAACTATATCAAAATTATTTTTTGGGTATATATCGAAGTTCTACTACTAGAAGCTCGTAAGTACTCCATATGTATCGTCGTCGGGCGTGCACAATGTCTTAACTACAGCTTTTTTCAAGCTGTAGAAACAACATTTTGTGCACCAAACGACGATATGTTATTTCATTATACAGATCAGTAAAGCAATTCGAGTAGGGAATCGTCACGTCATGTCTACTATTCGGATTGATAAGTGTTATACGGCGCATCGACACCTATGGTCATTTAGCATGCACGAAATTTAGACATGTCCAAATTGAAAAAACCTGCATACAAAAATTTCAAGTTGAAGAAATTTTAATTATTTTTTATGTTTTTGGATAGAAAACATTGTGGATAGTAAAGAAATTGCTTGATACAAGCAATTTCTTCGTTTTCCACAATGTTTTCCTAAGCATCTTTCTTGTTGGGCTTAAAAAGGAGGGATCGAGTGGGAATGGGTTTAGGATAGGATAAAATACAAAGACCTGGTTTTTACGTCCCTGCACTTTTATGCTTGAGAAAACATTGTGGAAAAAGAAGAAATTGCTTGTAACAAGCAATTTTTTCCTTTTCCACAATATTTTCTATCCTAAAGCATGGTTATTTTTCAAATTAAACCCACTTTCAAATTTCGTCTGCAAAACCTTTGAATTTGGACAGGTCTTAAATTTTGAAAAACAGGAAAGGGATAGTTAGGATCCTTTTGTTGCCTTTTACAACATGCCAGTTATCACGTTTGTTCGACCCCATGAAATGGCAATCCAGGATTACGATAAAATAAACAGTCTGTCTCTTTCAACAGTCAACAGAGAAAGACCAGGGTTTTATTCTCGATAAAATCCCCGGCGTCATAACGCACATATATCTTTTTGTGGAAAACTCTTACTTCTAAAATAAGTGTGTTCCTCCTGGCGGATTCATACATAAGTGTGATTAGGTTTTTCGGTTCATACCTCCATGAAAACAAAATAAATTCTCTTCATTTCTCATAATTTAATAGCATCAAGCAAAAAATTATAGACTTTAAAAATTTTGATACCTTTTAGAATGGGACTATTTTGAGCGGAAGCATACAAAATTGCTGCTTGCTCAATATTTGGTTCATGGAGTTATGAATATTTTTTATACCAATCAGATCACCCGGTTTTGACTGACGAAACTAAAAATTAAATTATTGAGGTCTGGAACTAAAAACTTAATCTCTCTGTATGAATATGCAAAGAAATTTTGGAAAGCATTGAAAAAGTAGCGGTGATTTTGAAATCTTCCAAATTCAGAAGGTATGCTCCGGGCAAGCTCAATTTTGGTCTTTCACCTCTAGCTCCGATCATGGTTATAGAGTGCCAGCAATACGTAGACAGGATGCCCGATGACAGACGCAGCATAATCACACAAGGTCATTGCAGCGCTAGGCTGCGTTGCTGTATCCGCCCAGGTTCAACTGACAATTAAGCCTGTGCGTGACATTTCCAACAATTTCGCATGTGCGTAACTCGCACACACTGAGCACCCTGGACAGCCATTCGGGGCAATTAGAATATTCGCTGATTGTTTGAAGAAGCTTTGAGGAAGTCTCTACCTACAGAGCGCAGAGTGAAGACTCTGATCAGACTGTGCGGAAGCACAAGCTGATCAGAGTCTTTACTTGGTGCACATGTGTAATTGTTGGAAATGTCACGCATTGGCTCAATAAAGAGACACACAAGGTCACTTTGTGCATGATGTGTTAGCTAAAGGGGAGTATCGTGAGAAATTAGAAGTAATAAGAATGATATTTAAAACTTATCTAACAGATGAAGATTTTTTTTATTTTCATGGAGGTATGAAACAAAAACCCCAATTACACTGTATGAAACACGAAGGTAAATTTTGCCATAATAGAATCGATATACAACCACTTTTGCAAAGAAAAGACAACAGAACAGTTCAGAAAGGTTACATTTTACCGTTTCCCATTTTTACTAGTTCAATTTGAAAGCAGTTGCAAACAACAATTAAAACTGGATGTAATTTGAAAAGTAGGCAACCTAGAGGTTAGAAAATATTGTGGGAAAAGAAGAATTTGCTTGTAACAAGCAATTTCTATTTTCCACACAATTTTTTTCTGAAGTGTAAACCACAAGGACGTGATTGTACAGGAAAGGGTTAAGAAAAACTTTGGGAAATATATGATAGATAGTATAGAAGTAATAACACTTACTACAATTAGCTCCAGAAGCTGTCGTTTGTACAGAAGTTGGAATGGCTATAATACCATTTAAAAGCACATCTACAGTTCCCAAGAGTGCAGTGAGGTCTGAATTAGCATAGGCCAGTGAATCCAGACAAGAGCCATATTCATACGAGGAATCAGAAGAAGTAATTTGCCCAGACAAACACTCAAATATCTCAAATACCGCCCTAAAATGAAATAAAGTGTATCAAACTACGTGGGCAATTATTATGGTGGTGGGGTAGGGATCAAAAACCTAATATTGGATTCAAGTCAACCCTCTTACTAGACGTCAAACTTTTAGACTTATCAAATCTGAAAGAGGTTAATGATGACAATTTTAAATTGAAGAAATTTAAAAAAAAGTATATTGGGGTAGCAAACATTATGGATGATGAAGAAACTGCTTGTGACATGCAATATCCTCATTTCCCAAAATGGTTCTTAAAGTTTAGTTCTTGAAAGGTGTGTTGTTGGAATAGAGAAGTTTTTTGTTCTAACAATGTGCCTTGCATTTAGTTTTTTGTAGAATTAAAAAAAAAGCCATGCATCAGTATAAATCCCTTAACCCATTCCCACTTGACAAAATTTTAGACTGGTCCAAATTGAAAGAGGTTGCAGACAACATTTTCAAGTTGATGGAATTTTAAAAATTTTCCTCTTTTGGGAAAGAAAACATTGTGGATAATGTAGAAATTGCTTGTTACAAGCAATTTCTTCATTTTCCACAATGTTTTTCAAAGCTTTTTTCTTAAGAGGCGTAAAATGGAGGGATTGAGTGGGAATGGGTTAAAGTTCTGAAAATATCTTATGTAATATGCCATAAATCATAGAAATAACCTATTAACCCTTGTAATGTTGATCCCAGAATATGCCAGTTTTGGCAGGAGGTATAGACAAATTTCAGCCTGCACATATTCATGAGCAGTCTGATCTTTGTCTACACTACCTGTTCCTCCTCTTCAAACCAGAACTGTTTATGAATTAATGTTCAAAACCACTAACCATTTTGTGCTCCCAGTGCTTTAAGTGGTTTAATTTTACTGTATTGCAGAAAGAGGTTTTTGATTCAGCATGACAAGGGTTCAAATAAGCATGGCAAAAGTTTCCTATAAAGTAAATTACTAGGAATTTGTTCAATTCTGAATGAATGTTTAGAAAATTGACAGATCGCTTGCCACGCCCCTGACCTCCGTCAAAACATTATTTTGAAGAAAATGTGGTAAAGGGAAAAGATTTTTGGTTGAAGACCTAAATGCCTTAAATAATGCTATGTTTACACTAAATGACACCGCCAGCGGATGACGAAAAATACAATCTTCCTCATCTTGTGCATTCATAATGTAGTGTTGTATCCTCAGGGTCTCAGGATACAATGATTTCTACCACTTGTGGGACATTTCTATTTATACTGCGGGCGCTAATGTGTTTCAAAGTTGCCCAGCCTCCATGTTTCATCCTTAGAAAGCCTTGACAGAACGTCAAAAAGGTGTAAGACCGTGATCAGAAAGCGACAAACGTGAGGTACCCTACCATAATGTGTCGGACCGTGAGGGAACGTACTGGCCTCCGTGGCAGAGAGCCGTCGTGCGCCTTGGAGTTCTCGGAACTTACTGGCCCAAACAACCCCACGTAACGCCAAGGACACTGCAATAGGCCGCAAGAAAACATAGCAGGACGTAATAAAACTTGAATTGATAAGGAAAAAAAAAAGCCAAAATAACACGGCACACTGCGTTTCGGGTAAATGGGGCTGTCGAGGCCTCCGGGAACATAGTGTAAACGTAGCATAAGCTAAATTAGAACCCTAAGTCGCTTAACCAACAACAAAAAAAAAAAAAAAAAAGAATAATATGAATGTCAGGGTTCAAAGTTATCTTTCAGTCTAAATGAGTGATTTGATTGGTTTATCAAGCTTTTTATTGACAGTGGCGATCCGTCACTTGAACAAATGGCCTAATATTTCTTTACAAGTTGCTTTTAAGCGCCCGTATTGATCTACAGGTAATCCATATTTTCTATACAATGATTCCTGCCCTCTACTGCTCACTTTATCCTCCAAGAATAATGTTACTTTGATATTAGAAAACTTTCGATTTTTTTTTTCACTATTTTTATTGATAAAAATTCCGGAATATATGATAAACCGAATACTATGATGAAGTCTTAACGCAAAAACCTTGTACAAGATTCTTGCCGCATAGGAAAGATTAATATTTCTATGGTGATGTATCAAATTAATTGACCAGCCGCTGGCCCCGTCCACTGTATGAAAAACAACAAAGGGCAATAACTAAAAAAATAGGCCAGGTAGAGTTATGGTTATTGAGCACTGCACTCTGTATTGATGAGAAGAATATAACTGCCAAGTTTAAAGTCAATCGGACTTACGGTGACAGAGTTATGCTCCGGACAAAGAAGTGGACACCGCCAGGACAACCGGACGTCCGGACGCCACGGGCGATCCCATAATACGTCCCATCTTCAACTGGCGTATTAAAAGGGGTTAACAAAATTGGCGACCAATGTCGGAGTTCAAAATATAGGTCCCGGCTAAATAAATGATTTGATCTGTCAATAATCTTGGATTGACAGCAACGATTGTTCATTTCATTGATTATACTCACCCGCAAAGAGTTTCGGTTGTCGTATCAGGAAGGGCGAGCAGAGCCATAAGCTTTACCGAACAACTGTCATAATGGCTAGTAAGTGCTTTAGTTATGTTAAAACATGCATCCCAATCTGAAAAGAAAGAAAAAAAAAAATTAAAAAAACCCAATGATAAACTCAATAATTTCTATAACTTCACTCAAATACGGTGGCAAAAATGTGCATGTTTTTGTTCATCCTGTTCTCACGAGATAAAAGTTGTGTTTTTTTAGGTTATAAAAAATTATCTTTTTACATTTTTAGTGTGTGTGTTTGTTTGTTTTTCTATTAATCGTCCCCCCCCCACTCCACTACACTAGAAAACAAATTTTGTGATTTCCTTTTTTAAGTAAAACTAAAGCTAGAAAACGAATTGCTAATTTGCAGGAAAGTTACACAGCCAATCAAAGTCAGTTTATTTGAGCTTTTAACCCATTTCCACACAACCCCTTTTTTACGCCGCCTCTCTAGGAAAAAAGCTTTGGAAACATGGTGGAAAATGAAAAAAAAAAACTTGTATAAAGCAATTTCTTCTTTATAAACAATGTTTCTATCCGAAAAGACAACAACAACAAAAGAGAGAGAATGAAAAAAATTACTTCCATCAACTTTAAATTGACATCTACAGCTTCTTTCAATGAGAACCAGTCTAAAATAATGTTGTTCGGAAATGAGTTAATACTTTAAACTTACCTTTATGTTAGAGAAGTAACCTGGTTGGATGATCATCTCATGGGAACAACTTACTGTGTCGCGCACACAACATAAAGACCGAATTTGATTGGCTCAGTATCTCGTTCCAACGAGATAGCAATTTGTTTCCTTCATTTTTATGTAAAAATGTATTCTAACTGTTCTTCACATCAAACCAAACCAAACCAACCAACCAAACAAACAAACAAAACCCCACATCAGAATTGCCTTTTTTGGTTTGATTTGTTTGAATGGGGTTTAACGCCCTTTTTAACATTTTTTCAGTCATATCGCAGTGGATGGAGCACCTAACAATGAATTCCTAATCAATGCAGGATGATCTTTGTCTATACCTCCTGTCAAAATAGGAATATTCCAGATTCAGCATAACAAGGGTTAACATTATTGATTTAACTTTTTTTTTTAACAGGACAACATCGAGATTACCTATCATAAAACTACTTGAGCTGGTCATGGTGAAGGTCGTCCCTGAGTAATACATCGATGTTGATGGCATAACACTCGATCCTGAAATATACAATTTATCTTTAATGCTTTCAGATGGATTATCGAGAAATAGCGGTAGATTATCATTTGATAAACTCACCGCCTATCCAGTGAAATTATCAAATACTTATGCCCCGGATTCGTTCATTTCACACTATCTGAAGCTATCTAAGCAGAGCCAAATAAGTGACGTCATCATAAGCGTTGCAAAGCAGTCACATGCAAAATGACGCTTTAAAAAAATTTGTCATAAAATTTTTGAATTTTGTCTAATTTTTGCATTAAAGAAATAGAACGATCGTTTGTTTGTCGAGTAAGGTCGATTTATATTTCATTGAGTGAACAACAAAAGCTTTATTTTCACGAGTGGCGAAGCCACGAGTGAAAATAAAGCTTTTGTTGTTTACCCAATGAAATATAAATCGATCTTACACTGATACAAACGATTATCCTCTATATCTTGCTCAAGGGACCACCTTTATCAATCGACCACTATGATATTAAAATGTTGATGTTTGGAGATTAAACACGGGATTTTAGGTCTTTGTGATTTTATACTTGAGCAATTTCTTCTTTTCCCACAATATTTTCTACCACAGATGATGGTTTCATTTTAAATTGCATCCAATTTTCATTGTCGTCTTCAACCTTTTCAATTTGGACGGGTCTAAAATTAAAAAAAAAAATAAACCAGGAAAGGGTTTATACAAGTTTAACTTTGTACAAAGCAACGAAATACAGTGGAATCCGGTTAATCGCAACTCCAATTCATCAACACTTGCTGCAAATAACAGGATGTTGCCATTTAAATGGGGTATTGACTCTTAATCTAAAGCTTGTGCATGAAGCCAGTTGCGACTAAGCAGTGGTCTGCTATTGTCAGGGTTATAATTTAGGGCTAGTGTCAAATGCCTGGCCTTGGTTTAATAGGGAAATGGCCAATCAAGTTGTCAATCAAATAATCAGTCCAACAATGAAATCATTCATTTGAACCTGAAGTTTTAAACTCCAACATTGGCCGTCATTAATTTTACATATTTTTGTTGGTTTCGTGACCTAAATGTCGTAACTACAGCTTGTTTAAGCTGTCCTTACGACATTTAGGTTGCCAACCAACTATTCTACTTTTTTGTTACATGTTGATGGTCATAAATTTTGCAAAATAACGCCGAAAATTTCTATGTGGAACTTCCAGGCAGAGCCAATTGGCGGGGCCAAGGAGTAAATGGGAGGGAACCGCAATTGATCAATCAGACAGTTGTGATACACCTCCATAGTGTCTATTTCTTATAAATATGATCTCAGTAATTGACGGATCGCTGACCCCGCCCCCTGACTTCAGTGGCAACGCCCACTGAGCTCCGACAGGCTGTTCCTCTTAGATATGTCAAAAATCACATTTGGTCTAAATGAATATTTTGATTGGTCGATTTTTAGCTAGCAAAGCGTCAGCTTTGATAGCTTAAGTTAACAGACAAATTTCGAGGTCTTCTCAAAGTTCAATGAGTACAAACCGCCACTGGAGGCTTAACCACCAAATCTTTGGAGTGCCTACGCCATAATAAATAGTTCTTTTATATTTCAGGAGTATTGCAAACTCTATTCAAATTGTAGAGAACTCTGTCAAAAGCATGCTATTTAACCCATTACCACCTGATTCCGCTTTTTAAGCATCTAAAGAAAAAGCTTTGGAAAACATTGTGGACAATGAAGAAATTGTAACAAGCAATTTCTTCAATGTCCACAATGTTTTCTACCCAACAAGGGAGAGATTTTCTAAATTCAACCATGCTTTGCTAGCTTACAGTACTTTCAGTACTTTGATTTTTCTTTGATTGGTAGCCGCAATAGGTCAATCTACAGACCGATGTAGACCGGTACCGCCGTCGACTTTACAAAAGCCTTTTTGTTAAAGTCGACAGTGGTACCAGTCTAAAAACCGATGGCCATCCCAACCCACCTTCGAAATTTCAGTTCGACTGAGGTAATTATTTCCATAAGTGTATAATTTAATTTTTAGTTTTGTCTATAAAAAACGAGCGTTCTGATTGGTCGAAAATATTATTCATAACTCCATGAACAAAATTTTTATCATGCAGTGATTTTTTATGCTTCCGCACAAAATAGTCCCATACAAAAAGGTATCAAATAATGTTAAGCTTTTGTTTTTTTCGTTTTTTTTTTACTATTAAATTATAAGAGATGAAGAGAATATTTTTTGTTTTCATGGAGGTAAGAACCGAAAAGCCTAATCACACAATATATTAATCCGCTTCGCGTATTCATACAGTGTGATTAGGTTTTTCGGTTCATACCTCCATGAAAACAAAAAATATTCTCTTCATCTCTTGAATAATATAGCTAAAAAATAAAGGGCAAATCTTTCTATGGCGACCTAAACGCCAAAACAACAGCTTGAATTAGCTGTAGTGTAAGTCTCAAAACCAACCAAATTTGATAGATTTAGCCCTGCTTTCAGTCACTGTGCGCTACTGAACGTCGTCTAGACGGGACACAAGACACTGGTGACGTCACCAGGTTTCCATGTAATTCACGTGCGTTATGACGCGTTGTTGGAACTTTTCCCCTCAAAGTATATTTTGTCAATTTTGAAAGTAAAGAAATAGAATAATTGTTTATCGTGGGAGATCGATTTACTTTTCATTTTTTGAACAACAAAAGAATATTTCCACTCGTAACTCTGCCACTCGTGAAAAAAGTTAATTTTTCGAATTAAGATTTTATTCAGACATATTATTTGGTTATTCAACAAATGAACTTAAATAAGATTTTTCGTTTTGACCTGTCCTTAAATATTGTAATATTTTCTTTGAACATTAAAGCCTAATATGCAATGTAGCACGATATATCCAGGATTAAAACAGAATGAAGGCCGAAAGTGAAAACTAGCTTATTTGAAGCTGTAATTAAAAAGAACATTAATTTTATTGTCGTTTGGTCTGCGAAATGTTGTAATTACAGGTTTATTTAAGCTGTTATTACGACATTTTGCACGCAAACGACGTTATGCTACAATGAGCTATAATCACACTTTACATCTATTTGATTGACCCTAATAGGTAAACATTGAATGCATACATACCTGACAGGTGTGATGAATAAATAGGCCCTGAAAATAGAAAAGTAGCATGAATTACCTACGAAGTAACAAACACGGTGTGTTTGTGAAATATTTTTTTTCCGAAAAGGCAAACTTTTTCAGAAACTTGACCTTCAAAGATAAACTTGACCTTGGCAAGTCGAATAGAGTTGTCATCATGTATAATATGAGTATCGTTTCTTAAAAAGACTATAATATAATTGGTATGCATTCCAACCGTATATTCTAGAAAAACAACCAAAATTGCTTGCATTTTAACCCTTGTCATGCTGAACCCGGAATATTCCAGTTTTGGCAGGAGGTATAGACCAAGATCAGCCCGCACATATGTGCAGTCTGATCTTAGTCTACACATCCTGCTTGTATTTTTTCTGCCAGAGTTGTTAATTAAACTGATTTCCAAATATTGATTTTTGAACAGCAAATTCTATCAGTGCTTTCAGCCCTTTGTTTTTACAGCAATTCAGTAAGGTAATTTATGTTGCATGACAAGGGTTTTATTTACCGATTGGCTTTTATGTGATAATTGACGTTCTTATACTAGTACCAAGGTCTTTAGAAAAAAGCCCTCCTTTCAGCCAATCAAAACAATTGACCAATCAAACCATCCATGTAGACCTGGAGATCTTTGAACTCCAACATTCGCCGACATTTATTTGAAAATTTGCCTTGGTTTGCCGACTAAAACCTCCTAACTACAGCTTATTCAGACTGTCGTTACGGAAATAAAGCTTACTCAACTAGGTCGCCAAACAACCATTTCACCTGTTTGTTAAATGGTTCTGGCTATAGATTTTACAAAATAAATAGAGGATAATCGTTTGTTTCAGTGTAAGATCGATTTATATTTCATTGAGTGAACAACAAAAGCTTTATTTTCATGAATATGGAAGCCACGAGTGAAAATATAGCTTTTGTAGTTCACGAAATGAAATATAAATCGATCTTACTCGAAAAACAAACGATTTTTCTATTTCTTTAATGCAAAAATTAGACAAAATGCGAAAATTTTATGACAAATTTTCTTAAAGCTTGTCATTTTGCACGTGACTGCTATGCAACGCTTATGATGACGTCACTTATTTGGCTCTGCTTAGATAACGTCAGATAGGGTGAAATGAACGAAAGCGGGGCATAAGTTTTTGATAATTTCACTGGATAGATGATAATCTACCGTTATTTCTCGATAATCTACCTGAAAGCATTAAAGAATGCCGTTTAATATCTAAATCAAACTTCCTGTTGGAGCTCTATGGGCGGGGCAAGCGGCGTCAGGTGCGGTGCAAGTGGTCCCTTAATTGCAACAGCTTATTTCAAACAAATAGAAAACTACACGATTTTTGCTTTGTTGATGTTGTTTATGAATCACTGACATATTTCAATTTATTTCTAATTTAAAACAAATATCCTAGGGAAGACTTCTCAGCAAATCATCGTTGTCATTTTAACACCTCGTAACTACAGCTTGAATCAAGCTGTAGTTACGAGGTGTTTAAATGACAACGATGAAATATTCTTACATGATTACCTCATATATATAAAAAAGAACTTTTTGAAATGGGCACGTTGAAATCAAAGGAAAATTGATGCAGTATGGTATATATTTAGTTGTTTTCGTTCGATTGCAACGAAAGCTTAAATTGAAAAAGAATTTCTTAAACAATCACAATATAGATGTTTTTACATCCATGAAAGATAAGCATCTGCAGTTACGCAAACCCACTACTACCCAATTTTTCAGGTTGGTAATCTGGGACTTGCTATAAGGTGTTTTGGTTTATGAAAAGATCGCGTTGGCAGTCGGGCTTGAACCCATAACCATCAGATCACGAGTCAAGTACCCCTGAAGACCAGAGGGTATTCAGATCTAGCATATTTGTATGATGTCCATGTAAGGATATTTCGAACAAAATATCAAATGGCTCAATGCCTTTTGGTTCAGAAGAAGGTAACATTTTTCAAAGATTTTCTCTTAACTTTATTTTTCATGCAATTACAACCAGAGTTTTCAATGGATATCTAATTTTTTTGGAAATTTCTAAAGGGGGCCAACTTAGAACATTCCTGCCAAATTTTGTGGAAATTGACCCAGTGGTGAAGGAAGACATGTAATTTAAAGGAATTGACGACGGAAAAAATGTGGTCACAAAAGATCACTATGAGCACTTAATGCTCAGGTGAAAAGAAATTTGAACAAAATATTAATTCAGACATGAGTGGCCTATATACTCCAACATTCATGCAAAGCAGTGTTGTTGATTTGACCAAGTAAATGTCAGAAGACTGCCGTCAACAGATTTGCGCGAATGTAGCCTCAAAACATTGGCTTACAACACTAATCAGTACCCATTTATACACCTAGGCGGAGAAGAGTAACGTGGAGTTAATATTCTGCTCAGAAAATTTCAATCGGGATTCGAACCCGGGACCCTCCAGTCCCGACTCCTGCATCTTTCCACTACACCACGGACTCCACTCAAAAGTTAATATTTTCTGTATTTTTGCATCAAAGAAATGGGGTAATTGTTTCGCGTAAGATCGATTTATCATTCATTGAGTGAAAAACTAAAAGCATATTTTAACATGTTGCTACAGCACTTGTAAAAATATAGCTTTTGTTGTTCACTCAATGAAAGATGATTTATTACTCATTGAGTGGACAACTAAAGCAAATTTCTTAAGTGGCTACGCCTCTCGTGAAACTTTTATTGTTCACTCAATGAAATGTGATCTATCATTCATTGAGTGGACAACTAAAGATATAGTCTATGTTGTCCACTCACTGAAGATAAATAGATCTTACACTTAAAACAAAAACAAAAACGAAAAAAAAAATATCCTCCATATTTTTCTTTCACCTAACAGTTTGCCCCTAACCTGTGCGTGACATTCAAACAATCCAGTATGTCCGCAAAGGGAAGACACTCACGTATTTGCGCATCTGCACAATCTGATCAGAGTCTTTTCCAATGATTACTAGAAATCATTATA
The DNA here is from genome assembly GCA_946902895.1 of Fragum fragum. Taxonomy (NCBI): domain Eukaryota; kingdom Metazoa; phylum Mollusca; class Bivalvia; order Cardiida; family Cardiidae; genus Fragum; species Fragum fragum. The sequence goes on from OX336379.1 coordinate 45,891,192, forward strand.
TCAAACTTCCTTTATACTGTCATTGAACACTCAACGTGTACCGTATTGCTGCCCGGACTGCTAAATGTATGCACTTCGCGTACATATCAAATTGTTGGAAATGAAACTCACAGGCCCGAATCGACGGATTTCGCTTGACAGTCAAAGAATCAATTGACGATTCAAATCTTAATCTACGACATTGGATGACATTTATAATTAGCATTTATATTGGTTTGGAGACTTAGACAATGTATTTTATAGCTCATCTAGTTGAAATTATGATGTTTCGGTCACAAAATAACCATTTAATTGATTTGTTTCATCTAATGACCATTAAATTTGCAAAACGACGCAGTTTGATATCTAAGTGGAACTTCCTGTCGGAGCTGAGTGGGCGTGGTAAGCGCTCAGTTAACCCATTCCCATACAACAAAATTTTAGACCAGTCCAAATTGGAAGGAGCTGCAGACGACAATTTCAAGTCGATAGAATTTTATTTTTTTTCGTCTTTTTGGGTAGAAAACAGTGTGGATAATGAAGAAATTGCTTGATACAAGCAATTTCTTCTTTTTCCACAATGTTTTCAAAAGCTCTTTAATTGAAGGGCGTAAAAAGGAGGGCTCGAGTTGGAATGGGTTTAATTCTTAAGACTGTCCAAATTCTTATTCCGGTATAACATAATTATACACTTACCACAGCTTGCACTCAATGCAGTTACTTGTAGATCAGCAGGGATGGTAACATTTGAAAGGGTAAGAACACCAAGTAGATGGGTAAGGTTTCCATTAGCCGATGTCAAGAAGTTTAAACAATAGTAATACTGGCTTGGATCCATGAAGGTTATCTGATAGGCTAGACACTCTAATATTTCAAGAACCGCGCTAAAAAAGAAATATTTGTTTCTTCTTCAAAATCTCGAAAATGCATCCTCAAATCTGAATCTGTTATATAAATATACTTTTCACTAAAGAGATGAAGAGAATATTTTTTGATTTCATGGAGGTATGAACCGAAAAACCTCACCACACTGTATGAATACACGAAGCGGATTAAACATTGTGTGGTTAGGTTTTTTGTTTCATACCTCCTTGAAAACAAAAAATATTCTCTTCATTTCTTTTAATTTAATAGCATCGAGCAAAAAAACAAAATCTTTATAAATTTTGATACCTTTTTGTACGAGACTATTTTGTGCGGAGGCATACAAAATCGTTGCGTGCTCAAAATTTTGTTCATGGAGTTATGAATTAATTTTTTCGACCAATCAGAACGATCGTTTTGATAGATGAAACTACAAATTAAATTATAAACACTTTACATCCGGAATATTTGACCGGCAAAGACAATCAGCGGTTCGAGTGACATGAAATCGGGTTGATCGTAAATACGACTGCCACATCTCCAAAACGAAATGCCGAGTAGTTGCGTTGCAGTCCAAACTTTTGTTTGGGATCAACGATCTATCTATAATTCAGTGATGGGAATCTTTTCTTATCCGGAAACTAATTATCTCTGATAAAAAGCCGGCAATGCAGAAATTAAGGGTCAACCTGAAAAGGTATCCTAAAGAATGTATAACTTACTCGCAAAGAATTGTGCCATTATTATTATCTGGTAGTTGCGATAGCGCAAGAAGCTGAGTTGGGCAGAAAAAAGAGTAGTTCCCTAGAGCAACAGCAACGTCGTAACAAGCGCTTAAATCTGGAAGACAGAACAAATATATCTTTATTCTATACACATAAATGTTGAAATATAAACATTCAACGCAGACAAAATCGGACACGCAAGAAAAAATCCGTATTTGACAGTTCAAATTCAAAGTATCTAAGATGACATCATTTTAATTCTGTATGGTACGTCATATAGCGAAGAAACGTCAACAGAATGGCAGAGGAGAATTTGAATACTTGTAGAAATACAGATCTTTTTTAATCTTAATTTCTTTGATAAAAAAAATGTGAATAATAAATGTAATTCTTTGCTTCTCGCTGCAGAGGAAAATTTGATATTCAACTCGACCTTCGGTCTCACGAAATATCAAAATTTTCTCTGCAGCTCCAAGCAAGCACAAGATATTGTATCACTATCACAACATAATATTTCTTATATATTAGAAATAAGCAAATCTATATTAACTGGCCTCTGCTAAGATATTTTGTTAGAGTGATCAATGGATTTAAGTCTGCTAAATTAATTCTTAGTCAGATTCCTAAAAGCTACCAGACGGTGACCAACGGATGGTATACAACGAATAGTATAAGCTCTAGCTACGACGTTAAACCTTTTAACAATCAGCAAAAGTTGAGACTGATCCAAATTGAAAGGAGTTGCAGACTACAATTTAATGTTATGATATTATACAAAGCTTTCAATACCCTTAGTAGAAAACACTGCGGAAATTGAGGAAGCAATTCCCTCATTTTCAATAATTTTCCCAATTCGACGGTTCAGCGTGAAACAAATGTAACTGCCTATATGTTTATTGGCAGTTACAACTGTTTCGCCCTGAACTATCGAACTATATTTCTTGAGAGCCATTAAAAAAATCATTGTTTGGGAAATGGTTGAGTCACACGCAAACTTACATATTTTAAGGCAAATGTCGGGGGTTAATATTTCACCTCCGTTCAATGAAAGCATTTGATTGGTCAATCGATTTTTGTGTTATCTGGGCGATCCGTCTACTCTGATTGTAAAGCGGGTGTATTTAACCTGAGATTATCTAACTGATTGAACTGGTCATACCTGAGTACGAATAAGTCGAGCCTGAGTACGAATAAGGCATGCTTGAGTACGAACATGTCATACCTGAGTACGAATAAGTCATACCTGAGTACGAACCTGAGTACGAATAAGTCATACCTGCGTACGAATAAGTCATGCCTGGGTAGGAATAAGTCGTGCTTGAGTTCGAATAAGTCATACCTGAGTACAAATAAGTCATGCCTGGGTAGGAATAAGTCGTGCTTGAGTACGAGCAAGTCCTACCTGAGTACGAATAAGTCATACCTGAGTACGAATAAGTCATACCTGAGTACGAATAAGTTATACCTGAGTACGAATAAGTCGTGCTTGAGTAGGAATAAGTCGTGCTTGGATAGCTTGAATATGTCGAGGACATGCCATTATAAGCTGAAATAAAAGAAAAAGTTGGGGATAACTGTTAGTTTTTATTGTTGTTAGGTCAATACATCTGTCATTCAGCGAACAACAAAACTCACATATCCACGAATGGTGGTGCCACAAGTGAAAATGTGGATTTGGTTTTCACGAAATGCAAGATATATCATGTCCAAAAAGGTATATAATAAAAGAAATGAGACCGAAGGTAATATAATAAAATTTTCATAGGGCCCCCTTTTTACATGATACTTGACGGGTTATACCCAATTCTGAAAAGAACCATCCTTCTGATTGTACAATCATTTAGTGAAAGTTTGAAGTGAATCCGGTAAAATCTTGTGACATCATTGTGTTAACTAGAGTATTTAAGAAAAAAAATCATAAGGCCCATTTCATCTGATACTTGACGGATCAGATCCAGTGTCAAAATGAACAATCGTTATTATGGTACAATCAGTCTGTGTAATCTATGGACTTTATTGTGTTAATGAGGATTTTAAAGACAAAATTTCATAGGGCCCCTTTAGCCATGAATAATTTAAAACAGTGGACCGAATTGAGTCAAGAATTTTTTGTTATGAAATATTTATAATTCCCCATTTCCCGTGATAAAGACGTTTTTGTAATAAGTTTTTTCACAATGCCCCTTTTCTCGAGAGCCTTAATAGATCCGAGCTAATTAACAAAGGATCAACCCAAATGACCACTGTATTAAATTGTAAGAGAATCTGGTGAAGATTGAGGACTTTCTTTTGTTAATGAGGATATGTCATAAAATTTTCACACAACCCTTTTCGCCGTGATATTAGACAAAATTGGAAAGGAAACGAACAATCCTTATGGCGGTACAAACATTCTGTTAAAGTTTCAACAGAATCAGATGAAAACTATGGTGTTAATTATAACAACAAGGATTCTTTAACCCATTACCGGACGGCAGAATTTAAGACTAGTCAAAATTGAAAGAAGTTACAGACGACAATTTAAAAGTTAAGAAATTTTAGATTTTTTCGCTTTTCTAGGTAGAAAACATTGTGTGAAATGAAGAAATTCCTTGGTTCAAGCAATTTCTTCATTTTCCACAATGTTTTCCCAATTGTTTTTCCTGAGGCGCGTCCAAAGGCGTCACTGTTTGGGAATGGGTTAATGGCATTATTGCAATGCCCCTTTTCCCATGACACTTGATAGATCAGTCAGAATTTTTAAAGGAACAACTCTAATAATTGTACAATCCTTCTGTGAACAATTGAAGAGAATCTCATGAAAACAGTTGACTGTATTGTGGTACAAGGGTTTTAGAATGAAATCTTCTCGAGGCTTCTTTCCTGTTATACTTGCCGGATCAAGTCTATAGTCATCAACATCAATCGTTAATGAAAGTACAATCATTCTTTGGAGGTTTGAATAGAATCTGATGAAAGCTTTGGACTTTGTATCAAGGGTTTTTAAATGAAATTTTCACGAGGCCATTTTCCGGTGTTTCTTAACAGTTCAGACTGCATTTTGAAAAGAATGATTCTTATGACCTTACAATCATTCTGTGTAGGTTTCAACAAAATCCGATCAAAGCTGTGGGCTAAGCTAAGTTAGATTTTTTTTATTATAATCACATACGACCCCTTTTCTCATGTTACTTATTCAAACTCAGTGATGTTTTTAAACGTCTCCAAGGGGAAAAAAACTTAGGAAAACATTGTGGAAAATGAAGAAATCGCTTATTAAAAGCAATTTCTTCATATTCCACTATGTTTTCTACCCAGAAAATTGAAAAAATCCAAAACTTCATAAACTTTAAATTGTCATCTGCAACTTCTTTCAATTTGGACTATTCTAATATTTTATCGCGTGGTAATGGGTTAAGTAAAATTAGCCATGCTTTCAGACATTGCGCGCTACTGAACGTCGCCTGGGCGGGACAAAAAACACTGATGACGTCATCAGGTTGATTGTATTTCACGTGTGTATTTCCGTTTATTTATCGTCGCTACCGTAGCACATGCCCATATGAACGAGGCCCCCAAAAGACGGTTAGTTGTTACGGGGGATAGTGCAAGGATACAGGACGTAATTGCTGAGAGCTCCGCCTGGTTCTTTAACGTGCTCGATGGATAGCATCGTCACACGGGGCCTCGGTTTAACGTCTCATCCGAAAGACAATTAGTTGAGTTAGTAGGTATGGTCAGCCCAGGGCTCGAACCCGTGATCTTGAGGTTTGAAGTGAAGCGCTCTACCAACTGAGCTAATCGGGCTGACCAATTGTATTTCACGTTCCAAATGACGCGCTTTTATAACTCGCCCCTATGATCGAATTTTGTCAGTTATGCTATTAGAAAATGGAATAAGTGTTTGTTTTTCGTGGAAGATCGATCTATCTTTCCATTCCTGAACAATAAAAGTTATAGTTCCACTCGTGGCTCCGCCACACGTGAAAATATAGCTTTTGTTTTTCACTCTGAAAGACATATCGATCTTACACTGAAACAAATAATTATCCTCTATATTTTGTGTTATCTATTCGACAATACGATGGACAGTAAAACAGACATATTCGACAATACGATGGACAGTAAAACAGACAGAATGAAAGACAGACAAACAGACAGAAATAGTGACAGACAAAAATAGGCTGACAGAACAAGTTAAAATTTCAAATTAAGATTTATACAGAGATTCAATAAATGAACCGAAATATGATTTGTCGTTTTAGCTTTGTCATTATCTACATAGACTCGGACCGTCCAGTAATAGTTTAATCTTCCAATTGAACAATAATATTAAAACGTTATATATAGTGAAGCACGATCTATCTGGGATTTAAACAGAATAAAGGTCAAAAAAGAAAACTAGCAATATTAATGCTGTAATTTAACGAAATTGCATTAAAGTTACTTAAAAGCCGTTGTTGGGCGTGAGAAATGTCGTAACTACAGCTTTATTCAAACTGAAGCTATGACATTTTGCACGCCAAACGACGTTATGCTTCATGAGATAAAATCACACTTTACAACTATTTGAATGACCCTAAAAGGTAAACATTAAATGCATACAAACCCGACAGGTGTGATGAATAAATAGGCTCTGAAAATAGAAAAGTAGCATAAAAATGCAAAAACAGATTTCAAATAAGGCCGATCATCAGTCTAGTAGATTACCAACGAAGTAATGAGAAATACCAGTACTACCACCACACCCTTCCCTAGCCTTAAGTTTCTATCCCACTTAGGTTTACGATTATCCACCCATTTGTGCGAGACAGATGTCGGAAAGAATATGTGCCGCCGCCGGGGATCAACCCAATGACATCCCGTGATTTAAGATTGGGAGTCTGTTGCGCTACCAATTGAGCTATGACGGCGGCATACGCATTCAGGGACAACACTGACCTTGACATTGGCATCAGCAGATGCAAATCGAGTACAGCTATCATCATTCGTATTATGGGCATGTATCTTGGTACGCTAGATTTAATTTCCATGTATTCTTTGTCATCAGGACACAGATGCCCCCACCGGTAGCTTTGATAACAACAAAGGGCAATAACTACAAAATTATGGAAGCAAGAGTTGGGTTTCTTGTGCACTGCACTTCTCCTCAATGAGGTCTATCCACCTATCATGTTTCAAGATGATAGATATTATACTTTCAGAGTTATGCTTCGGACAAAATGTAAGTCTTTAAAATAACAAAGGGCAATAACTCCAAAATTATGCAAGCAAGAGTTGTGGTTCTGGTGCACTGCACTTCTCCCGCTATTATACTTTCAGAGATATGCTCCGGACATAATGAAAGTCTTTAAAATAACAAAGGGCAATAACTCCAAAATTATGCAAGCGAGAGTTGTGGTCCTTGTGCACTAAACTTCTCCTCAATAAGGTCAATCCACCAGTGAAGTTTCAAGTTGATTGCAATTTACTTTCAGAGATATGCCCCAGACAAAATGTATGACTTTAAAATAACAAAAAGCAATAACTCCAAAATTATGCGAGCAAGAGTTCTGGTTCTTGTGCACTGCACTTCTCCTCAATGAGGTCTATCCACCTATTAATGCTCAAGTTGATAGCTATTATACCTTCTGAGATATGCTCCGAACAAAATGTAAGTCTTTTAAATAACAAAGGGCAATAACTCCAAAATTATGCAAGCAAGAGTTTGGGGTTCTTGTGCACTGCACTTCTCCTCAATAAGGTCTATCCACCTGTGAAGTTTCAAGTTGATAGCAATTTTCTTTCAGAGATATGCCACAGACAAAATGTAAGTCTTTGAAATAACAAAGGGCAATTACTCCAAATTATGCAAGCAAGAGTTGTGGTTCCTATGCACTGCACTTCTCCTCAATGAGGTCTAACCACCTGTGAAGTTTCAAGTTGATAGATATTAAACTAACAGAGATATGCTCCGGACAAAATGAAAGTCTTTAAAATAACAAAGGGCAATAACTCCAAAATTATGCAAGCAAGAGTTGGGGGTTCTTGTGCACTAGACTTCTCCTCAATAAGGTCTATCCACCTGTGAAGTTTCAAGTTGATAGCAATTTTACTTTCAAAGATATGCAACAGACAAAATGTAAGTCTTTGAAATAACAAAGGGCAATAACTCCAAATTATGCAAGCAAGAGTTGTGGTTCCTTTGCACTGCACTTCTCCTCAATGAGGTCTATCAACCTATCATGTTTCAAGATGATAGATATTATACTTACAGAGATAAGCTCCGGACAAAATGAAAGTCTTTAAAATAACAAAGGGCAATAACTCCAAAATTATGCAAGCAAGAGTTGTGGTTCTAGTGCACTGCACTTCTCCTCAATGAGGTCTATCCGGCTGTGAAGACTCAAGTTGATAGCTATTTTACTTTCAGAGATATGCCCCAGTCATTATGTAAGTCTTTTAAAAAAACAAAGGGCAATTGTGGTTCTGGTGCACTGCACTTCTCCTCAATGAGGTCTATCCACATGTGAAGTTTCAAGTTGATAGCAATTATACATTCAGAGATATGCCCAAAACAAAATGTAAGTCTTTAAATGAAAGAGGGCAATAACTCCAAAATTACGCAAGCAAGAGTTTTGGTTCTTGTGCACTGCACTTCTCCTCAATGAGGTCTATCCACCTGTGAAGTTTCAAGTTGATAGCTATTATACTTTCAGAGATATGCTCCGGACAAAATGTAAGTCTTTAAAAACAAAGGGCAATTACTCCAAAATTATGCAAGCAAGAGTTTTGGTTCTTGTGCACTGCACTTCTTCTCAATGAGGTCTATCCACCTGTGAAGTTTCAAGTTGATAGCTGTTATACTTTCAGATATATGCCCCGGACAAAATGTAAGTCTTTAAAATAACAAAGGGCAATAACTCCAAAATTACGCAAGAAAAGTTTTGGTTCTTGGGCACCGCACTTCTCCTCAATGTGAATTTTCAAGTTGATAGCAATTTTACTTCTAGAGATATGCCCCGGACAATTTCGGGACGGACGAAAGGAAGGAAGGAAGGAAGGAAGGACGGAAGTACGGACGGACGGACAGAGGCAAATCTATATGCCCCCCCACACACATTAAGTGGTGGCGGAATAAAAGTTTAATTAGTTGCATTTAAAATTCCTTCTCTTGCTGAAACGTAATCAACGACTTTCCCTACTAGGTACAATATTTACTATTAACTAAATTATAAACTGACAGCTCCCGCCCGTCAATCAAAGAACTGGTCGACCAATTAAATTATTCATTTAGATCGGAAGTGCACTTTGACTCCCGACATTGAGATACATTTGTGTAAAGTATTTTTCTTGGTTTGGTTACTTATTCAAGCTGTAGTTACGAGATTGAGGTCGTCGACCAACCATATTACTTGTTTTGCTACTTGTTTCTGGCTATACATTTTTAGCTAGCAAAGTTAAGCTTAATTCTAACAGACAAAATTTTGTGGTCGTCTCAAAGTTCAACGAGTGTAAACTGCCACTGGAGGATTTACCACTAAATCTGTTAAATGCTTACACCATAAAAAGTAGTTCTTATGTATTTAAGGGATAATGCAAACTCTGCCTGCATCTCATATGTAATTTTGATTGTAACAAGCAATTTCTTCATTTTCCACATTGTTTTCCACAACTATTTTCTTAAGGGGCATAAAAAGGAGGGATCATGTTGGTATGGATTAACTCCTTAGATATATTTTTTTTTAAAAAAAAGACAACAACATTTAGTAAGGTATAGAATATTGTGGGAAAAGAAGCAATTGCTTTTTACAAAAAAATCCTCTTTTTCCACAATAATTTCTCAATTAAAGATAAAAACCAAGTAATTAAGCCTTCCGTTACTCATTCTTACAGTCTGGGACTGGCTATTAAGTGTCCTGGCCCATAGTAAGACCGCGGTGACGGTCGGGCATGAACTCGTGACCTTCAGATCATGAGTCAAGCAACCCTGGGGATCAGAGGGTAATGATCTTAGCACATTTAAAAGAGGTCAATGTACAATGTACAAAATATCAAGGCTCTACGCAATCAGGGGGTAATTTATTAAAGATTTTATTTTAACTTCGATTTTATTACCATTACAATCATAATTTTTAAGGGACATCGATTCTTTTGATATTTTTTACAGGGGGCCGCCTTAGAAACATTCTTCCCAAATTTTGTTGTAATCGACCCAGTAGTTTCGAAGGAGATGTCATTTAAAGAAATTGTTGACACATGAAAGACGACGGACGATGCACGATGGAAAATAGGTGATCACAAAAGCTCGCCATGAGCAGTTAGTAATAAGTGACCTTTGAACTCCAATATTTATGTCAAGCAGTTTTTTTTATTTGACAACTTAAATGTCGGAAAGGTTCTAAGACTGATTTTAACTGATTGCGCGAATGCAGCCACAGCACATGAGTACCCATTTATGCACTAGATGGAAAGAGCAACGTGGAGTTATTATTATTATTTTTTTTTTTTTGCTAAGAAAATGCCCAATGGAGCGGGGGGGATTTGAATCCGGGACCCTCCTGATTACTGCTAGACAACGGACTCCACCCAAAAGTTCAGTTTTAGTGTATTTTTGCATTAAGGAAATAGCATTGCTTGTCTTTTGTGTTAGATCAATTTATCTTTCATTGAGTGGACAACTATAACATACTTTTACATTTGGATACACCACTCGTTAAAATAAAGCTTTTGTTATTCACTCAATGAAAGATAAATCGATATTACACTGAAACACAATTTTACATTCAGCTACGCCACTCGATAAAATAAAGCTTTGTTGTTCACTCAATGAAAGATTAATCGATATTACACTGAAACACAATTTTTTAAATTTGGTTTCGCCACTCGTTAAAAAAAAGCTTTTGTTGTTGACTCAATGAAAGATAAATCGATATTACAGTGAAACACAATTTTTTACATTTAGCTACGATACTCGTTAAAATAAAGCTTTTGTTGTTCACTCAATGAAAGATAAATCGATATTACACTAAAACAATCATCCTCTATATCTTACTAATACATTACACTTTGCACATAAGCTCTGTGTAACATTTAACCCTTGTCATGCTGAACCCGGAATATTCCTGTTTTGGCAGGAGGTAAAGACAAAGATCAGCCTGCACATAAGTGCAGTCTGATCTTGGTCTACACCTCCTGTCTATCCCCTTCAATTTTCAAAAGAAATAAAGAACCTCAATAAGACTTTCCAGTGCTGTCAATCCTTTGATTTTGTGGCGATTCTATATGGGATTTTAATTCAGCATGACAAGGGGTAAACAATCCGATATATCGACAAAGTAACGATATTAGTCAGCATGTGTATCTGCACAATCTGATCAGAGTCTTCTCTTCTGATTCCTTTGATACCTATTGAATCAACGTTCTTTTAGCCGATCATTGAATATTTATCTTGTACCGTCTTACTGCCTAGACTGTAGTCTGGCTACGAGACTCTTTCTTAAAGGGAATTAAATCTTTCCTAGGTTGGACAAGGCTATCAATAAGGTTATCATTTCCAAATGAAGAGACTCGTACAGGAAATTAAATAGAATGGTAAACCAGAACAAATGAAAACAAAACAAACAAACACAAAAAACCCCGACCGAGACCAGTCTTCCAAGACTATCTATGCTCTTCTGACACATATAAAATTGTTGAAAATGTAACACACAGGCCCAATTTGACGGGTTTTGGGTTGTCAATCAAAGAATCGATCGACCAATCAAACTTTTCATTTAGTCCAAAAATGAACTTTGAACTTCGACATTGATCGACTTGTGCAATAAGCATTTTCATTGGTTTGGAGACTTAAACGTTGTATATACAGCTCATTTTAGTTGAAATTATGACGTTAAGGTTGCCGATTAACCATTCAACTGTTTTGTTACATCTTAATAATTTTGCAAAATGACGCCGTTTGATATCAAAGTGGAACTTCCTGTCGGAGCTTAGTGGGCGTGGTCAGCGATCGGTCAATTTTATACGAATACCCAAATTCTCAAATAACTATACAACATTTACACTTACCACAGCTTGCACTCAATGCAGTTACTTGTAGATCAGCAGGGATGGTTACATTTGAAAGGGTAAGAACACCAAGTAGATGGGTCAGGTTTCCATTAGCCGATGTCAAGAAGTTTAAACAATTGTAATACTCGCTTGGATCCATGAACGTTATCTGATAGGCTAGGCACTTCAATATTTCAAGAACCTCGCTAAAAATAAATGATTTATTTTTTCAAAATTTCGAAAAAAAAAAAAAAAAAAAAACAAACAAAAAAAAAAAAACAAACAAAAAAAAATCTCAAAACTCAATTTATCATATACATTTATTTTCAAAAACACTTTAAGGCCGGATTTTTTGTTTGTAATGTATTTTGAATGTCAAAAACTACGTTCGGTCAAATTTACAGATGTTAAAATTGGAAAAAAAAAACATGAAAAATATTCTGGTAGAAGATTGCAGAATGTTGAAAAACCTCATACATTTATTGTTCTCAGACACCTTTTTCAAATTGCTTTATTGATTGAATGGGACCTTAACGCCTCTTTTAACAGATATTCAGTCATATCGCGACGACTGGGGCACCTAACTGGGGTTCCGCCATGGTATTTCTCACACAGTACTACCTCTACACCCTTTCCTAGCCTCCAGCTGCTATCCCACTTAGGTAAACGATTATCCACCCATTGTTGAGAGACAAATGTCGGACAGAACATATGCCACCGACGCACCCTTTTCTAAAAAATGTACAGGTATTGTTTTTCATGTAAAAAAGTCAGAGAATTAGCTTTGTTTAATAGCAACACTCATTTAACCCATTCTCACACAATGACGCCTTTTGATGCCCCCCCCCAAAAAAAAGCAATTGAGAAAACATTGTGGAAAATGAAGAAATTTCTTGAAACAAGCAATTTCCTTTTTTTCCACAATGTTTTCTACCCAGCAAGTCGGAAAATCTAAATTTTCATCAATTTGAAATGTTCGTCTGCAACTGCTTTCAAGCAGGACCAGTCTAACATTTTGTCGAGTGGAAATGGGTTATAACAATTGTTACTAATACTTGTATTAGAAACAACGTTTGCGCTAGCTGCGATATCGTAGCCCTCCTCCTGATAATCTGCTGAAGCGTCAGCAGATTATCAGAAAGAAGGCTACGATATCGAAGCTACGTTTCCGAATGCGCACCTCGCCTTCCAAAAGGTAAGACAAACAAAAAATATCCTATCATATGATTATTGTAATAGACATGGAATTTCATTTCAAAATGTATTTGAATTTGAATTAAAATTAAATTTGAATTAAAAAGGGAATCAATTGGAATGCGACAGAATGTTACTGGATTTCAAAAAAATACTGAGCAAAAATGAAAACTTGAAAGTAATGAGGTTTCCTATATTTTTATTCTTCTTTATTCTAAATAAAAACAAGAGCTTCGCAGAGCGGCTCATATATGCCCGAAGGAGCTTGTCAGTAACCTTGGCTTGTGTGTAGCCTAGCCTTGAATGATAGCTAATGATTTTGTCAATAGAAAGATATTATCACCTGAATAATACCGTTTACACTTGAGGAATAAGACAGCTTTATAATAACTTAACATTCAACATTATGTACAATGGTTAAATTCTATAATTTGAATACAACTGGGATAATAATATGACATTGACCAATGAACTTGAAACAAGTTTCAACAGAAAGTACTCACCACAAGCAATAAAAATATGACCTTGTAAAACTGATCTTGACAAAAACTATTAATGTAACATTGGTTCAGTTTAGGTTTTTCAAAGCTCAAAATGACATTGACATTTGAATTAAATCAATTCAAGGGCAGATAATGCAAGAAAGACCCGAGATGAATTTTTGAAGTATTATGTTCATCTAAATATCAGATATACATTGTGGTAAAATTCAGTTCAATCCAATATAGTTTTAAGCTGTATTGTTAAGTAAAGGGCAGATAATTCAGGAACAACTTGACATCAAACAAATTTTAGTCCTAAGCACAAGTTGACATCATACAGAGTCAATGTGGAAAGTTTCAGTTCATTTTGCTCACAAGAAATAAAGGGGTTTTTCGTTCAATTCAAGGGCAGATAATTCAAGATAACTCAAGAATGACTGGAGCGATTTGAATTTCAAAGGTCTTATGCGCAACAAGATATCATAGAAAGTAACTGTGGCGAATTTCAGCTCAATGCCATAAAAAAATATAGGGTAAGATGTGCACACAATAAACACAGTGATTTTTCGTTCAATTCAAGGGCAAATAATTCAAGATAACCCAAAAATGAATGCAGCAATCTGAATTTTAAAGGTCTTATGCACAACTAGACATCATAGGGAGTAAATGTGCCAAGTTTCTGCTAACTCCTATTGACAGTTTAGGAGGAGTGGCGCACACAAAACATAGTGATTTTCGTTCAATTCAGGGACAGATAATTCAAGATAACCTAAGATTGACTGGAGCGATTTGAATTTCAAAGGTGTTAGGCACACCGTAAACCTTGCTGTAACTTGCTACAAATTTGCATTATATTAGATACAGAGTAAATCAAATTGGATTTTCGGCCTTGAAACTATTTTGTTAATGTCACAGGTTTCAAATGATCAACCTTAAGAAACAATTGGAGGTTTTTAGGCTGGTCAGCCTATGACCGCTGTTGCTAGATAAACGAATTGCTCACGCCAAACGATAGATAATTTGAGAACTCGAGTACACCAAACCTGATCAGTCGCTGACTGGCTAAGATCGTCACCGGTACAAGTGATGTCACATAAGGTTGATCGTGAAATAAGACTGCCACATCTCCGAAACCGATTTACGACAGCATTATCCGTAATAGATGAATGTCTGGTGGTTGTGTTGCAGCTTAAACTATGTTTTTTGGATCAGAAACCTATCAATATCGCCAATAATCCAGGGGTTTGGCGTCTTTTCATATCCCGGAAAAAAATCTCTGATAAAAGGCCGCCAATGAAGAAATCAAGGGTCGACATGAAATGGTATTCTACAGAATACTTACTCGCAAAGAATTGTGCCGTTATTATTATCTGGTAGTTGCGATATCGCAAGAAGCTGAGTTGGGCAGAAAAAAGAATAGTTCCCTAGAGCAACAGCAACGTCGTAACAAGCGCTTAAATCTGGAAGACAGAACAAATATATCTTTGTTTATTTTATACCTATAAATGTTTCTAATAAAATATATACATTCCATACAGACAAAATCAGACACGCCAGAAAAAATCTGTCTTTGACAGTTCAAACAAGGTTTTCCCAATTGTATTTCTTGGGGGTCGTTTAAAAGCGCCATTGTTTGGGAATGGGTTGAGTCATCCACAAAATAACAAGGCAAGTTCGGAGGTAAATATTTCACCTCCTTACAATGAAAGCATTTGATTAGCCAATTGATTTTTTTAGTTATTAGTGGCGACCCGTCACCTCAAATTGTAAAGCAGGTGCATTTCATTAACATTACCTATGTCATAAGTAACTGAACTGTTCATGCTCTGGTACAATTAAAACATACCTAGGTACGAATAAGTCGTGCTTTGATACGAGTAAGTCGTGCTTGGATACGAATAAGTCGTGCTTGGATACGAATAAGTCGTGCTTGGGTAGGAATAAGTCGTGCTTGGATAGCTGGGATATGTAGAGGCCATGCCATAGTTAGCTGAAATAAGAAAAGAGTCGTTAAAAAGGTGAAAATTGTTCGTTTCAGAGTAAGTTCAATATGTCTTACATTGAGCGAACAACAAAAGCAATACATCCACAAATTGTGGGGCCAAGAGTGAAAATATTGATATGGGATTTCACGAAATGCAAGATGTGTCGATTTTAAATGGAAAAAAAATATTTTTCTTTAATTCGAAAACAGAATAAGTCAAAATATGATTTTTTCCGGCAAACATACCTGAAAGCAAGCCATTTGGCGCGAGAATTACATGGCAACCTAGTGACGTCATCACTGTCTTTGGTCACACTGAAGTGACGTGCAGTATTACAGTTTAGCCAATACTACAATTTGGCTTCTAGAGGTCAAACAATTTATTTCAAAGATTTGACTTAGTGACCTCATTCTTGACCTTATATTGGTCACGTCGAAGATATCCGTGAGCCGAACATTCGCATCATATATATATCGAAACATTTAAGCAAAAATTCCGGTCTAAATTACCAGCAAGGTATTTGTAGAAATTTTTACCCCGTGACCAATTTCTTTTTATCCCTAGTGAAAACTTTAAAATTTGAACGAGATATTATGCGGACCAACATTACTACCAAAATCAAGAAATTGTCCTCTACATAACACTTAGTGACCTAGTTCTATGCTCCTAGTGGCAAAACAAGAAACTTATCGAACGATTTCATCCAGACTTAACTATTTTCTACTTAGTTCTTTAAGATTTGATGAAAAAATGTAGCCATCTCAAGTTATTCCATAACTGGGACAAAACTGTCTTCAATATTTAAATATATATATATATATCTAAAAAAGAAATAAGAAGAGTTAAGCGTATCGTTAGTGTGCTTTTCGAAGCGTTTTAACCACAGCTTGATACAAGATGTGGTTTTAATGATTCGGATGCTCACCGTCGAATCGAACAGAACCTTGAGGCCTTTCAAGGAAGTAGATACATGCACAAGGGAATGGCCTAATCTAAGTTGGAGAACTTGTGGCCAAACCTTTTTGCCCTTTGAAAATAAGTAATGATTAAATTGAATGTAAGTGTGTAAAGTAAAATTTGGCAATAAATTATGTTTAAACTAATTATTTCTAGTACAAAACATCAATACTTACCACTCATAAATGAGATGTAATAAGATCCTGAAAAATAAACGGCAACAAATGAGAGAAGAATCAGAAGACTATCGAGGTAGTCAAGAATTGACGGATATCGCCTGTCAATCAAAAATCCTCCACCAATCAAAATTATCCATTTAGACCTAGGTGAAATATGAACTCAAACACTGGCCAACATCTATTATAAGCATTGTTGTTGATCTGGCGACCAAAACGTCGTAACCAGAGCTTGCTTTAGTCCTAGTGACGACGTTCAGGTCGCCAATCAATATTTCTATTTTTGTAACATGTAACTGACCAAAAAGTTTGCAAAATAACGCCGGTTTATATCTAAGTTGAACTTCCTGTTGGAGCTTGGTGGGCGGGGCAAGCGATCCGTCGATTATCTCTTGTGTTTATTTCTTAACCCAAAACAGAAGCAGTTTGCAGAAAGAGACCAAAATCCTGCAAACATTCCGATAATATGTAGACTTTGTAATTGATCAGACTTCGTTCAGTCCTGCCAAAGCAGCGGCAACATACATCTCATCTTACCACGTAAATCCTGTCTGAAAGTGCATCAACGTTAACAAATGTCTATAACATAACTGCATACTCCCTAATTTACCAATTGACTACTCGCTGGCCCCGCCAAGTGACTCACTAGGCCCCGCCTTTTAACCCATTCCAACTCAATCCCTCCTTTTTACGCCCCTCAAGAAAAAAGCTTTGGAAAACATTGTGGAAAATGAAGAAATTGCTTGTATTAAGCAATTTCTTCATTATCCACAATGTTTTCTATCCAAAAAGACGAAAAAATTCAAAATTCCATCAACTTGAAATTGTCGTCTGCAGCTTCTTTGAATTTGGACCAGTCTAAAATTTAACTGTGTGGTAATCGGTAAACTCCTACAGGAAGTTCCGCGTCGATTTCTAGCGGCGTTATTTTGCAAAATATAAGGCCAGTAGCATGTAACAAATAAGTGAACTGGTTGATTGGTAACCCAAACGTCGTAACTACAGATTGAACAAGATGTAGTTACAACGTTTAAGTCGGCAAGCCAACAAAAAAGGTTAACAAAAATGGCGGACAATATCGGAGTTGAAAGCTCAGGTCCGGGCTGAAAACTTGATTTGATTTATCGGTTGGTTCCTTGATAGATAGCCGCGATTAGTCAAGTGTGGCTATGAATCAAATATTAAGTTGACCAATCAGATCGCTCACATATTTTGCCGCCATTTTTGGTATTTTTTTGTTGGCTTTGTGACTTAAACGTCGTAACTACAGCTTATTCAAGCTGCAGTAACAATATTTAGGTCGTCAACCAACCGTTCTACTTCTTGCTTCATGCTACTTGCCACAAGTCTTGTAAAATAGCACCTTTTAATATCGAAGCTGAACTTTTTGTTGGAGTCATTTGACCAGTCGCTGGCATTGCCAACTTACTCTGTTTGACCCGCCCACTGACTCCGACAGGAAGTTCTGTTTTTATTTCTTTCGGGGTTATTTGACAAAAATTATAACCAGTAACATGCAACAAAAAGTAGAATGGCTGGTTGGAAATCTAAAGGTCGTAACTTCAGCTTGAATAAGCAAGCGTCAGCTTTGATAGCTTAAGTAAACAGACAAAAATCTGAGGTCTTCTCTAAGTTCAACGAGTGCAAACTGCCACGGGAGGCTTAACCACTAAATCCACTGAATGCCTACGCCATAAAAAATAGTTCCTACGAATTTCAGGAATATTGCACCTATTCAAATTGTAGAGAGCTGTTTCAATAGAATGCTATTTCACCCATTCCGACTCAATTCCGCTTTTTAAGCAATTCAATGAAAAAACACAAAAACATTGTGGACAAAGAAATAAATGTTTGTTACAAGCAATTTCTTCTTTGTCCACAATGTTTTCTACCCATCCAACCATTCGACTTTTTCGTTACATGCTAGTGGTCGTATATATAGTAAAGTAACTCCGTTTAAAATCGAAGTGGAACTTCCTGTTAGAGCCAATGGGCGGGGCCGACGGAGTAAGTGGGAGGGGCCAGCGATTAGTCAATGAACGTTGATCGAAACGTTTCCAACGTTGTAAGTCTCCACAAAATCACACATTTGTGTTCAGCATACACCGTCGCGTGTCCAGAAATTACGACATTCTAACAATTTATAATTATGTTCGCCCAAAACATATTTTTCCAACTGACGTCATCTTAGAGAGAAAATGACATCATATACAACCAGCATGTATTTAAACTGTAAGATGTGGGTTTCAATTATTCTATATTTGATTTGACCACGTGATACATAATATTATACTTATCAGAATCTGACGTCATATTAAAAATATAATGACATCATGACGAATTGATTTTGACAGCGTGATATGCTTATGTGGGTGCTTAATCCATTACCATACGATCCCGTATTTTCACGTGATATAAAGCTTTGGAAAACATTATGAGAAAAGAAGAAATGATGTGTAACAAGCAGTTTCATATTTTCTCACAATGCTTTGTACCTCATGTCCTTTGCTTTTCAGTTTGAACAAACTTTGTGTTGTCGATTGCCATCGCATTCAGTTTGGACCAGTCTAAAATTGTGTCATATGGGAATGTGTTGATATATCTAATGTGTTGATTTATTGATTGAATTTGGTTAAACGCTGCTTTTCCAGGTTTCCTGAATAATTCAATTTTAGTTTCATCTATCATCAAAACGGGCGTTCTGATAAGTCGAAAAAAATATTCATAACCCCATGAACTAAATTTTGAGCACACGGTAATTTTGTATGTTTCCGCACAAAATAGTCCCATAGAAAAAAGTATCAAAATTTGAAAAGGTTTTTGCTCTTTTCGCTCGATGCTATTAAATTATAAGAAATGAAGAGACTATTTTTGTTTTCGTGGAGGTATGAACCGAAAAACCTAATCACACTTGTGTACGAATCCGCTTCGCGTATTCATACCTTGTGATTAGTTTTTTCGGTTCATACCTCTATGAAAACAACAACAACAACAACAACAAAAAATATCTTCATTTCTTAAATGATAAAAAGTCATTCTACTCAACTTCCTGAATATTTTTTCTTTTATGACTATCAAATTTGGTTGACCTCTGATAGTATCTGCTTTTATTTTATATAAAATTCATAAGGGTATTTTAAATCATGAACCGATTTCGATAAAAGGCAGTGACAATATGAGCCAAGAGATTTTGTTTGAATGGTGTTTAACGCCGCTTTTAACAATTTTTCAGTCTTATCAGGCGGCTTGTGCACCTAACAATGAATTCTTGGTATATCTCGCACCAGTACTACCGCTACATCGTTTATTAGCCTCCAACTGCTATCCCACTAAGGTTCACGATTATCCTCCGATTGGTAAGAGACAAATGTCGGAAAGGATATGTGCCGAAACCGGGGATCGAACCAATGGCATCCCATAATTTATTTAATTTGTAAGTATTTAATAAAAGCTTTTACCACAATCAACCGTGCTAATAAAAGCGTTCGCAGTAGGGTCTGTAACAGCAACGTTCACAGCAACAAGAACTGACGACAAATTAGTACTAACAGAGGTCATGATAGACAGACAGGCGCTGGCCTGGGTAACATCATTAGAGGTGATCTGACGCACAAAACAATCTAGGAGATCGTAGATTAGGCTGAAATGGAAGAAATAGAAATTTAAGTTCAGAAGGCATTTAACTAGTTGCATGAATTGACAAATTACCGTAAAATAAAATTACGAAAAAAATGTAGAAAATTTGATAACAGCTCTGTACAAAACTATTTTTTTTATAAACATCCTAGGATCTATATATTGTTTTATAGGAATTTTGTTTTCAAATACTTCTTTTAAATTTGTATCGAGTAAAAAAAGTATTAGTTATTATTTTATGACGAGTGCCTTATATTTGTTCCCATACATAGATTCGTCAGGTAAAATACATATTATGTTACACCCTTAAGTCCTTTGTCGGTCAAAGTCGAAAAAAAAAAAAAAAAAAAAACCTTTTGAGAAAGAGCCCCTAAGCCAAAAAATTCCCAAGATATTCCGAAAAGATTTTTTGACTTCTTCCTCAGCGAATTGGAAAAAAATAAAAATTAAAAATAGAAAGAGTGTACATGTATTTTGCTGGGAAAAGTTTAACCCTTTCCTGTTTAATTCCTGGTGTTTACATCCCTGTCTTTTTGTACTTGATAAAACAATGAGGAAAAACGAAGAAATTGCTTGTAACAATCTTGATCTTATTGATCTTGATATACACCTCCTGCTTGTACTTTTCCTGTCAGAGTTGCTTATGAAATTGGTTTCTAAAAGAAATATTGATTTTTCAACAAGTTCTATCAGTACTTTCAGTTCTTTGATTTTACAGCAATTCAGTAAGATGATATATACAGCATGACGAGGGTTAAGAACAATCTCAACTAAAAAGTGTTTTCTATTGATTCTTCCTTTAAAAAAGTATGGACCAGTCATAAATTTATTGTCCGGTAATGGTTCATTGTATCAAAATAATTGTACCTCTGGCAGATTTTACGACAATAACATTTCTTTTTTTCCGAATCATAAACAAAGTTTATACCTACGTCATTGGCTTACAGCATGAAGATCAATATCAAAACAGAGCTGTCGTTCATTACTCACACAATATTGTTGGCCTAAATGACAAGATTCACGATAAAACGTTACTTACGTCATCTTACGAACAATACGTCATCAATTCACAGCATGACGTGCATATAAAATGTGTCTTGAATCATACTTGTTATACCACAAACGTTTTATTTCTCGCGAAACAACAACAACCAAAATATCTTTCAAACCTTGGTTTGACAAGAATCTTGTCATTTAGCCCATCGCAGAGATGTATGGTTAGAGTAACGAACGACAACTCTGCTTGGGGATTTGGGACTGACAAGCTCGTATCGATTACTTGTTCACTCACCTGCATATTTCTTCTTCGGAATAGCCTGTTGGATTAACCGCTATGCTGCTAAGGTTTGTTATTTCACCTATACAAGCAGTAGAATACGAAGCCAAGGCTGTCACTACGTCAGTACATTGGGTTGTGTCTGAAAATAGTATATGTAGTTAATAATTGACCAATCGCGACCGTCTATCAAGTAATCAACCAACCAATCGATTAATTTATTCAACCCGGACCTGAGCTTATCAACTCCAAACATCGGCCGCCATTTTCTTTACCTTTATTGTTGGTTTGGCGACTTAAATGCCGTAACTACAGCTTATTCAAGCTGTAGTTACGACGTTTAGGTCACAAACCATCTACTTTACTTTTTTGTTACATGCTACTAGCCATGAATTTTAAAAAATAACGCTGTTAAAAATCGAAGCGGAACTTCCTATTGGAGTTAATGGGCGGAGCTTAGGGAGTCAGTAGGCGTGGCCAGCGATTGGTCAATTTTCACATTAGTGCGATTTATGGATCGCTGGCTCGGCCAAATGATTTCCGACAGGAAATTTGGCTAGTATATTAGATCTACCCATCGTTATTTTTCAAAATCTATGGTGTGTCATGTGCAACAAACAGATAAGACGATTTGTTGGCGAGGTAATAAGTTACCACGTTTAGTTTATACCAATTTAATTTAGTACGATTGCAACGAAAGCTTTAAGCTTAAAGAGTCGCTCTCGAACACACAAACCAGATGTTTTCACGTCCCTGAAAGAGAGGCAGTGGCTTCACCCCACTGCTATCCACTTCTACAGCTTGTAGACTGGGGCTAGCTATCGAAGTAGTGACCTTCAGGTCACAAGTCAAGCACCTATACCACTCGGCCATCGAGGCTGTCGAGACGCCAAACCAAAAATAAGATGCTTAACATAAATACCGACCAATGTTGGAGTTCAAAGTCCATTTCCGGTCTAATTGTATGATTGATTGCTGCCACGAAGTCAATTTATATTCACTAGGAAAAGAGGTTGAAAATTAGGGGATCGCGTACTAGTTCAGTTTTTATTCGAGTGAGGTCATAAACGAAACAATTTCGCTTAATATGTGGCCAGGGACATAGAATAATAATAACAAAACAAAACAACAACAACAACAATAACGACAGAAATTTAAAAAAAGAACACCCCCCAAACACCCCCCCCCCCAAAAAAAAAAACAAAACAAAAAAAAAACAACAACACCCCCCCCCCCCCAAAAAAAAAAAACAAATAAAACAAACAAACAAACAAACAATGGTTTGCGACCTACACATCGCAACTGCGGCTTGATGAAGTGGTAACTGTGGCGTTTAAGTCACAAAACATAGTTCATAGTTCCTTTCAGGTTTGTTTGAATAATTTGATTTGGTCAGTCGAATTTTTTATTAACACCTTTAAAAAGTGACGTTAAACCCCATTCAATCAATCAATAATGCAATATTGGAATGAGAGCAGACCACAAGTTCTTTCAACATGGATTATAATTATGTCAAGTATTTTTGTGGATTTGTTTAAATGAGGTTTAACAGCACTCTTAACAGTATTTTAGTCATATCGTGGCGGCTAACAATGGAATCCTGGTATTTCTCACTAAAACCACATCCTTTCCTAGCCTCCAGCTGCTATTCCACTAAAGTCTACGATTTTCCACCCATTGGTGTGAGAAAAATGTCGGAAAGGATATGTGCCGCCGCCGTTGATCGAACCCATGTCATCCCATTATTGAAGATTAGGAGTCTGACGCGCTACCGACTGCTCTATGAGACGGCTACCGGACTGAGGACGGAAGACGGTCATCGCATGACGGACGCTAGACACAGAAAGATCACATAAGCTCCCTTGGAGCATGTTGTGCTCAAGTAATCTAAAAAGCTGTTTTTTGTATTTCTTATATCTTCGCTTTTATCCATTCCAAATAAACGCTTATATTCAGGTTAATACCAATACCATAAAACCATACTCACAACCAAAAGCCGGGGTTGTAGAGGAAATTCCTGAAAAAATAAATAAATAAGTAAAAAAAAGAAAAAATAAATAAATTATAATAATAATAATAATAATAATAATAAAATTAAGAAAAATAAAGAAAAATAAACGCATTAACGACAAATTAAACAAAACATGGCCACCGGATGCCAACGATCGGCTGTTCAAGATCTTGAAATTGAGAAACTTTCTTAGTCAGAAATAGGATATAAATCGTTCCAATATGCAATTAGAGTTACCCCCTTGCTGTTAAAGATCGCCTTTTTGATAGAGAACATTAACTATGAGTTTTATCTTTGCCAAACAGACTGATTGATTGGATAGATTTTAACGCCACTTTTAACAATATTTCAGTCATACCGCGGCTAGAGCATCTAACTGTAGATTCCCGGTATTTCTCACACCAGTACTACAACTGAATCCTTTCCGAGCCTTAAACTGATAGTCCCACTCAGATTTACGATTATCCACCTATTGATGGGAGACAAATGTCGGAAAGGACATTTTTCGCTGTCGAGGATCGAACCCTGGACCCCATGACTAGCAGTCCTAGCGCTACCACTGCGGCCAAACAGAAAACGAAGAAAAGAAAAGATGTTGTAAAAATAAATTATTTTTTAAATTAATTGTCGCCATCTATTTCGCAAAGTTCTAACAAAAGTTTCAGGATTCCTTTTTTGAGAAAAATAAAGTCCCCACGACAACCATAGAGCCTTTAACCCTTTCCTGTTTTAATTTTTTTTAGACCAGTCCAATTTCAAAGGTTTTGCAGACGACAATTTAAATTGGATTTAATTTGAAAAATAACCATTCAGTAGGGTAGAAAATATTGTGGAAAAAGAAGAAATTGCTTGTTACAAGCAATTTCTTCTTTTCCCACAATGTTTTCTCAATTATAAAATCACAAGGACGTTAAAACCAGTGATTGTACAGTAAAGGGTTAAATCTTGTGATCATTCGTAGTTATCACTTGTAGATGTAGATTTGTTCCATTTTATACAATAACCGATTTACATGTAACCAGCGTAAACAGTACAATCTTTTCTTAGAGTGTTTCAAGCCTGAAATTAATTACAACAACATCAAAACCTAGTAATTCTTATTTGTTACTTTGATATAATAATATCATAACATAATTGACAAATCGCGACTGTCAATCAAGGAATCGATCGACTAATCAAATCATTCATTCAGCCCGGAATCGAGCTTTGATCTCCAAGATAAGCCGCCATTTCTTGTGAAATATTTTTGTTAGATTACCGACTAAAACGTCTTACCTACAGCTTATTCAAGTTGAAGTTACAACGTTTAGGTCGCAAACGAACCTTTCAACATTTTGTTAGATGCTACTGGTCTTAAATTGTTCAAAACAACTGCGTTAAAAAATCGAAGCGAAGCTTCACGTTGGAGTCAATGGGCGGGGCAAACTAAGTAAGCGGGCGGGCCACGGGTTGACCAATCGCTGGCCCCGCCCACGTACTCCATTTGCAACGCCTATCGACTCCACAGGGAGTCCTGCTTCGATTTTTAAACGGAGTTATTTTGCAAACTTTATGATAAGTAGCATGTAACAAAAAGTTGAATAGTTGGTTGGCGACCTTAACGTCGTAACTACAGTTTGTAAAAGCTGCAGTTACGATATTTAAGTCACCAAACGTAAACAAAAATGGCGACAAATGTTGGAGATCAAAACTCATGTCTTGTCTCAATGAATGATTTTATTGGTCGACTGGTTATTTGATAGAGAGCCGCGTTTGGTCAATTTGACGATGATTCGGAGTTAAAGATTCAATACGGCAAAAACCGAGATCGTATACCAAGAGAGTGTAGAATATCTGTATTGCTGTCTATTTGACGGAACGCTTGCCCCGCATACTGACTCTTCTGGACACACCCACTGACTCCAACAGGAAGTTCCACCTCAGGATATTAATTTTTCTCCTTATGATCACATTTTATCTTTTATTGCATTTAAAAAATAGAATTGTCGTTTGTTTTTCGTGTAAGATCGATTTTTCTCTCATCTCGTAAACAGTTCCCCCGTGGATCTGCCACTCACGAAAACATAGATTTTGTTGTCACCCCAATGAATGATAAATCGATCTTTCACTGAAACTATCAAATATCCTCAATATATCGTCGATATCGTTCTAAAACCTCGTAACTACAGCTTGGCTAAAGCTGTAGTTACGAGGTTTTAAAACGACAACGAAGATATATTCATAGCGTGCGGTAGGTTAAAACTATTTTCCACAAACGACGCTGTCAACAAAAGGCGATCGGGTTTCAATCCAGAACCAGAGTCGAAGCTATCGATTTTTCGAGAATGACTCTTGCATTATTTTTGATCAGACGAACCTACCTGTTCCAACACATAACGCCAGTAGAACAATCACCACAAGAAATGTTTTCCTGAAATTAAACAAAGGGAAAATATCTAACATGAGCCGACAAAGAAAGATTATGCTCGTCGAATATGTGTTGGTCACTGAAATGGCCTTGAACCCTTGATGTTGACCTCTTGGTGTTGACCTTCTACGTGTAACTCAATAAGCGTTGAATTCTCATCAAGGGTAACACTACGTTTGCAATCAAGAGCTATAAAAAACGGTGAAAATCTATATGAAAGCAATTAAATTTTAATCCGTTTTGATGAATCAAGGGTAAATTATTCCAAAACGATTAATAGCTTAATTCTAAAACCTTCCATCAGCCTTCCTCGACTCGAACTAATAACTTTTAATTGATGCTTGCCTTCGGTGTAGTTAAAAATTCTCGCGGCTAGGGACAGGTTTGTACTCCAGGACGTAAGGTATAGGTATAAGGTCACTCGCCGAATTGAGCTTCGTGCTCGGGTGAGCAAAAAAGTAACCATCATAGAAAATATTGTGGAAAATAAATAAATTGCTTGTTACAAGCAATTTCTTCTTTGTCCATAATATGTTAAATAGTATAAGATCACATGAACGTAGAAATCAGTGATTGTGCAGGAAAGGGTTAACATGTATTCCGAGTTATTAAATTTAATTTATTACCTTCAGTATCACCAGAAATATTTCAAAATGGCCAAATTATTGCCCGACAGCGTCGCAGATGACGAAAGGGCTAAAGTAAGACCTTATTTTTTTTTTTGGGGGGGGGGAGGGGGATAGGGGTGGAGGAACAGCCTGGCTTAACCCTTTTCATACTTAACCCGGAACATTCCTGCTTTTGCAGGAGGTATAGACAAAGATCAGCCTACACACAATCGTGTAGTCTGGTCGTGGTCTACACTACATCCTTGTCCTTTGAAGCCAGAAATTGTTAGGAGATAAATTTAAATATTTTGATCCATAATTTGGCTCCAGTACTTTCACAAGCCGCCGTCATAGCACAGTTTGTAGCGCATCAGACTCCAAATTGTCAATAATGGGAGGTCATGGGTTCGATCCCCGGCGGCGGCACACATTTTTTCCGACATTTGTCTCTAACCAATGGATGGATAATCGTAAACCTAAGTGGGATAGCAGCTGGAGGCTAGGAAAGGGTGTAGTGGTAGTACTGGTGTGAGAAATACCAGGAATCCATTGTTAGGTGCTCCAGCCGCCGCGATATGTCTGAAATACTGTTAAAGCGGTGTTAAAGCCCATTCAATCAAACAAACCAGTGCTTTCAGCGCTTCAATATTAATGTAATTCTGTTTAGGATTTTATAATTGAGCACGGCAAGGGTTAAAGTGGATGGCTTTACGCATAGGTTGTGAATCAAAGTTCCCGAAAGTGACGGATCGATATCTCAATCAAAGATTCGATCTACGAATAGAATCAGTCAATTGACATGGAAGTTATCTTTGAACTCCAACAATGATGAGGCAAGTCTTTTGGTCCGGTGACTGTAGTTTCCGCTCATTGTCGATTTAAATCAACCGCTTAAACCGGAAGCTATGTTTGAACTCCGACATTAAATGACATTATGTGAAACATTTTTGTCTGTTTGACGATTTAAACGACATATCTATATTTCATTCAAACTGTAGGTTTGTAACGAAAGTTTATTCAAACTGTAGTTACGACGTTATCATCACAATCCAACTATTTCAATTTTTATCAAAAACAGTTTGCAAACAAATTCTTTGACTGACGGTTGCCGATCGTGAATTTATCTATCATCATAATTAATAATAATGAAAATGCTTACATTTTTGCTATTTTTGTTCCAGTGAAATTTGTACAAAAAATATATCACATTCTCTGCCGACCCTTAGAATCTTCTGAATAATAGATTAAAAAAGTGTTTTCTTTTTGAACCCCAAGACAACTCTGCAGAGTGACAGAAAAAAATTAGCTCTTTAATAGACATTCGATATGACGACTATTTTATGATCTAATTTATAGCAGTTATGTTCTAAAGCTTTGATATCTCTTGTTGGCAATCAAAAAGTCGTATTGATAGCTTATAAACCATGTGGTTATCGTGTTTTGTAACCCAACCAAATAAATCGACGGTGTTATACCAAAACTTCCTAACTACAACTTGGAAAAGGTTGTAGTTACGAGGTTTTGGTAAAACTCCAACGATACACTGTTATAACAAAGAGCTCATCGGTTGATTTGGCAGGTCTTCTGTAAATCGTGATTGTGATTAAATCGCTAAACTTGTACCTTAATTACCGACCTAGAGGCTCAAATTACAAAAAGAATAGTTTATGCCCACCAATTACTTTAACATAAATAGCACAATTTAATATTTAATGCGTAATACTATTTTGTTTTAAAAAGCCTCTTTATTCTAGTTTGAATCGGTATTATTAAAAAAAAAAAAAGAAAAAAAAAAGAGAAAGAGTTTGTGTTGGAATCGTAGAACAACCCCAATGTTGTTAACCTATCGTTTACTCGGCCTAATTAATAATTTATATGCAATGTACGGCAGCTGTTTGTTTGTTCTAATGGGGTTTAACGCCGCTTTTAACAGTTTTCAGTCATATCGCAGCGGCCGGAGCTTCTAACAATGGATTCTTGGTATATCTCGCAGCAATACTACCATAAATCCTTTCCTAGCCTCAAGCTACTATTCGACTTAGGTGTACGATTATCCCATATTGATATGTAAGGGGATCGAACCCATGACATTCCATGATTTAAGATTGGGAGTCCGATGCGCTACCAACTGCGCTATGACGGCGGCCCTGTCCGGAAGTTCAGGTAGATCCCAGTGGAATGCTTCACTTTTCCGTCGGCGGTCGGAAAATGATCGCCATAGTTGACTGCTGAATGAAAGCAGTACCCTCATACCCCGTTAAGCTTATGCTTATCGTCAATGGGCGACCCAAACCTCGCAACTTCAGCTTATTCAAGCTACGACGTTTTGGGTCGACCAACGACGTCATATGATTACAGTGCTCATTTTCAGCCAATAGGATTACCTTGGTTACCCACAAAGTCCCATAAACGTGTGTTGTGCATCGTCGGCTGTCCGTTATTTATTTCATTATATATTTCTTTATACATGTAGGCATATCATCTAGAAACGACCGGTTTATCTTAATAACACTTTGAAAAAGTGTCAAGTGTGATCAATTAAAAAAATTGAAAATGAAATGATTTAATATTTGGTTTCGTCTATCAAAGACGAGCATTCTGATTGGCTGAGAGAAATTATATTCATACGTCTATGAACTGCATTTTGAGCAAGCAGTAATTTTGTATGCTTGCGCACAAAATAGTTCCATAAAAATTGTATCAAAAAAGGCTCGATGTCATTAAGTTATAAGTAATGAAAAGATTTTTTTCACGGAGGTATGAAACGAAAAGCTTAATCACGCTTATGTATGAATCCGCTTCGTTTACATCCATGAAAACAAAAAATATTCTCTCCCTCTCTAAAATGAAGAAAAGCAATAACAACAAACAAACTGGTGGCAATCTTCTTCCAGTGATCAAATGCTAACAAAGACCTCGATGATTTGCATTAAACATCGACTGATAGAACTCTGTGAAATGAAGTTATCTGATTAGTGAAGTAACCCAGATGTTTGACATTTGGTCCAGCACTATGGAATCCTGTTTCCGCCATCAACTTTCCTACCTACGAGAAACCCGAAAAGTTGCAAATAGGCCCACTAATTTCAACTTTTCTAGTAATAATATTACCGCGAAAAGTCGAAAAATAGAAGATTTGACTTGACGAATTTCATAACCCTTTCGACTTTTCGACCTCATTTTTGTCCATTCCAGAAAAGTGGAAATTTGGAACTACATGTACTAACTGTAACTTTTAGCACTCGACTTTCGGGTGGAAAAGTGGAAGTTTTTCTCTAAAAATTGGTAAAAAAGTTTATTTTTCGATTTGATAAAAAGGATAAGATTCAAAATAAAATATAAACACTTTAAAAGTTGAGAAGTCGAAAGCTGAAATGTCGAATAGTCGAAATAAGTGGATTTTTTTCTGGGTAGGACTAGTTGTATTGTAGGATTAATTGTTCATTGAATAAATCTTTCTTCTGTCTGAAATTACACATGTTTATGATGCTGTAGAATATTCCACAACATTAATATATGACCTCTTTAGTCCTTCATCCTTATTCAGAAGTTTGTTAGAATGACCACAATTTGAACCTTTTAACAGTAATTTCCTCAAGTAACCTGCCCTCCCTCTAAATCGTTGATATATGGTACAAGTTATAAACCTCTTCTAAAATCGCAGAATTCTCTCCCCCACCCCGACATCTGCTTCATTCTCAGTCTTGAATGTTTATTTTTTTTTGTAATTTTTCCTGCAAAATTCATTTATTGCATGCCGACATAAATCGCACTTGACAAATGAATTAAGCGTGTTTATATGTCCGTTAATTTATCGTCGCTACCGTAGTACAAGCCCATTTGAGCGACGCCCCCAGAAGACGGTTAGTTGTTTCGTGGGATAGTGCAAGGACACAGGACGAAACTGCTGAGAGCTCCGCCTTGTTCTTTAACGTACTCGGTGGATAACATCGTCACACGAGGCCTCGGTTTAACGTCTCATCCGAAAGACAAAATAAATTACGTGACACCAAACACGTGTTTTTAAATGCATTTTTGATCGGTGAACTGTGAAAGACCCTAAAAATAGAGACCCAAATGATCACGTAGACCAATGATTTACTCATTTGGAACGTATTACGCTAAAGGTTACAATCTGGGAACCAAGAACAGTTTTACCCTGCTTGGTTTTTATTGCGCGGACTACACAGGAAGGTAATGGTCGGAAGCCTCCCATTTTTGTCCAACATCTTATTTTTTTTTTTGTATGGGGTTTAACGCCACTTTTAACAGTATCTCAGTCATTTGGTTGCGGCTGGAGTACCTACATGTAACCATGGATTCGTAGGTATTTCTCACACCAGTACTACCACTAAATCCTAGCACCACTTGCTCATCCCACTTACATGTAGGTTTACGATTATTCACCAATTGGTGATAGACTAATTTCGCAAAAGATATTTGCTGCGATAAAGGATTGAACCCTGCAACTCATAATGGAGAGTTCAACGCGCTACCAACTGCGCTATGCATGGCCGCGGCTGCCAAATATCTGGATGTTTAACTTACCATACGCTCAGTTTTGAAATATCTACCCTGGGTGACCTTCGCAATTATAATCTTAAACATACGCAGACTTACCTGGGTCGAGAGTTTTCGCTCTGAGAAAAAAATCTTGATCTAGAATGATCGTCCTTAATTACCGTCTACTTATTTCGAAACATCATCGATGATTGACCTCAGCATAAAATTATCCCTTTTCTAAATACTTCTTTAAAGAAATAATGCGGAAAACATTGAGGGAAATGAAGAAAATGCTTGTTTCAACCAATTCCTTCATTCTCCTCAGTGTTTTCTAATCCAAAAGGCAGAGAATTTTGGAATTTTATGAATAGAAAATTGTCGTCTTCGGCTTCTTTGAAATGTGCCCAGGCCAATACTTTCACCTTGTGGAACGGGTTAGGGCCCTGGTAATGAATTTGCGATATTGTTTAACCCTCCCCCAATCAATCGCTTGTTTTTACGTTCCTGTATTTTTATACTTGAGAAAACATTGTGGAAAAAGAAGAAATTGCTTGTGACAAGCAATTTCTTCTTTTTCCACAATATTTTCTACCCAACCGAATGATCATTTTTCATATAAAATAAACTTTTAATTGTCGCCTGCAAATCATTTGAATTTGGACTGGTCTACAATTTAAAAAAAACAGTAAAGGGTTATGATCAATCCTCACTAATGAGGGTCAATGCAAATTAACCCCAACGTAAGAACAATGCGCCCTGTTTGTCCTATATTCTGACAGTCACACATTGTACAACTGCAGGGGAAAAATGGTGACAATGGGCAGATCGCTGGCCCTCCGCCAAATGACCCCGCTGGCCACGCCCATAGACTCCGACATGAGAAATTCTTCTTCGATATTAAACGGCGATCTTTTGTACGATTTATGGCAAGAAACATTTGACAAAAATTAAGTTATATATTGGCGACATTTAAGTCTTAACTAAGTCTCACATAAATGTCGGAGGTCAACAGTCACTTCCGGTGTGAATGAATAGTTAGATTGGTCAATGACTATTGACCTTGCCCATTTCTTGTAATAGTATTTCTATTTTCGATGGACTCCGAAGGCTTTACCATCAGTGATACCCAGTTTCGAAAACCAAATTACTGTGTTAAAAGAGAAGTAGTGCACAGTAAGATTCGATTTATTATTTTCAAAACCTGTTTCCTCAAAACAACTGTACAATTTGAAAATGGCGTAATACAAGGATTCTACATAATTAGTGGAACGCGTAAAGACTCCTCTTAAATACGGAAACGCCCACCAATAACCCGCTTAGCGTAGACGCGGCCACAGTTTCAATAACGCGCAGTCTTTCAATTATAAAGTGGGTACTTTGCCTTCTATCGTTAGAACTCAGCATACCAACTGTATACCACGGAAGTGATAAACTATACAGTTACATGTGTTCAAAGATGTTTATTATTGTTTTGTATTAGCCTTTTCAATCCATTACTAAACAACAACACTTTGACTAGTTACAGACAACAATTCAAATCGCTTTCAAAGTGAAAACTAAGGCCAAGATAGGGAAACAAGCAATGTCTCCTTTCCTCAAAATGTTTTCTTTAATTCAATTTTTCAGGAGCGTAAAAAGCGTGATGTTGTGGGAATGAGTTGACCTACTACTGAGTCGTAAAAGGGTTAAAATATATATAGAATCTCTAATTTGTTTCTTATTGGTAATAATTCACAATGAATATTGCCAGTCCAAGTGTCTTAAATGATTTCTCAATTAATTTTGGAACGTCATCGGAAAATGAAAATCTCAGAAAAGTAAAAAAAAAAAAAAAAACAAATCGCTCACCTGACTAATTTATGGTGGTTGAAAAACAACAACAACAACAACAACAAAAAAAAAAAAAAAAAAAAAAAAAAAAAAAAAAAAAAAAAAACCCAACAAAAAAACAAACAAACAAACAAAAAAAAAACAAAAAAAAAAAAAACAGGCTTGTTTGACCTTGTGCTGTGACATTGAGGTTATCTGAAATTTCCTTTAAATGACACATCTACTCACAATTGATATTAATTTTGACATTTAATTTTTAGCAACCAAAAAAGATCATCACAAACATGGACTAAGGCACATACACCGACGACTTGTCATGGTGACAACTTTGTCTTTCTCACTACAAGTAGGCTTGACAAAAGAAAGTAATAATAATCTTAAAAGTCGTCCTGTTTGCTAAACACTGGAGTTCAGTTGTTGTTTCTCAATAGTTGCCCATCACTGGCGCATACCACCTGTATTTTTCCCATAGGTGGGGGACAAAAGGTACTTGTCACAATGATTGTGCCAGATGTCCGATGAAAGTTAAGCAAGTCGTTTAAACAATTTTTCATTCATATTGCAGAGTATTTAACAATCGATTCCTGGTATTGCTCCCACCAATATTATCATTACATCCTTTCCTAGCCTCCAGTTGCTATCCCAATTAGGTTTAGGATCATCTACTCATTGGGTATACAAAATGCGGTAAAGGATATGTGCTGCTGCCGAGATTCAAACTCACGACACACAGGGTTCCCTCAATTTTCTGCTTGCAAAATTCCAGACTTTTTCGAGGATATTTTCTAAAATTACACATAAGAATAATGATTTGTTGGCGACCTAAACGTCGTAACTACATCTTGAATAAGCTGTAGTTACGACATCTTAGTCGCCAAACCAAAAAAAGTGTTTCACCAAAATGTCGGTCAATGTTGGATATCAAATTGAACTTCCAGTCTAAATGAATACTTTCATTGGTCGACTGATTTTTTGATTGACAGTTGCGATTGGATACAAGACAGTATGCAAATACCCAATGTTCAATCAAGAGATTGCCAAACATTCACCAAGAACCCTCTTATGGCCCTGACTATTGAGATCCTGGGACCGAAATTTATTGATGCCCTGCTAACAATATGGGTATATGAAATTGTAGTAAGTGCGTTTCCATTGGTTTTATTAGCTAGCAAAGCGTAAGTTTTGATAGCTTAAGTTAACAGGAAAAATTTTGAAGTCTTCTCCGAGTTCAACGAATGTAACCTGCTACTGGAGGCTTAACCACTAAATCCATTGAATACCTACGCCATAAAAAGTAGTTCTTGTGTGTTTTTTAGGAATATTGCAATTTCATCTCCTAGGTAGTTTTTGTTCCTTTGAGCATATTGTATTCAAAATGAGGCTTTACTATGCGCACTGCTTTGTATGGCCACACGAACTAACTATATTCAAATTGTAGATAAATCCTTCAACATAATGCACTAAACCCATTCTCATCTCAAGAACAAACATTCGAAAACATTGTGGAAAATAAAGAAATTGCCTATAAAAAGTAAATTTCTTCAATGTTCGCAAAATTATTTATCATGATACCCTTTGGCCGAAGAAGATCACTCAACAAAATCATGATTTGCTAGCTTACAGTACTTTCGGTGATTTGATCATAAAAGTCAACGCAAGAAAAAGATATGCGTAAACATTTACCATTTAATCAATCCTTGCGTTAACAAACATTTGAGTAGGTAGCGTGTAATAATCTTTTAAACTTTTATTCAAAAGGGGTGGGGAAGTGAATAGTCATTCGGCGACTGAAGTTTCGTAACTACGGCTTCAATAGCTTTAGTAATGAGAAATGGGTCGCCCCTCGACGAAATGCAGGATAAGTTATTTTGCACTTTGATCAAATGTTCTAGTTCTATATGACCTGGAAATTGCCAGAAATTATAAAAAAAAAATAAAAAAAAAATGCCGCCATGGCCAAGGTCAGGTAATTATGTAAATACATTTAGTGTAATTTTAGAGGACATGTCGAAATCGAATTAACCCATACTCCAAGGATATACCTGGCCTGACGACCTGAATTCTAACTTCAAGAAATCCGGATATATTCGGAAAAGTGTTCAATCTTCATTGCTTTTAACATAGATTTTGTTAAAGTCCCCTTTTTCTGTATTATTTCTATGGGTATGTATGAACTTGAGTGACAGACAGATAAAAATAGGTTGTTTATAAATAGAGGTGTGCGTGATTCTTTTATTTGAGTACAATTGCACACACATGTTTGACATTGAAAAATGATATTAACCAATTGATTATTCGCACCACTGGACTCATATCTAATCCTTGACATACTAAAATCCTTATTCATAATTGTATTAAATCAAAGGGCTAAAATCACGGTAGTGCCCAGATTTTGTGGGTCATTAGTTTTTGTTAATCAATTCTATATAAAACTCTGAAATGACAAACAGGTTGTTTAGACCAAGACCAGAGTGCACATATGTGCACGCTGATCTTAGTCTATACTTCCTGCCAAAGCAGAAATATTCCGCGTTCAGATTGACAAAGAATAACAGTATATTTATCACCCGACTTGCAAGAAGGGGAATTCTTGAACACACGAACACGCATACACACTTTTCAGACCGCGTGAAATTCACAGACTGACAGGCGCCGCCATCTTAAGCTCGGAAAGCATTTTAACTTTAGAGAAGGACGTAAAACCCAAATCAATAAATCAATAAATCAATCAATCAATCAATCGATCATTCGATCAATCAATCAATCAATCAATTAACGAATCAATTAATCAATCAATCAATCAACCAATCGATCAATCAATCAATCAATCGATCAATCATATTACCCATCGATCATTCAATCTGAAATTAATTTCTATATATCCTTAAAACGTCCTTTTTAGTCATTATTTTACCACACTATATAAATACACGAAGCGGATTCATACATTGACTCTTTAGGTTCACACTTTAATGAAAAAGCACTTCAGTGAATATTCTTTCGATTTAGATTTTAACGATATACCCATCTTTATTGATCATTAAACGTCTTTTCAGAGGAAATATAGACGTATGTGACATGTTTGAAAACAATCAAGATGTGACATTTTCAATAGTCAGAGATGAATGACTTTCGTAATTAGGTATACTGTGTCAACTGGGCTTTCTGTCCGTCTCAAATAAAAATCGAACCTGCGAGGGAGGATGAGCTCTTTAAACGGTTAATTATTGATCCTGCTTTTATGCATTTTAGTGGTCGATTGAATTATTGCACTATTGTATTTAACGTAACTTTTAACAGTATTTCAGTCATATCGCGGCAGATGGACCGCCTAACCGTTGATTCCTGGTATTTCTCATACCAGTAGACCCTAATACAAACACATTCTTTACGAGCCTCCAGCTGCTCATCCCACTCAGGTTTACGGATCAGGGTAGAAATGTTTCCCTATATAATGATTGTCTGAACCAAGAATAACAACTCCACTTTACTGTATGATTGTTGGAATGCACCATGTGATTGTCCTCTGCTCGATCAATGTTATTTTCCAGTTATTTTTTCAACGCACATCGAATGCCCCCCCCCCCCGTTTATTGTTATGTCTCTGAATGTCGCAGAATTAGGTTACCTTGATTATATCGTGGACAATATATATCGTACTGTATATAAAAAATCAGAACACACCTAATTATTGGAAATTTTAGTTCATATAGGAATCAAGACTCAATGACGTTTATGAAAATTATTGCAGGACGTATAAGAAAGCAAAAAATAAATTAATGAATAAAGAGATAAATAAAAAAATTAAATTAGAGATATGTTGAAATTCTATTCAAGATTAAGATAGAAAAATAAAAATAAGTAAAATAGACCATGTATTAGCACAAATAAAATGATAATATACACGTATACTGCACTTATTGGTGATCGATCGAGCGAGCGAGCGAGCGAGCGAGCGAGAGACAGAGAGAGCGAGCGAGCGAGAGAGAGAGAGAGAGAGAGAGAGAGAGAGAGAGCGAGCGAGAGAGAGAGATAGAGAGAAGAGAGAGAGAGAGAGAGAGAGAAAAGAGACAGAGACAGAGAGACCGAGACAAAGGCAGAGAAAGAGAGACAGGCAGAGAGAGAGAAAAAGAAAGACAGAGGAAGTGACAAAGAAATCGAGATCGACCGCTCGCCAACAAGCACTCAACGATAAATATATTTATTTCGGGATTCATTTTGTGCACATATAGTCCTTTTTAGAATGAAGGGAAAGAAAAAAGAAAAAAAGGAGGGAACGAAGGAGAATTATCGCTATATCTACAAAAAATACAAACGGTTAAGTCATAAACACATTCAAGGGCAATGTGCACTTTGTCAAACAATGGGAAATTTGCAAGGTCAGGGTCGACTTTGAAATTCAACCTATTGCGATACTATTGAACTGTTCAACGGTCTACCGATTTCTTTTGTATGCCAATAACTATGTCGCAACATCGACCTACATTGAACCCCCCCTCTACGTAAAAATAATCTGCAATATACAAATTATAACAATTTGCAGTTAATTCTTTTATGTCATTTGATTGATTAATTGGATGGAGTTTAATGCCACTTTAAACAGTATTTCAGTCAGGTCATTTGAAACAGAATCAAAACGATTATGTTACAATGTTCAAAGAAGTTGTAGACGATAATGTGAAATGGTTGAAATTTGAAAAATATAACCATCACATATGATAGAAAATATTGTGGGAAAAGAGGAAATTGCTTGTAACAAGTAATTTCTACTTTTCCAACGATGTTATTTTTTAAAATGATATCATAAAGTTTTTAATAGACGACATTGTGTCAGCATGGGTTAACAAATTCAAGCAAAAATATATGATATTTATTCAATTATTTATTTTGTTTAATTCTGTTTAATGTACTTGATTTTATTTAAATATGTATGTATGTATGCATGTATGTATGTTAGTTTGTTTGTATGTATGTATGTATGTATGTATGTATGTATGTATGTATGTATGTATGTATGTATGTATGTATGTATGTATGTATGTATGTATGTATGTATGTATGTATGTATGTGTGCATGAGGATGTGTATGAATGTATGTATGTATGTGTGTATGTATGTATGTATGTATGCAAGTATGAATGAATGTATATATGTATGTATGTGTGTATGTATGTATGTATGTATGTATGTATGTATGTATGTATGTATGTATGCGTGTATGTATGTTTTTTTATGTTTGTATGTAACGTTATTTTATTTATTTTTCTATTTTATTTATTCATTTATTCAATAAGCCTTTTTAGGCGTCATTCACCCACTAGAATATAACATTATTTTTTAGCATATTTAACTGTTGAATTTTCTTTTCCATTTTAAAAAATAGTGCGTGCACATTTTTCAAAAAAAGTATTTTGAAATTTGATATAATAAGAACATAATTGATGACTTAATAAGGGTATTGCAACCAAACATGTTAATTTTAGAACTATTGTATCTTATCAACAATCACTAAAACATAAAATTTGGACT
Source organism: Fragum fragum (assembly GCA_946902895.1). Taxonomy (NCBI): domain Eukaryota; kingdom Metazoa; phylum Mollusca; class Bivalvia; order Cardiida; family Cardiidae; genus Fragum; species Fragum fragum. Next base: position 45,929,362 of record OX336379.1, read on the forward strand.
TCTTAAATTTTGGCAGAGATATTTCAATACGCATAGTTTCATAATCAAACCAATTATACCTAGTGACGCTTTAAAACGTCCCTCAATAAAAAGCTTTGGAAAACATTGTGGAAAATGAAGAAATTGCTTGTTACAAGCAATTTCCTCATTTTCCGCAGTGTTTTCTTACTCAAAATACAAAGGTTTAAAAGATTTTATCAACTTGAAATTATCATCTGCAACTTCTTTCAATTTGGACCAGTCTTAAGCTTGGTCGTCTGGTATTTGTAGACAAGAGGATCTTTGGTAGTACCAATCATTGATATGTTTGTCTGAATGTTATTTAACGTCTCTTTTAATAGTTTTTCAGTCATATCGCGAAGGCTGGAGTACCTTACCATGGATTCCTGGTATTTCTCACACCAGTACTACCACTACATCCTTTCCTAGCCTCCAGCTGCTCATCAGACTTAGGTTTACGATTATTCATCCATCGGTAGGAGACAAATGTCGGAATGGATATTCGCAGCGAACCCGGTACCTCATGACTAGTAGTACTACGCGGTACCATTACGCTTTGGTCGTGGCCCTCGCAGGGTACAAACGAACGAACTATGCTTGACCAGCGTCGTGACTGGGATTTGAAGAAATTGTTTGATTGATTGAATTGTGTTTAACGCCACTTTTAACAGTATTTCAGTCACCTCACGGCGGCTGGAGCACTTAACATTGGATTCCTGGTATTTCTCACACCAGTACTGCCACTACATCCTTTCCAAGCCTTCATCTGCTATCCAACTTAGGTTTACGATTATCCACCCATTGGTGAGAGACAAAGTTCGGAAAGGATATGGGCCGCCGCCGGGGATCGAACCCATGACACCCCATGTTTGAAGATTAGGAGTCTGATGCGCCACCCAATGCGCTATGACAGCGGCGACTGGAACTGGGATTTGAACAGACAGCCATGGTAAACTTTTTCTCTAGGAGAGTGCCGCCCGAAACGCTAATTATGCAGAGTCACGACCAATTGTCTATTTCTTAAAGCGGCCATATTCGTTAAGAGACCGAGATAA
>OX336379.1:45930616-46265910 GCA_946902895.1 Fragum fragum
CCCCACTATCTAACGACAGAGATAAGTACGGCAGAGCAGAACCAAATAATTGATTTTATTGGCCAATATACGTTAAACCGAAATTTAAGGTATAAATGATAGTTAACATAAGCCTACGGATAGCTGGCAACGCACATAGACCTCCGAAAAGTCAGCTCGACACAAATAATGATAAACGATATTATTTTGCAAAGTATTTGTAAGTGACTTGCAAAAAAAGCGAATCGTTGGTTTTCAACCTAAACGTGTTAATTACAGCCGCAAAAAGCAGTAGTTACGACGTTTAAGTCGCAAAAACCAACAAAATTGCTTAATACAAATGTCGCAGTTTTAAGTCCACTCTCGGTGTAAATGAATGATTAGATTGGTCAATCGATGTATATTTAGAAGGTGATCAGTAAATGGACCAATCCTTGGCCCCGTCCTGAAACGAAATTGACCACACCCATTGACTCCGACATGAATTAAACGGCTTTATTTTGGAAATTTATGACCTGCAGCATGTATCAAAAAAGTTAGGTGGTTGTTTGACGACCTAAACGTCGTGAATACAGATTATATTAGCTGTAGTTACGATATTTATGTCGTCAAATTAACAAAAATGCTTCACAGAAATTGTGGCCAATGTACGAGTTCAAATTCCATTTCTGATAAAAAAAGAGTAATTTGATTGGCCATTTTTTTTCTTCGATTGACAGCCGAAATTGGGCAATTACTGCAGATGCCTTTTGGTAAAGTGGAATCTCCTTTGCAGATTTTATAAATTACGATATAACATAAATATAGACCGTTACTTCAAAAGGAGTTGAAACTCGACGTAAACAGTGTAAAAAAAGATAATTTTGCCCGCAACATGCAAGTTTTCTTTTTTACAAAAATTCATCTCTTTCTAATGGTCTTGAAAATTTGTCATTTTTTCGGAAATGTAAAGAAATAAAACATACAGATTCTGTTACAAGAAACACTCAGACAACGCTCAACAAATGATTCCTTTATTTGGTATGAAAATACAAAATTGACATTGTTAAAAAGTTAACAACTAATCTAATCAAAATCCACTATCGCAATTCATCCTATGCTATTGACCTAAATGATAAGATCGAGGAAATAACCATGTGTTAAATCTAAACATAATGCTTACCATAATTGACCAATCGCTGGCCCCGCCCACTTTTACCGTTAGTCTATTGATTCAAACAAGAAGTTCTGCTTTGATTTTAAACGGCGTTGTTTTGAAAAATCTATGGCCAGTAGCATGTTACAGAAAAGTAGTGCCGTTTATTTGCCACCTAAACGTCCAATAAGCTGTAATTACGACGTTTAAGTCGCCAAATCAACAAAACTTGTCAATAAAAATAGCGGCTAATGTCGGCGATCAAAACTCATTTCTGGTCTCAACGAATGATTTCATTTTTCGACTGGTTATTTGATTATCAGCCGCGATTGGTCATAAAACCCAAGTTTCATGCTTCATTTTGATACACATTCCTTCGCATATTTAGCATTAAAAAGAAATCAACAGCATTTCAAACTTAGTAGAATGAAACTTTGTTTAATACAGACTTTTCATGTATGAATTATCCGTAAAATATACGTCCTCTTCAAGAACTGTAGGTCTCGTAGGCGAGGTAGTACGTATAATTTAAGGTAGAAAACAACAAAATCTTAACTCATTATGATAACACATGTTGATTAACTCCATAATAGTAATTTTATGTCAGTTAATTAATACAAATGAATTATATTGTTTTAAATCCATGCTATCAAAAAGTCATTTGCATTTGAGTTGCATTTGAATGTTATAGAAATATTACTGGAAAAGAAGAAAGTAATTATTATATGCGTTTTTCCTTTCAATCAATATTTTCTATCCTATAAGATATTCTAAACAACAACAATTAATAGCTTGTTCTATCTTCCAATCCCGTACAATTGACCAATAGCCGGCCCCGCCCACTTACTCCTTTGGTTACGCCCACTGACTCAAACAGGAAGTTCTGTTTCAAACGGCGTTGTGTTTCAAAATGTATGGTCAGTAGAATGAAGCCAAAAAGTAAAATAGTGGGTTTGCGCCCTTGAATAAGCTGTAGCTACGACGTTTAAGTCGCCAAACCAACAAAAACGTTTGACAAAAATGGCGGCCAATGTCAGAGTTAAAATCTCAATTCTGGGCTGAATGAATGATTTGATTGGCCGATATATTCCTTGATTGACAGCCGCAATTGGTCAATTGTAACAACCTTCCGGCCTCTACCATGCTACAGCAAAAGTGTACCTGCACAATACCATTATGCAGCGATAAAATGTATCTAGCAGAGGGCTTTATTGCGACTTCTGAAGGAAATATATCTAAGAAAAGAACCACGGTATCGTTCAAAAACTCACCTTCATGTGACATACGGCGAATGTCTGTAAATTCGAAACCGTCTAGACTTTGATCACTTGGAAATGGAATGTAGAAAATATACTTCAAATGTTTTTATCTTGTTGACTTTCTGGCAAGTCGAAACAGAATTAATAAAGTAATTAATAAGGTACCGTTTGAAAGCATCCCTCGAGTAGCATTTTATCAAATGGGTCAACTAACTTGTGCACAACTCTTACAAACAAATAATTTAGTTTAATAGTAATTATCTGTTAATCGCAAACAAACTATTGAAATCGGCATTGTAATTTACAAGATTTTAAGGTATCGTTTTTAAAATATTCTTCTTAACCCTTTCCTGTACTATCCCTGATTTACATGTCCCAATAACTTCATAGTTGAGAAAACATCGTGGAAAAAGAAAAAAAATGTTTGTTGCGAGCAGTTTCTTCCTTTCCTGCAATACTTTTTTACCCAGTCAGATAGTGGGATTTTAAATGAAGCTCACTTTAGATTATAGTATGCGACCTCTTTCAAATTGGACAACTTTAAAATTTTGTAAAACAGTAAAGGGTTAAAGTTGTATATAAAATTACCTAAAGCTTTGGACAAATAGATTTTACTGTTTAAGAAAGATCCTTGTCACCCAAGAAAATATGTACAAAAAAAGGTAATCGACAGAGAAAAATATCACCAAAATCGAAATTGATAAGAAAACATTAATGGGTAAAATAATTAGTAGACGGCCATTGTATAAATAAATACCGCACTTACTTGTTTTTCTTTTAAGGTTTTTCAAAACAGGAAGATTTAACTGCTGTGGAAAAAAGTAATTCTTTTTATGTGTAGAATAAGTCGAGTTGTTTCCCTTTCACCTTTGAAGTGTCACATTACTTGACAACGATCAAAAATATGTAAGGTCCGTTCCGGTTTGTTGATATGTTTGTTAATATTGTATTCAACACTGATGAGAGCAAGTTGATTTTTTGTCTCATATACTGATGCACCTTTCTTAGGTTCCTGTTATTTCTCAAACCTATACAACAGCAGCTTATATTCTGGCTTGAATAAGCTGTAGTTACAACGTTTAAGTAGTCACCAAACCAACAAAAATACTTCACATAAAAGTCGGAATTGAAAGCTCTAAACCAACTATTTGATTGGTCTATCCATATTTTTGATTGACAGCCGCGATCAGTCAATAACAGTTAAGTTTATCTTTTTTGCGGAATGGATAATCGTAAACCTAAGTGGGATAGCAGCTCGAAGCTAGGAAAGAATGTAGTGGTAGTACTGGTTTGAGAAATACCACGAATCCATTGCTACATTTGAAGGTGCACCAGCCGCCGCGATATGACTAAAATACTGTTAAAAGTGGCGTTAAACCCCATTAAATCAAACAATCACTTTTTGCGGAAATACCATACTTAAATTTAGTATTTTGTTTTATTATTTGATTTACTTCCCTTTAGCCGTACAATATTTCGTATCAAAGTTCAGCTGATTAGCGATATTGAAACCCATTCAAATACATACAAAATAAAATTTCTAACTACTTATTTCATATAGAAAAAAATAAACAAACCAAAAAAAAAAAAAAAAAAAAAAAACAAACAAAAAAAAAGAACCAAAAATAACCCCAAAGTAACAAACAAACAAAATCGTTTTAATTCAACCGCACAAGCACAAAATAAGGACCTTTTTCGCATTTCATGAAAAAAGTATGAATAACTCGAGCATCGTTGTTAATTGACTGTCATAAAAAAGAAACGACTGAGTAATCAAGACATTCAATTTGATTAGACGAGAACTTTGAGCGCTGATATTTATTTTAGGCGTTTATGTTGGGTTAGAGACTTATTCCACATGTTGGTATGACAACCGACGATTTAAACAAAGATTTAGATTATGCTGTTTGTCCCTGACCATATATATTGACAAATTAATGCTGTTTATTATACCAGTCAAAATGCCTTCTCGAAGCTTACTGTGAGTAGCCGGCCATCCGAAGTCGGCAATCCGTCCATCGTCTCACAGATTTTTCAATCTTCTACATAATCCTACACTTCATGAAACGATGATGTTGCAGTTAATTGAGCTATCAATTTTACGTCCATAAACTATTAGATGGTTAGACTTTCTCGTTTACTGTTCAATCTATGGTTATTTAACAAAAGTTGACTTTTTATTATACATTTTCCATTTAGATTGTCGTTTGCTACTTATGATTTGGAATAGTATATTTCGTACTCTGTATTGAATCGGAAACCGTTAAACGACTTTTGTTGAAATGTAGATTCTAACAAAGCGGATGACCTTCTGTTTCTTTTTAACATTAATAAGTGAACTTTTTGCATGATAGATTGATTGAATGGGGTTTAACGGCACTTTTAACAGTTTTTCAGTTTTATCATGCGGCTTGAGCAACTAACAATAGATTCCTGGTATTTCTCACACAAGTACTACCACTGCATCCTTTCCTAGCCTCCAGCTGCTATCCCACTTAGGTTTACGATTATCAACCAATTGATGAGAGACAAAGTTTTTTGCATGAAGTGTGCGATATATAAATTAATTCTCCTGATTTACATTTTATGATAATTCTGGGATGGTTGTCGGCCTATGTCGAAGTTCAATGTTCACTTTTGCTCTGATTAAATGATTTCATTGGTCGATTGATTCTTTGATTGGTAGTCGCGGTAGGTCATTTTTTCTTTAAACAGATATATGATATGCCCAAGCGCCTGAGTGAAATAAACCCGTTTATTATTTCAGCAGGGTAATATTCTACTAGAGTATAAACAAATCAAACCAATCGCGGTTGTCAGTCAAGGAATGTATCGACCAATTGAATCATTCTTTCAGCCTGGAATTAAGATTTGAACTCCGACATTTGCAATAAAACATTTTTGTTGGTTTCGCGACAAAACGTCGTAACTGCAGCTTATTCAAGCTGTAGGTACGAGCTTTAGGTCGCCTACAAAACATTCAACTTTATAACAAGCTGCTGGTCATTAATATTGCAAAATAACGCCATTTAAAATAAAGCGAGACTTCTTGTTGGAGTCAATGGGCTTGGTCAAAGGAGAAAAACGATGCATATGATCTGAAGGCTATAGTAAATCCTTTCCGTGAAAATGGTGTAATATTGTAAACGGTGTAATATGATTTGCGGAAAAGTAGTATCAGGAGTCGAACCAGCAACACACCACTTCTCTCAATCATGAGGTCCTTGGTTCGATCCTCAGTCGCGGCAACTATCTTTTCCGAAATTTGTTTCCCATCAATTGGTGGATAATCGTAAACCTAAGTGGGAAGAGCAGCTTGAGGTTCGCAAAGGATATAGTGATAGTACTGGAGTAAGAAATACTAGGAGACCATGGTTAGGTGCTCCAGCCGCCGCGATATGACTTAGATACTGTAAAAAGTGGCTTTAACCTCATTAACAAAAACAGATTACGAGTCAACCATCCAAACCAGCGACCCGTGCAGGACCCAGAAAATAACAAAATACAATTACTAGAAGTTATCAATACAACAAGGGCAACAACTCAAAAAATAAGAACCATATAGTTAAAGTGAGATATATCACAAATAAACTTCATGATCATACCTATTGTACTTTCACAGATATGCCGAAAATAAAAAACAACCAAGGGCAATAACAAAATATAAGAACTGTAGAGAATAAGGGAGGTAGAGGCATGATTATAATGCAATGCATTTCCCCTTGGTTAGACCTATCAACACATAAGGTTTCATGGTGATAGTTATTATACTTTTAGAGATATGCTCCACCAAAAAAAAGTCTGAAGAAAGTGCAATAACTCGAAGAATAAAGATGGTAGAGTAGTGATTCTTGTGCGCTACACTCCGTAATCATGCAATGAATACAACTGCCAAATCGCAAGTCAATCGGGCATAAGGTTCAAGAATTATTGGTCAGACAAAGAATTGGGCGCCACCCGCTCAAGTTCCCTGCGCCACGACTGACGTATAAAAGTATTTGATATCTAGCATCTTTCAACTTTATACTGCTTACTTGTATCCTGCCTTCAATGCTTCATTAAGCTATTATTTCCAATACTAACAAAAATCCGTAGAAGAATGCATTTTCCGATGGATTCATGAAGTAGTAAAGGGAAAAACATGTATTCATCAATTTGTGAGAAAAATAAATGATTCATTTCTTTTATAAAAAAAAAAGCCGATTGATTGGGACATCAAAAAGCGTTAGATTATTTCGCTACGTCAATAAAACTTATATATTCACAGATGCATTCATAGTTAATCAACTACAGATTTATGCAAATATTTGATTTATACATCGACTATTTTATAAGTAGTAATCACAAACAAATATTTTATGATTAATATGTGATAAAATTGAATGAATTTTGTTTCTTAAAAAATCTGCCGACGGATAAGATCATCCTTCGAAAAGTATCCGATTATTTCCCTTTGTCTATCAGATTTTGTGTCAATAAAGATATATGATTTAAAATAATGATTATGAAACGAGTAATAAAGTTCAATACGATGAACTCATTTATCGCAAAAAAAAAACTTGACTTTTATGACAAATCTACTTCGCATAAAATCTGAAACGCAAAATGAAATTGTCATCAATGAGCTACGCATACATTTAATAATTAAGATAGATGGTTAAAACTTAAACAATTGATAAGCAACAAGAACTGTACAGCTCGATGGTGCATTATAATCTTGACAAGTAATGGTTATATATGAATAATTATTTAACAACATCTTAATTTCCGAGTAAGCTTAATAGTTAGAATAGCAAGAAATATTAAATACCCCATTCGTTCAATTTTAGAGTAAGTTCACTATTTAAGTTTTGTTTCGTATACTAATATCAACTTTACAAACGAAACCCTTCTCAATCAAAATTACAAAAAATCTAACATTCGGCTTATTTTCATAATAGGTACATCGAATTTATTTCAGAAGTGTTATACAATACACACCTACATTTACCAACCTTTCCCCGAACCTTAACAAAGATACGATTATGTCCCTTTCACTGAAGTATACAAATTAAAAATTCCTAGCAAAAATTACCGCTTAGTTAGGCGGCCTCATCTCTGTGTGGAAGTATAATGAAGTTGTTTATATTTCTTGAGATCTTAGAAAAACTTTACTTTGCTACACAAGCGACAACCGTCTAGCTATTTGATTCTTCTTTTGATTTCTTCTTCTTCTTCTTTGCTTTGTCATGTCCAGGGGGCATCATATTCGCAATTTCGGCATCTGTTAGCTTTTTGTCGAGGGGAATCGTTGGCTCATCATCTGAAAATAGTTTAGAGAAAATGATATGTGCATATACACAATGAATAATTAGGTAGATGAATAGACATAAGATATTATCAATTAACTAAGTAAATATATATGTGATACATGGTACATTTGATAGTTCTCTTTTGACAAAATAAATGTATCGACATGGTATCAGTAACTTATGTTCCTGGCTTCTACGCGCAAAATGATGTTGTATTTCCTCAAATAAAGTGTTTGGTTCTTTATTGATGCCGATTGCAATCAATATATCGACGTTGTTCTACGAAAACCTCGTAACTACAGCTTATTCAAAGCTGTAGTTTCGAGGTTTTCGTAGAACATCGACGATATTTTGATTGCGTATTGATGCTTAAAAATAATACAAACACTTGTTTTTGGTTGATTATTTCAGAAAGAACCCGTTTCTTCTTTCGATGTTCCCAATTGAAAAAGCGATCGTAACATCCTTGTATTTACGACAGTTATACAAATACAGCATTTGTGATAATATTTTTGAGGGTTTGTTTTGTCAATTGTTTTAATGATTAATATAATTTGTTCAAATGAACTTCTTCATTTCTACTACCTGATTCACTTCTTTCTTGCTTTGGAATGTTAATGTCACTAGTCGTTGTAAGTTTTATCGCCATTGCAATAGCAAGGTCAGATGGTTTAGGAGGACTAGAGCTATCACCGTCTTGGTTTTCACCACCGGTCTTTTGGCGTTTGGTGTTTTGAGATTCTGCCATGTTGTGTTTTATCGTCATCTGAAAGTACATACAGCCGGTTTATCGGGCTACTATTTTACTATACAGCAGCAACAACGACAAAAGCAATAACAACAACAACAAAACCTACACCCCCACATATACCGTTTGTGATTTGCTATGAAATCATAAATAATTCTTGAATGTTTAAAATGAATTATAATCTTTAACTATCTATGAAAAAAAATACATGGTGTATGGTTATATTATTCAATAAAATTCAACGTCATTACATCAACACCTCACATGGCCGTGCATAAGATAAAGACTTGTTTATCATGGCCAAATGCTTCATACCATATTTATACTGCAATAGGTATTGTGCAGCGATTAAATGCTACCTTTGACATTCAAGCAATCATATATTATGTACACCCTTATTACCATCTATTAAAAAACCCCAACTTTTTCTTACATCAAATTATAATAACTTCGCCTATGAGCACCTTTTTTTTAACAATTCTTGAACCTGCGAAGTCAAACAAAGGTAATATGTCAAAATAATTGAGTAGAAAAATAGAAGTAAAACACCTAAATATGAAGTTATATACATGTACATGTATTTCAATAAAGGACTTAGCTGCCGTATTAATTCGAGTTTTCTTCGTTTTTCACACTAACAAATAGGCTGACGAAGTGATGAATTAAGAAAAGATTTTTAACACATTTGAAGAAAACAATATCGATAGTATGTTCGAGAACAAACAGGGTATTTTCTGAAAATCCGCCGATAATGAAGAATGTAATACAAGACAAGCGTTCTACTTTAAAATTCCTCGGGATTAACCAAGCCACTCCAAATTATCTTATTTCAAGCTCAGACAAGTATAAAATAATCAATGGCTGTCTGGTATTCTCAATGCGTTGTACGCAGTCACGAAATGCAGTCTTTTGACGTTTAGACCTTTGTGATCGAAAATTTATCCTGAATCAAATGTCGTTTTTAAAGGTTTAGAACCAGTCAGGTGTCAAAGACAATGCTCAAAGAATTCATTAACATATTGCATCATGAACTTTTTTTTTCACTCGGTATCAGTTTCATGATTTTCGTAAATCCCATAAAGTGGGTTTTTAAAAATTGCGTGGACTAGACTCGAAGGTATTTCACTTGCAACTAGGCCAAAATTCTATCGACCAACGGATTGTTTTTTTCAAACCAAAAAAAATTTTTCCCCCAGAAACTATAGTACGTGACAAACCATAATTATTTATACTTAATTGAAGCATGTCCTTTTTTTACAATACACTGACGGATTCCTTACGGTTTACCGTTTGAATCATTGTCCATTGAGATTTGGATTTTAGATTTAATGCATATTTCTACGAATGACACATGTTAAATGGCGTTGAATATAGAAAAACATACAAATATTGCATAAAGCATTATACACAGTTTATAGGAAACATTCCCATGTTTAGCATAAATGTTAAAGCTTAAAATAGCGAACTATCCCTAAAGCAGAATAATCTCGGTCTACGCCTTAAAATATCCAAGGATTTCATTTAGTAATGAAAACACATTTCTTATATATAATGGATATCAACATATTGTCCTCCCGTATTATCTCACTTGCGCAATGCCTGAGGCAAGCTATTGTACTCGATCAATACCCGTCGTCAAACCGTCTGATGTCTGTCAAAAATGACAAAAAAATCATCCCTTCCAAACTGCCCATCGGATTTCAACCACATGGCACTGATTAGCGATCTTTGGGTCAGTTACTTTCATATTTCGCCATATAATAGGAACCCGTGTAGTCTTCTGGTTGTCGTAGGAATAAAGGGGAAACTCTTTTTTAAGAAAGGTGCTCCTCCGAAAGCAACCGACCTAAAGCTTTAATATTTGGAATGTAATATTGTCTGACGATCCTTTTTGAAATTACGTCATATTATTTCTCTACAATAAAAATGAGCCATATATTTTCGGAGTGGGGATTTAACATAGAAAGGGAATCTATGAGATTGTAACCTAGCTTTGATATTTTCTTGCAACATTTGCCTGTGGACCTTTTCTTAGTTAATGCTCCACAATGAATATTAGTCCTTTGTTGTGAGCACCCTGATTTGACATTAAAAATAAAAGAAATGGCCTCTTCTAAAATCGAAGGCCTTTATGCGTTTAAATGATATGTATGTGCCTTATGGTGATCTACTAAAAAATCATACTGTAACTCCTACATTTGATCTAGCCCTGTCTTGTGGGACCCCAAGTTTTTGAATATGACTGAGTTCTGCTTGGAGAAAAAGAAAAACATCTTTGAAATTTCTTTTGCTGTCATACGTGTGGAATATAATTCATTTGGGTGAATGTACGTTTGTAAGCTGTCATACTCAGGTGAATGTCAGAGGACTATCACGGTTCTCTTGTTTTATCTTATCACACCAAATATATAGCGTTAATTCTAAAACGATCTATACACGTTCATCTAACAATAACATTGTATAAACTAATAATTCTAAGATTATTTAGTGAAGATATAAAAAGCAAACACAGCAAAATTCGTTTCGATTTTTTTCTCGGTATTCATCAACTTCGGTATAGAATAATTCATCTTATTTTTTCTAAAATAAAGAATTAAAAATAAAATATACTGTCTGTTAACTTCATCACGTGATAGTATCATAAATACAGTATTTCCATCGAAAAATCATTATTGAAATCTAAGTCTTTGAAAAAGAATACCGTTGCAACATGGATGTAAGATAACAATATAAAAAGACAGCTCTATTGATCGTTTCGTCTAGAATATATTATCAAATGGACCAATCAACAGAGCTTAGATCATGCATATCCGGAGTGAATCCTTCTTTAATGAATGCACTATCTTGGTCAGTGTATGAACAAAGGACATGGATAACAGGTTGACTTTGTCGCTCGAAACATTGTAATTATTGTCATAATTGAATGGTTGTGTCCTTTTTTTCGTATGAACGAAATTTCAGGAAGTAGGAATAGTTCCTCGTCTGATTCTCCAGATGGGGGGCATTATGAAGAACACTCAAGCAGTGAATGTAGATATGTACAACAAATTTATGAAAGGGGAGGTACACAATATTTCGTGTGGTTTAGAAATTGTTTCTGTCATTTTATAGACCAGTCATTGATGCAAACACAGACAGAGCCACCCGAAGGAAACATTGACGGAGCTGACATGCATTTATCAGATCTTTGCACGTGGGAACAACGAAGAAATAGTAACTCATATAGGCTGATATGCCATTGTTTCTGTACGACACAACAGCGTCCTTTGAATAATAGCAGTATTAACCGTAAGCGAATCATTTAACTTTTAAACCTCGGTTCTATATTTCCCTTTGATTACTTGATTGAAAATTCAAAAACGGAAATAAAAGCCGCTGTAATTCTATAGAGTCGATATCTTTTGATAGGAGAAAGGCATAAACAACAACAACAAAATTGCTAATTTGTAAATACGTTAGAATTAGTTGTACAACGGTACAGATAATATAAAATATAAAACTAAATAATTACAAAATAACAAAAATGAAAAACTTTATTAATACTGAATTTGAGTTGAAATGCTTTAGAATCAAATAAACATACGGTAAGAACTTGTCCCTTTTTCAAAATAATCCAGATGGTATTAAACTATGAAAAAGCTTATTTGATTATTGGTTCAGTCTGTCTGTAGCAGTATCAATAGAATGTTTATCGCCTTAGTAATCAATACTCCCCAGAGAAAACAACATAGCAAAGGTCATTTCCAGGAAAAAAACAAACATAATTATTCAATAGACTTATTTGGTCTATCCTTGGTAAAGACCAATATCGATTTTTCATATTGCTCAACATTCAGTAGCCAGTATTTATTTTCATATCTCTGTCTAGAATTCTTAGGCGAATTGTTTACCGTCGGAATTCAAAACAGTTTCCAAACATTTGATGATAATTGCTGAATTAATGAGAGCGATTTTACTACAGCCGAGAAAAATTACAAAATCAAGTCATTCTTTTTAAATCATCTGAAGCTCTTTTTTTCATTAAACATTATCATTTTCAAAGTACAAAAGGAAAGTATTGGTAAATAAAATTTGATAGAGTATTTAGTGAATTTTAGGTTCGGTATCAGCATGTAATTATTAAATTTTGAGATCGGTATACGATTTTTCACGGTAAATATACGGTATTTACACTGCTGTGGCTCTTTATGTACAAGCAAATACGGTACTTTCTTTAACCAAGCCGGATGACAAGGGGAACTAAAAGAGTCAAAATGACGTCATTTCATGTAGACAAACTGTAAAATATTGGTTTGGACACAATTTTTATCACACTCAAATGGTACAGTGCGTTTGAGATCTCACTTATTCTTCCTCTTATTTCTTTTTATTTCTCAAGTCAGGTGTATCATTTTTGAATAAGTGCGCGGTTTCTAAAGCGGAACTGATCGCTTTAAAGACAACAAATACGCTCAAATTCAAGTTTTGCTCAGATGCTGGATTAAAAAAGCGATACGATTCAAAGTGATACTAGGCATGTTGTCTTTAAAATTTGTTATCTGTGCAATTGTTTTTATTGTCTAATACATCTCTTTCTTCATCGAAAAGTTTGAATCTAAAGCTCGAACAATTGAAACTGGTTACATCCATGTTTTGTCATCCTTTTTTTCCAGTTGTGAGAAGTCAACGGGACGACAACTGATGAGAATTGCATAGTATGTATAAATTCATAAATAATTTCTGATAGATTTCGGAAAAGCACGAAAAAAAAATAAAATAATAAAGCTGTAATATTTTACTTTATAATATGATCCAAGGAATGGAATGAACCCGTTGAATATTTTCAATATCATACGGGTGATATAACACCAGTGTATACATTAGTATGCAAATTTAGTAACTCAATTTTGCTACTGTCAAATACAAAAGACGTGATATGTTTCGCGCAATAATCGATAAATTCTATTGTTTTATTGTTCTATTGTTTTTGTGATTTATTGTCAAAAGAGCAGTCTTATTTAAAAAAAAAATATCGAATTCGGGTTCAAAAATCCTCTGCAGAGCATCGTTATTATCGGATAATAAATGACTCGATTAATAAATTCGGTATTTCATGACCAGTAATTCAAAATTCACTATATTCAAACATTATTTTATTCCTCAATATTACTCAGAAATGGTGGCGGAACACAAGTTCTTTCAACCTATTGTAGATTCTTCCCTACTAATTTTACAAATTTGATAAAGTAACAATCACGAAACATCAGTCAGATTTTTCCAATCGAAAAACAGAGAAGAACGATGATAGGCAAGATAAATATTTTTTTCGACGAATCCGTTGGTTTTCGCTGAAGTTGAAATATTTGTTTTTTAAAAGTAATAAAATATGAGTACTGTAAAGTGCTCTGAAGAAATTAAGAATGAAATAAAGCTATTTTTAGGTATATCTGATAATATCCAAATCTGGGACAAATGGTGCCCTTTATTGTTTACACGATTATAAAAAGATCAGACTAGCGCGAAAAAATTTTCACAAATATCTTTATTAATAGAAACGCAAAATATGATGTACATGTAGATAATTGCAATACTTCAAAATACAGTATTTTCATTGGCCCAAGTCGTATCACGTGATCAAATCAATTGCACTTTATACCTCGATAAAAGGCAGAACTATTTTCGACAAAAATAGAAACAAACAAGGTCAGGGATTTCCGATATTGGTGGCACTTCCAAGAAATACCAAACTTGTTTTGTTACTATTTATAGTCATCACCTTTTGAATTTCGATTTCCTCGAATTCCTTTATACTTCCATGGATTTTCAATAAATAGATAAACAAAAAGTGTCCTTATAACAATTATAATGTTCGTTTTAAACATGAAGATTTCGACAAACTCACCTTTATTAGCCGTAAATCCGAGATGTCGAATCGGCTTCGCCACATCAGCATGCATCGTGTCGATGTGGTAGGTTTATATTTCTTGTCTATTACAAAACATCTATTCATAATTCTAACTGTTATCGACCCAGATATCGTAATTTACAGAGTTTAAAGTTAGTATTTCCTCATAATAATTCCAAATAAATCCAACGAACGTTCCAATTTCCATTTCAAAAAACCCAAGCGACGAAATAAAATGTCCGCCGTTACAACGACTCGAGCGATAAACTGTGTCAATGTATCCATACGCCTGTCAAAGAAAGGTAACTCCGCCCACAGTTCGTTTATTTGTTTTTATTTTCATCTCTCTATCCGTTTCGGATTTGAAAATAGACGTATTGCAATTATATGGGCCGAGTGTATTTTTCACTGCGTTTATTGGAGTATAAAGTGCAATTGCCTTATCACATGGCTTAAACATAACGCCCTACGGGCGTTATTTGCCATGTGCTAAGGCAACTGCACTTTATACTCCAATAAACGCAGTGAAAAATACACTCATCCCTATATTTAATCCAAATGTTTAAATTGAATAGAACTACACCCTTTGCCTTACAATTTCTCAAGCGATATCTCAAATTTGATTATCACGTCGCGAAAGAGCTTCATTATAAAAAAGATAAATAAAAGAGATAAAAAATAATAAAATGACAACAAAAATAACTTAATACGCAAAAACGCAAAAACAAATACAACGCGATACAAATAAACAATGAATTCTAATCTAAACCTTTTTATATTAATCTATTAAACAATGTAATATATGATATTTGTAATATCTTTATGACTAGTATTTTATGAGGAAAAATATTTTTGTAGTAAGCCGGTGTTTCTAAATTACATCATTCATTTATTCTAAGACCATAAATCTTTTAATTTATATTTGTTAACACAACCCCGCGTTGAAACTTAGAAGAAATGAAGCTATGGAAAAAAATATCGAAAAATCGCGACATTACTTTAGATGTCTTTTTCCCGCTCTAATTTTACAATTACTTACAAAATAAAACCAACACTGATCTGACCATTTTTATCATATAGTGACTGTCTACAATACGAACAGGCTTAAAATTTTGTTTTCTTTAAAATTAAATTTTTTACTTTTCATTTTAGATATGGATTGATTGGAAGGCACATGTACTATCAAACTCCAAAATTTAGTTCAACTGAAGCTACAAAACCTTTGACTTTGGACAATCTCTACAATCAATGTATTTGGACTTAAGTCACATGTGTGTTAATGTGTACTATTGATAACAACTTTAAACATGGTTATTTGTCCTGATTTATAAATGATTTTATTTCAGATGAAAAAAACTAATCACAATATATGAATAATCGAAACGGATTCATACATAAGTGTGATTATATTTTTCGTTTCATACCTCCATGAAAACAAATCATATTCTCTTCATAAGTTATATTGACAACATGCGAAAAAAGCAAATATTCTACAAAGTATGATACTTTTTTGTATGAAACTGTTTTGTGAGAAAATAAACGAAATAGCTGCGTGCTCAAAATTTGGTTCATCGAGGTATGATTTTTTTTGGCCAATCAGAGCACTCGTTTTTGATAGACGTACTGAGAATTGAATTATTTAAAGATATATATTGTTATTCACAGGCTATTGCTAATCACAATGTATGAATAGGCGAAACGGATTCATACATAAGTGTGATTATTTTTTTCGTTTCATACCTCCATGAAAACAAATCATGTTCTCTTCATTAGTTTTATTGACATCAAGCGAAAAAAACAAATATTCTACAAAGTATGATACTTTTTTGTATGAAACTATTTTGTGAGAAAATAAACGAAATAGCTGCGTGCTCAAAATTTGGTTCATGGAGGTTTGAATTTTTTTCGGCCAATCAGATCACTCTTTTTCGATAGACGTACTGAGATAGTGTTGGTGTAAAGGGCTTTGTGACTGTAATGAACGATATATGATTAGCCCAATCATGGACGGCAAATCTTTAGATTGGTCCACATTCACAGGAGCTGCTGACGCATTTAAAGTTTATGAAATTTTAGATTTGTGCAACTTTCTTGGTGGAAATATTGTGGAAAATACTATCTTTTCCCATTTTTTTGGGGGGGGGGGCGTCAAAAAGCGTCATTGAATGGGAATGGGTTTGTACCTTTTAGTTTACATTAGGTATTTTTATTGTTATATTAATGAATTTGTGTATGAAGTCAATCAAATTAAATATTTCCGAATCCACGCTAAGTAAAGTGCATGAAGTTGTTGATTATTTTGAGCGATCGATTTGAATGACAGCGATCGATTTGAATGACAAACAAGTGATTTGAATACCATTCGCAGACAAATTCTTGTACATTAATCTTTTATAAATGCTCATTTGATAAAATAATGGAAATGGCACTTTTAGTAAGCAATATACTTTTTACAGCAACGATCTCTATCTTGAGTAACATTTGTATTATTAAATTTGCAGATGTAATATTACTATTAATCGATTTAATTTGGTCTAATTAATATCTGAGAATACATAGCGTCATGTTTTTTGTTTGTCAAACTGCTTTGTATAGTTGTGCCTAAGTGATAATATCATATGTAACTGCTTGAAAATAAAACATAAGAGTAAAACGAAATGTTTTCCCCGTTATTAGAAATGTACGTCGAAAATTATCGAGACAAATTTTACTATATTGTTTAAAATGACTTGTAAGTAGAAATAGCCCTGAATCCGAAGGTCACTGCCTTATTCATATAGTGATAATGGTACCTTACTGGTTATCTGACTTCCACAGAGACAACCATCCATTTTCATATGAAAGGCAGTTTAAAGCATGTCCCACTATACCAAGCAGTACGTTTGATTGATTAAATTTGGTTTAACGCCATTTTTAACAGTATTTCCGATATATCGCGGCGGCTGTAGCACCTAACAATGAAATCCTGGAATTCCTCGAACCAGTTTTACCACTACATCCTTTCCTAGCCTCCAGCTGCTATCCCACTTAGGTTAACGATCATCTACCCATTGGTGAGAGACAAATGTCGAAAAGGATATGTGCCGCCGCCGGGGATCGGACCCAAGACATCCCATGGTTGAAAATTGGGAGTCTGATGCGCTACCGACGGCGCTATGACGGCGGCTAGTAGTTTTGATATCAGAGGTTGTAGTTTCGAAAACAGAGGGTTAAAAACCACTGAAACAACCTTTGATACGTTAACAGTGGTAGCTGGAGGATGTCTGCTTTATAGTTCACCGGGATAAAACGCGACTTGTTTACAAGCAAAACCTTAAATTAAGAACACATGCGACGGTGTTGTTATAACTTAAGTCTATCGGTCACTTATTAAGTGCTCACAGTTTATATGCTTTACATTTTCTCCCTACATCGTAGTGTTTTATATACGATTAAAGTCTATACGTAAACCGTTCTTCACCAGTTTACATATTATCGACGTTTGATTATAGCTAAATATTTCGTGGCAATTAAACATTAGTCCGAACTTAGACGTGGCATGAAACGTGGAATGAAACTACACTTCCATGAATCATACGACACCCAGCCCACTTTTATCAGTTTATGTGCACATTTAACCTTTGCTTGACGATGAATTTAATCGATTGGTTAATTTACCATATGTGCAGTCAAGTTATTGTAATCCAACGGTAAAAATGAGTCACCCGACGAAGACAAAATGTGTTTACACACATAATGCAGGGAAAAAATTAAATGTTTTATAGCTTGTATACCGAACACGCTTAGTAAGTAGCCGTAAGACGCTAAGTGGTTGTAGCAACACAGTCGCCAATGTTCTGATTTGAAAAGTTTTTGGTTTTAAACGAGTTACATGTTATCTCCGGTGAAGTTTACTTAAACAATTTTTCAGTCGACGATTTTTGATATAGCAGATTTCGTGCATATTTCGCTAATTCAAACGACTCGTCTTACATACTGGATAAAGAATTGTTATATTTACCCATATTCTATCATAGTAACATGCAAATATTGCTCAAAAACAAAACAGGGCACTATGACGTTAGCATTTGTAAATATATGTCAATAACATGATGGAGTCGGATGTCGTCATTTAATTGTAAATATATGTAAATTAATTGCACGAAATTAAGTTTTGAAGCTAAATAAGAGAAAGAAATATACTCGCATAAGTACAGCATATCTCGTTTCTGTGATGCTTTTTGGTTGAAAATCACTTGATAATCTTACAAAAATACACTTCAGGTAAGAAGTGATTTACTTGTCTTGTAATATCTTGTCTCCTTTTATTAGCTAGCAAAGCGTCAGCTTTGATAGCTTAAGTAAACAGACAAAATTTTGAGTTCGTCTCAAAGTTCAACGAGGGCAAACTGCCACTAGAGGCTTAACCAATAAATCCGTTAAATGCCTGCGCCATAAAAAAATGTTCTTATGTATTTCAGGAATATTGCAAACTCTGCGTGCAAGTTCATCTCCTAGGTATTCATAGCTCACTAGAGCACATCGTGTTTTCAAAATGACTCTGATCGGAGTCTTCAAAGAAGTTGCAGACGACAATTTGAAAATCTCGAAAATTCTAGAATATGTATATCTTTGAGCAGAAAACAATATGGAAATTTAAGAAATTCTTCTATATGATTCTACTATAGTGTGAAGGCATATTTTGTTTTCAACTTGTAATAGGCGAGACACGCACGCCATAATTTTCTGCGACAAAACTTGTAAAGGATTAAACTGCCATTGGAGCAACAATGCGTAAAATAACTGCTTCGGGTTGTTTACTTATTCGTTAGATTGGTTGTATTTTTCGAATACGACGAGTTTTCTGCATAATTCATTTTTCTTTTGAGGAATTAGTTATTGAGAACCAGACTGACATAGAAGCTTAAAAAAGGACCCACTTTTGTTTATTGGGTTTATAGCTTATACATACATTTGTAACCCATAGCTTGTCACCAAAAGGCAATTTTTCGAGAGTTTATAGAAACTAACACATGCTAAGACACCCCCCCCGATTGACCGATCGCCGGACAAGCTAACCTACCCACAACAAAGCAGTTCGAGGTGCCATACGGTGAATTAACCCTTTCTTGTTTTGCAAAATTTTAGACCGGTCCAAATTCAAGGGTTTTGCAAATGAAAAATTTAAGTGGATTTAATTTGAAAAATAACCACTCAGTAGGTCTAAAAATATAGTAGAAAAAGAAGAAATTGCTTGTTATAACCAATTTCTTCTTTTTTTACAATGATTTATCAATTATAAAATCACAAGCATTAAAAGCAAGAGATTAAACAGGAAAGGGTAAATTTGAAAATTTGTATGGCAATGGACATGAAAGAAAAGGTAATTGCGGTCTAAAAGTCGTAACTAAATTTGAGCAACCCTTTCCCGTATAATCCCCGTTTTTACGTCCGTGGGATATTATACTTGGAATAACGTTGTGGAAAAAGAAGAAATTGCTTGTAACAAATTGATCCAAAACAGAGATATATTAATTTTCCATACGGAAAATCATACATTCTTTTTTACTTACATTTTCATTTCATTTATTTATTGAATTTGATATACTTTATTCATTTCCTAACTTGCCAAAATGCAATCAGGCTATTGTCATGGTGTAACCTTTGTATGCCAGCAGTCATAGAAATTTTCAACTATCTAGCGTCGGAGATGAATATGGCTGAGCAGAACCAAATAAATGATTTAATTGTACAATATATATATAAATCGAAATTTAAGGTAAAATTATATTTAACATAAGCTTACGGATCGCTGGCAACGCACACTGACCCCCAACAAGTCAGCTCGACAAGGTAATAAACGATAATTATTTGGCAAAATATATAGTCAGTTACAAATGCCAATCGTAGGTTTGCAACCTAGACATGTTGATAACAGCTTCAAATAGCAGTAGTTACTACGTTAATGTCGCCAAACCAACAAAACTGCTTAACACAAATGTCGCAGTTTTAAGTCCACAATTGGTCTAAATGATTGGTTAGATTGGTCAGTCGATGTATATTTAGAAGCGGTGATCAGTAAATGGACCAATCCTTGGCCCCGCCCTTAAACTCAATTGACCACGCCAAATTACTCTGACATGAAGTTCCACTTCAATTTTAAATGGCGTTATTCTGGAAGTTTATGGCCTGCAGCATGTAGCAAAAAAGTGGAATGGTTGTTTTGCGACCTAAACGTTGTAAATACAAAGTATATAAGCTGCAGTTACGATTTCTATGTCGCAAAAAAAAAGCTTCACATAAATTGCGTTCAAAGTCAGAGTTCAAATCCAATTCTGATCAAAAAAATGATTTGAATGATCGTGTTTTCTTTTATTGACAGCCGCGATAGATGCCTTTTGGTAAAATGGAATCTTCTTTGCAGCTTTTATAAATTACGATATAACATAAATAAAGAATGGTACTTTTATAGGAGTTGAAACTCGACGTAAACAGTGTAAAAAAAGATAATTTTCCCTCAACATGCAACTTTTCTTTCTTCACTATAACTCTATTCTTGTTAATGGTCTCTAAAAATCTGTCATTTTCTCGGAAAATTTAAAGAAATAAAACATACAGATTCTGTTACAAGAAAAACTCAGACAACACTCAATAATTGATTCCTTTATTTGGTATGAAAATACAAAATTGATTATTTATTAAAAAGTGAACTTTACAATACTCAAATTAGCAACGTTAGTTCTGAAAAAAATGTCGATAACAATACAATTCATCTAATCAAAATCCACTATCGCACTTCACCCTATGCTATTGACCTAAATGATTAGAACGAGGAAATAACCATGTGTTAAATCTAAACATAATATATATCATAATTGACCAATCGCTGGCCCCGCCCACTTTCACCGTTAGCCCAGCCTATTGATTCCGACAAGAAGTTACGCATTGATTACAAACGGAGTTATTTTGAAAAATCTATGGCCAATAGCAAGTAACGGAAACGTCGTACAGTTTGAAAAAGCTGTAGTTACGACATGTAAGTCGCCAAACCATCAAAACAGGTCAACAAAAATGGCGCCAAATGTCGGAGATCAAAACTCATTTCTAGTCTCAAAGAATGATTTCTTTGGTCGACTGATTATTTGATTGATAGCCGCGATTGGTAAATACCGCCCATAAAACCTAAGTTTCATACTTTATTTCGATACTCATTCCTTCGCATAATTTGCATTAAAAAGGGATCATTAGCATTTCAAATTCAGAAGAATGAAACTTTGTTTAATACAGACTTGTAATGTATAAACTATCCGTAATTAATACGTCCTCTTCAAGAACTGTAAGTTTCGCTGGCGAGATAGTACTTATAATTTAAGGGAGAAAACAGCAAAAAATTAATTCATTCGATAATAAATGTCAAACACCATAATAGTGATTTTATGTCAGTTAGTCAATACAAATGAAATGTATTGTTTAAAATCCTTACTATCAAACACTCATTCGCTTTTGAGATGTAACGATGAAGAAACATTACTGATATAGGAGAAATATGTGAAATATATGTATTCTTCTTTTCGATAATTTTTCCTATCCTATTAAATTACTCTTAAAAACATCGAGAAAAACAAAACCCCTAAAACGGCTGCATCTTCCATTCACCTGTAAAAAAGTTACGGCCCTACTATGCTAAAGTAAGAGTGTATCTGCACGATACCATGTTACAACGATAGAGTGTATCTGGCAGAGGGTATCATTTAGAACTTCTGCACGAAAAATTTCTTGGATAAGATAGGCCGTGTCGTTCAAAGCATCTTTTGATAATACATACGGTGAACTTATATCAATGCAAAGTCGTCTGCAATTTTGTAACTCATTTCAAACTTTGAAAAACTAAATTAAGATCATTGTCATCTACGAAAACATGCGCGAGGAAATGACGAAAACATGCACGAGGAAACGACGAAGAAGAGAAATAACAATAAACTCGAAAATGAAAAGAAAACATGAACAGGTAAAATTATAATGATAGTCATCACACCCATTTTTCTTTCAAGGTGGTTTATCGACTTTTATTTTTCAAGAAAGGAAAGTTTGAACTGTTGTGAAATAGTCTTTCTGTTTTTATTTAACTAGTTGAGTTATTTCTCTTTCACCTTTGAAGTGTCAAATTACTTCATAAAGATCAAAAACCCTTCTAAGATATGTTTCAGTTAGTTGATTTGATTGTTAATTTTGATTTTAACACCGACGAGAGTAAGACGATTTATTATCGCGAGGCTGATGCACCTTTTCTCAAGTTCCTGTTTCACATATACAACAACAAATTAAACTCAAAGCCACAGGTTACTCGCCAAATTTATGTGCTTTACCTTTAATTAGAATTGTTGCGAACCGTTTGTTGGAGAGACCAGTCTCGATAGTACAACGACAACTAGCTGGCGATATACATGTATCTTTAACCCTTTACCGTTCAAATACGGGATATACGTTCCTGTGATTTTATACTTAAAAAAACATTGTGGAAAAAGAAGAAATTGCTTGTAACAAGCAATTTCTCCTTTTTCCACAATATTTTCTACCACATAGGATGGGTTCATTTCAAATAGCATCCAATTGTCATTGTTGTCTGCAACCTCTTTCAATTTGGACTAGTCTAAAATTTCCAAAAACGGGAAAGGTTTAAGTGAACGGGACTTAAATTAACGGATCGCTGGCCACGCCCGTTAGTCTCCAACAGGAAGTTCGCATTGGATAATTTGCAAAACTTGTGAAATGTGAAATGTTGACCAATGCCGAGGTTCAAAGTTCACTTTCGGTCTAAACAAATAACATGTATTTGATTGGTCTATCGTTTTTATTAACGGCCGCGATCAGTCAATTGCATTTTCTGTGCCAAAAAAGTATTAAAATTAGTCTTTCGGGTTTATTAGATTTACTTTCCTTCAGCCATACGCAGTACCTTACCATACAGGCTATGATCTCTAATTGACTAAATCAAAAGCCATTCAAATACTTAAAAAATGAATCGTGTTACTTCTCATTCGCATACAAAAAAGATATTTTTTTTAATTCAACTGGACAAGTAAAACCCATTTCCGTCTTTCATGGAACAGATGAGAAAATTACAAACTGATTTTTCGAACATTGTTGTCAGTTTTAGGATCGCCGTTGTCTATTAAAATAATCGACTGACCAATCAAATCAAATCCTTCATATTAAAAATGAAAAGAATTTTGAACGCCGACATTTAAGCTAACTGTATTTTATAGGTTTAGGGATCTATTCAAGCTGTAGTTACAACATTTAGGTCGCTAACAAACTATTTCACTTTTGTTTTATGTATCTGGCCATATATTTTGACAAAGAAATATCGTTTATTACCTCAGTCATACAGCAAATTTTCTCAGCATGCGGTGCAAGTGATCAGTCAATAATGACTATCTGCTGGTTACGGCTACTTTTTCTTTATACCAATTGACTCTCACAGAAAGTCCCGCTTCGATCTCCGATTTTCGTTATTTTACAAAAATTATGGCCGGTAACATGTAACTAAAAATAAGAATGGTTGGTTGGCGACCTTAACGTCGTCACGACAGCCTGGACAAGCTGTAGGTACGACGCTTGACTCGCCAAAACAACAAAAATGCTTCAGAAAAATGGCGGCCAAAGTCGGAGTTCAAAGTCAATTTCCAGTTTAAATGAATGATAGTACTAGATATTTACCATTTATCAATTTTACAATTTCACTGTCATGTATCTCGAACACACCACTTATTGAAGTCATAATTTACGAAACTGTAACTTACACCATAAAAATGAATTTTGAAACATATATTGTCCATTGAATAAAGAAAAAGAAGATGGAAACAACCATGTTCTTATCAGTTTTTGAGTAAAATAAATGAATGCTTTCTCAAAGAATAAAAAATGCCGATTCTTTGGAACATCCTACTAAATGCATCGATTAATTTTCTTCGTCTATGATGTTTGGAATATCGCGAGTCATTCGAGTAACATGTTTTAAAATAAAGATTATAAAACGATTAGTTAAGTACATTAAGATGAACTTCATTTTTCGCAAATAGCCACTTGACATTAAACGCCCAATCTACTGTGCATTTAAAAGGAAACGCATAAAGAAATTGTCATAATTAATAAGTTCACATAAAGTAATCAAGATATCCTTGCCTCAAACAACTGTTAAACAACAAAAACTGTACTACTCGGTCGTGCATTATTATCTTGAAAAAACAACAGTTAGTGATATATGATTTAGTATTAAACCACTGTTTATATTCCGAGCATTTCTTTTTTTAGTCGCAAATTTGAAAGTAGTAAACCGCCTATTCACAAGAAATATTGAATTACCTCCCATTGCTCATTTCTTGAGTAATTGAGTAATTGACTATTCATTTTTTTTTCGCACACTTTATTTAGCCATAAAGATTAAATAATTTATTCAAAATTACAAAATAATTTAACCATTCGGATATTATTATAAAAGCGACACGGAATTAAATTTAAAAGTTTTATGCCTTACATATCTATATTTACCTATAAATTCTCGAACGCTTGTAACAAATATGTGATTATTTCCCTTCCACCGACGTGCACATAGCAACATTGGCCGCCTAATTTTGCGGAATCGTCATTGAGAGGAAGTATAACAAAGTTGTTAATATTTCTCGAGATCTTAGAAAAACTGTGCATTGCTACACTAGCGACCAATATCTAGCTATTTGATTCTTCTTTTGATTTCTTCTTTTTCTTCTTTTTGTCTTTGTCATGTCCAGGCGGCAGCATATCTGCAATTTCGGCGTCTGTTAGTTTTTTGTCGAGGGGAACCAATGGTTCATCATCTGAAATAGTTTATAAAAATTAATAATAAATGAATATATAGGTAGATGATTGAATAATAGATGTTATAAAGTAACAATCAAAGATATATTTTGTTTGAATTTTTCGAAGTTCTCTGGTGAAATCTTGAATGTAGCAAAATTCTACTTTCGGAAATAAATTCTATTTCTTTAGCATTTGAGAGAATTATACTATTTGATTGCTCTTTATGAGCAACTGATACAGTAAATTTTATAATTCGTTTAAATGAACTTCTTCATCAATACTACCTGATTCACTTCTTTCTTGCTTTGGAATGTTTATGTCACCAGTCGTAGTAAGTTTTATCGCCATAGCTATAGCAAGGTCTGATGGTTTGGCGGGACTAGAACTATCACTGCCTTGGTTTTCATCACCAGTCTTTTGACGTTTTGTGTTTTGGGGTTCTGCCATGTTGATTTTTATCGTCATCTGTAAGTATATATATACAAAATGGTATATTCCTTTGAAATCTGAATACAAAACATTAACGGAATAATATATTTACTGTTTGTGATTTACTATAAAACAACAGATTTTCATTGATTGTCATATGTCGAGCGTAAGAACAACATTAAACAACAACCAATTAAAATACCGTCGAAAACAAACAACAACAACAACTTAGTAAGACGCGATGTATCTCAATTAAGGACTATCTAAAAGCAAATCTAAATTCGAGCTATCCTATTTGAACGGACGGAAAAAAGAAAAAGCTTGTTAACACATTTGGAGAAAACAATATCGATAGAAGTTTCGAGAACGCTCTCAATTCAAATATAGGACATGGTATTTTTGGAAAACCTGCCCATTAAGAGAATGTAATACGAAACGTGTCCTACTTTGAAATTCCCCGGGTTAATCACGCCACTTTATCTATGTTCAAGCTTAGACAAGTATGAAATATTTAATAGCTGTCTGGTATACCCCATACGCTGTAAGCAGTCACGAAAAAACTTTTCACGTTTAGACTTTTGTAAATTATTTCCCAATCGATTTATGCTTTATAACAGTTTTAAATTGGCCAGACGTCTCATTGTTATTACAGAAAGAATTAACTAACACATTGCATTGTCTCATTTCTCAATTCAAAGTAACGGTTTCAGGTATTCCCGTAATTTTCATAAGAAAAATTACGTAAGCTAACTACGAAGTTATTTCACATGCAATTAGGCCAAAGTTTTGTCATTCTTTCAATAACAAAATCCTATTTCTCCCTAAGAAACTACAATTAATGTCAAATATTTGTCTATTTTCGGCAGATGTTCTGATTATCTACATTTTCTCAAAGCATGTTTTTTTTTGTTTTTTTTTTTAATGAACTGGCATTCTGTGTTTACCCTTTGTCAAACTGAATCTCGAAATTTTAAAAGTTGATTAAATATACAGTACATTACAATCTCTTTATTTCATAATATAGGCTTCAGGCCATGGTATTTTACAATATATTTCTACAACATTTTGTATCCCCTTGACATCTAATTGTTTCTTTTCTGAAACCTAGCAACTACAACAATCTTTGGCCGTAAAGTTTTAATATCGGGGGATAGTAAAATCTTTAGTGTAAATGTAGCATGCAAATATTAAAGGTTATACGCTATTTTATGTCTTGTAATATGTCTTTTTCTAAAACTTCGCAAACACATCTTGAAACAAGCTATAGTTGTGTGGTTTTAGAACTAATGCGTTTATTTATTTATTCTATTATTGAACGAATATTTATACACATTGCACACATTAAATAGAGTTGTACATAGGAAACATACAAATAATGCATAATGTGACAGATATTGTGGCTTTCTCGTATTTATCATTTGGTTTCTAGCTTAAATAAGCTCGAAACGATCCCCGAATCAGAATGATATCGGCCTACACCTGCAAACATCTAAGAATTTCATTAAGGAATGGGTGCACATTTCTAAAATTAGGTTATCCTATAATGGATATCACATTATTTTAGCTCAACTGAGTAAAGCTCGGGGTTAGTTAATGTGATCTATCAATGACTGTTTTCCTTCCGTCCGGGCGTCATCTCAAATTTACAAAATAAATAATAATAATAAAAAAAAAATAGAATAAAACAACAGCAACAAAAACCGTCTCTTCCAAACTGCTCATCGGATTTCAATCATACTTCACAGAAAGACAATCTTTAGGTAATCTACTTTTAAAATACTTCAAAGAATCGGTATCCATGTAGACCTGAGGTTGTTATGATAACCAAATGAAACATCCGTCAACTACCTGATGAACTTCTTTGAAAATGCCACATATCATTGAGAATTGTCCCTATGTTTTTGAATAAGATAACCCCGGTACGGCGAATATCATTCCTAACCTTTTCTCCCACCAATGGATGGACGATCTTTGACCTAAGCGGGACGAGCAGCCGAAGGCAGGTAGAACTGTTGTGAGAAATACCAGGAACCCATGGTAAGGTTCTCCATCCAACGCGATATGACCAAAAAATACTGTTAAGATTTGCGTTAGATCCCATTCAATATTCAATCAATCCGGATTAGATAGAAATGAAATCTTTGATTTTTTTTCTCTAGTCCCGTAGCTTTGGTATTTTTTCATGCTAATTGCCTCAAAGTCTTTTTTAGAGTTATTGCTCTTCAATGAAAATTGGCCCTTTGTTGCGGAAGCCTATATTTGACGTTAATAAATAAATAATAATAAAAAAAGCCATCCCCTCTTTATATTGTAAGGCCATTATGTATTCAAATTATGTATGTATTAATGCTACATACATACTTTATCATGGTCTACTTAAATATTCATAATAGCGATCTTAGATAAGAATGAGCCCTGTCTTTAAGAATTCCGGATATTGGATTTTGCATGGAAGAAAAGAAGGATATCCTTAAAACGCAGTTGTATACGCTGCTTTGCTCTGGTGAACAAATGAGGATCATTATGTATCTCTTGCTTTATATTATTATACAAAATATATTGCGTTGATTAGAAATAACCTATACCGGCTACCTCTTTATTGTCCTGCTAAGATCTAATATTTCTCAAATTCTGTAGTAAAACATTAAATCAAATGGTGTAAGAATTTTCTTTCCCTTTTTTTCCGTAATATCCACCTACTCGGGTATGAAGATATTAATTTTCTTTTCATTAGAATTTCCCTGTATCGACTAATACATACATTCTCTTTGCTCCTTTGCATAACCGTATTATATGAAATGTTTATCGCCGAAGAAATCAATAAGCACCAGACAGAATAATATCGCAAAGGTCACTTCTAGGAGAAAAATCGTAATTATTTCAATGGATAATGTGGCCTGTCCATGACATATGCCAATATCGAATTTTTATATCCTGCAACATTTTGCTTAAAAGCCGATATACAATTTCATTCTTCCGCACAGAATATTTCTCTTTTGCAAAACAAACAAACAAACGAACCAACCAACAAACGAACAAACAAACAAACGTAAACTATTTAAAGTGTAAGCGCTAAAACGGTTAAAAAAATTCGATGATAAGTGTATAATTCATGAGAGCGATTGTACTACAAAAGTTTAGTAAAAAAATATTTAAGCCAGAAAGAAATTCTAATAAAACTATTAAAAAATTATTTTATTCTAACAATTAATCTCATTTAAAGTATCCTTCAATCACAAAGTAAAATGCGATAGGATAAATGAAGACAACTGTTTGGTGAAAATTTCTTCGAAATCCGTCATGAATTGTTGGAGTAGTTGCGCACACAAGAATTTCGACAATTAGTGTTTTTTTAATGACGCTGCATTGAATCACATACAAACATTTAGTGAATCCAAAATCCGTCAAGAATTATAGATTGCGCACACAAGGTAATGTCAACGCCCGCCATGTCGACCCATATCGACCACCTGCCGCCGACATTCACCAATCTTTTAGCCGGATTTGCTTGATGGTTAACAAATGGAATTTAATGGTAAGGTGCTTCGTAGACAAATATGTGATTTTTTATGATCGGTATCAACTTTTTGACCTTTAAGCTCAGTCTTATGAATAAATAGAGGATAACCAACCGGTAAGTTTGACGAAAAATCTCTCACGAGAATGCATTGTTAGGCGTTGAAAAACGAGTCCGAAGGACGAGTTTCTCTAATGCATAACAACGCAATCGAGTGGGAGATTTACCATATCGAAAATAACTAGTTGATAATTCTATTTATTATATTCGAAACAGTTTTATTTTTCAATCGTTACCTATTTAATGCAATCATATTCGTCATTTACCGTGCGCATTATTATCAGCGAATTTTGTTTTCAATAAATTCTGTTCGCCATCTTGGATTGCCTTTCCAAGTGGACGAGGGTTTAAAGGGATTTTTTGAGGAGAAGTCCGTATTTTAAGACAGAGATTTACAGAATCAGGCACAAAAATAATTAGGAAGAAATATATACTGTATCTAAGGGCGACAATCTTATCGTCGATCTAAAGGCTCGATCGACAATTCAAGACTTTGACTTGGACAGAATCACAGGATAAGCAGTCTGTGATCACAATTGAGTGTACAAAAAAGCTAATGTTGGTCAGGTTTGGGTGTCTATCACTTTAACTGCAATATCATCAGTATTCGAGGTCTGGAATAATTTTGGACGTTACGGCAAATTATGTATTTGTGTGAGCCCCCCCCCCCCCAAAAAAAAAAAAAAAAAAAAATAAAAAATAAAAAAAATGTTCGTTATTGTTTAAAACCAGTTGTTGAATAAAACGGTTATTTGGTTGTTATAGCTATGAACCTTTATTTCTTCTAATTTTGCTGTTTTTTAATTAGGGTGTAGCCTAAGAAATTAAAATATAAGGTCACCGTACAGAAAAGTTGTAAAATACGTAGCTTTTGTTTTAAAACCTTATTATGGTTGATTATTATGCGGAGGATTTAGTCAAAAGCATTCTTTATTTTAGAAATAAAATTGGCAATCTTAGCTTTGAATATTAACCAGAAGCGAGCTGGCCTTTTGGAAATTAATTAGTTCCTGATATTCCAAGTGAAAGTTTATATTTTCACTGGTGATGGTATTAAAATTCATTACAACTGGAAATCCCAAGAATTCACAGCTAGGAATATAATAATATTGTTTATCGTATATGTTCGGCAAATCTCGGCTGGTTCGTTATGTATAAAGCCGGTAACTATGAAAGATAAGATATTCTGAACTGTTTTTCAATAGACCAGTGGAACTTAAAAGGGTACTGTAATGGCCCTTGTTCATGTAGATAATATGTGCTTTGGTGTTAGCATAAATAAAGTAACCAATAAACCTATGTCCTTGCTTCAAATACAACCAATATCAAGTTTTGCCAGGCAAATTGCTTTCATTAAAAGCGATGTGATACTCAGCATTGTCTATGCATCTATCTTTTTTTCTTACTAATGAAAAAGATATCTCTTCCTCGAACAAAAACGCTGAAAAGATAGGATTTAAAGGTCTAATAAATACTACAGAGTTCGCTCATAACTTGTTATCTACTTTTTTTACAGTCGCGAGAAGTCAAAGGGACGACGGCTGCTGACAACTGCACAGTATGTATAAACTTATTAGTGTTACCTCGAAATTCACAGAAAGTCAAAAACAAAACAAACCAAGAAAAGAAAATGATATCCAGCTGTAAAATTTACAAATTGATGCATATTTGTCTTACATATTATTCCGGGATGGGATCGGACAATAAGTTCTTTCATCCTAGCGTTGGTCCCCACCCTATTTTTTTACAATTTCAAAACACAAAGTATGGCAATACTTGAGGCATGCTTTTTAAATTTACATAAATCAAGGCAAGAAGCAGAAAATAGATCTAAGAATTGTAACGGGGAGATAGAGTAATAAGGAATGAAATAAAAAAGACGAATTCCGCTTAAGTTTCGCATTAGTTAAAATATATATTAAATAATATTAAAAAACAAGAAATGTGCAGTGTAGATAAGCTCTAAAGTGAAAACGAATAGAATGAAGTATTTAGGGCAGAAATAAAAAAAAAACCCGATCTTTTGTCTCATATCTGGAACATATGGTTATTTTAAACTTATCAGCCGATTATAAAAGGATCAGACATCCTCGACACTACCATACTCGATAACATACATGGGCAGCTTCACATAGCACGGGATCAATGCGATGGAGTTGAATGAGCTTGTCGATTGTGATACATCAAAGGTTTGGGGTTGGATAAAATTTTATGTTTTATTTTTCTGGCTTGCTGCCTTAATCAAGAGGGCGACAGGGGGACACAGACAAAACTATTCAGCTAGAAGCTTTTCGTCTGGGAGACGATAAAGGTAAAAAGTTCAAATAGGACGTGTAAATACTTTTCCCACTGATGATTTCATCACTAATCCAATTTATGAAAAAATATTAATATGAAAAAAATAAATCAACACTGCCGAATAAGTAAATAAATTGCCCATGAAAATAGGTGGTGTAGAACATAGCAGATATCAATATTTGACATTAATAAAAGTGAATTTTAAGAATTCTTTTTATTCTACTATTTACATCATTTCTTTTAAAACGTTCGAAATAAACTAATAGTTTTTAAAACTTTTTTGAGCTTCCCTAATAAAAAAATGGTTTAAATAATGAAATAAGTAGATAAATAATTTAAGTAAATATGAATACTTCATTTGAAAAAAACGTAAAAGTGATATATTTTTCATAATTAGTGGGAATTTTTTACACCTTGCGTTCTATGACATGAATTGGTTTCCTTAAATAGCCATTCGTCACATGCCAATATTCTCAACTTTTGCTAGAACGGGTTTTCGTATCTAAATATAGTAATGAGCGAATGTTAGAAGGGATTTTCCAGAAATCCTAAATAAAAAAGCACCTATCGTCCCAAGAAAAGTCAAAGCTCAAATCGAAGACGTTAAAAGCTTGAATCATAAACGAATTGAATATTTTTTCCAAATACTTTTTTATACTCTTAAACGCCAAGAATAGAAAAATGTCAGATTTGAATGATTATCCCAATGGTGATGATTGGCAAAAGGCAATGCTCCGTTCTCGTCAAAATAATAAAGAAATACACAAAAGTGAAGAATGCACTTACAAAAAAATTCCAAAGACGGCTTTAATCATAAATGGAAATGTTGTGTATGTTCTTGTCCGAGTTTGTGTTTGCACAAAAAAATGGAACAGAGAGGACTTCTTGGAACGAAAAGTTATCAACGTTCACGATCTTCTAGAACTCGATGGGATCGAGGTTCATCTTAATGAAGACTGTGGATATATGAGTCGGAAAGAGGGCAACAAATACATACTTCAACGTATGGAATACTGTCCACACGGTAAACAACTTACCTCTCTAAAAATTGATCTATTTATTTTGAAGATATTCTAACTTGGTGAAACCAGCAGCGATAATAATATCTATATGATGATATAATAATAAAATTTTATTTACATTTAACCTGATAACAAAAAATAAACTCAAATTACTTACTACTTGTAAATTAAAATCAACGCGTCCTAAATCCCCTATCGGTCCGTGTGTAAACTTAAAACAGCTACCAATAATTTATATAGACTCGAAATCCATACACTATCTTAACATCTTACATCCGAATGAACGCCGAATATTAGGATACTAGTGTATTTACTTTGTTCTTTTACAAACATTTCTATCAATAAAAAACAAAATCTTATTGATACATGCAGTTTAACCGAAATGTTTCTAATAGAACGGAACTACATTCTTTTCCTTAAAATTTCTCAATCGGTACCTCAAATTTGATCATCATGTCGGTAGAAAGCTGCATTATGAAAATAAATGGGTAACAAAATAATAAAATGATAACAAAAATCATTTAATACGCAAAAACGCACACGCAAATACAATGCGATAAATAAGCAACGAATTCGTATCTAAACCTTGTGCAATAGACGATGTTTTTTACGTTGTAATAGCCTTTTGTAAGGGAAAAAGATTTTTATAGTAAATCTGTGTTTTCTACATAAAATCAACATATGTATTTATGCCACGACCACAAATCTTTAAATTGATATTTGTGAACATCACAACCTCGCGTTGTAGCACACAGAATAAATGTAGCTTCGGAAAAAATATCGAAAAATTACAACATTACTTAAACTTTCTGTCTTCCCACGCTTTTTATTGTTTCTTGCAGAAAAAGAATGGCTGGAATGACCACATGTATAATATTTTGACTCTAACCCGAATAAGATTAGGACCAGGATTAAAATTTTGTTGTTTGCTTATTAATTCACATGTTTCAAAAATATTATTTCTATTTTTCATTTCAGATATTGATTGATTTGAAAGCAGGTGTACTATCAACTACCAAAAATAGGTACAACTGAAGCTACAAAACATTGGACTTTGGACAATCTCTACAATCAAAGTATTTGGACTTAAGTCACATATTTGTTCATGTGCATTATTGATAACAACTTTAAACATGGTCATCATGTCCTGATTTAAAATGATGTATAATTTTATTCAGTTCAATTAAAACTATCTTGAAATTCAAGGTGATTGTTCTTGAAATGGAGTGGAATGAGTGGAGTGAGCGAGTTTGTCTTGTGAATGAAATAAACTATATATGATTAATACCTTTTAGTTTGAATAAAGAAAGTTTGCTGTTTTATTAATTACTTTATTAATTCAAACTTAGCTAATACTTCATAATCCATCTACCCTTTGAATATGAAGAATATTATCAGTTTAGTGCACAAAGTTGTTTATAGTCTTGAGCGATCTAAGTTAGTTAATAGAGTGACATGAATGGAATGGTAAATTTCTATCAATAAATCATTTTATTTATTCTCTTAAATCCTTTTATATATGCTTATTTGATAGAATATTGGAAATGAAAATTGTACATTAAGTGAGCAAAATTATTTTGTATAACAACGATTTCTATCATGAGTAACATTTTGATTATTGAATTGGCATCTATAATCTTACTATTATTAGATTTAACTTGGTCAAAAAATTATCCAACAATACCTAGCGTCATGTTTTTGTTTGTCAAACTGCTTTGTAAAGTTGTGCTTAAATGATAATAATAAATGTAAACGCTTAAAAATTTTATTTGGTTATTCATTTTGTTTAATTCCTCCTAGTGGAGTAAACACATAAATTAATTATTTCCTTACAGAACAAGCATGAAAATAAAGTTTGCAAATAACAATACTTTATATTTCAAATCTAAACTAGAAGACAACTAGGGCTTACAATGTTTTTTTTTTTGTTGCCAGTCTTATATCACGGTCTGAGGATGCGTAGTAATCGGACCTTAGAGCTTTCAGGAGAAATAGATCGTGTGTATCCGACTGTAACTCTCTTGCGGCTCTGGTAACAGCGTGCATTTTTATCGAGAATTGCTTTTACTGTCTTGTACTAGTAAGTAGGAATAGTCCGTAAACCCGAATGTTATTGCTTTAATGACAAAGTGATAATGGTATCTCGCTGGTGATCTGACTCCCAGAGACAAGTATGCGTTTTATATGTACGACACTTTACAGCATGCCTCAGTCTTCCTAGCAGTAGCTTTGATAACAGAGAGTTAAAACCATGGAGAAAACCACGGATACATAAACATTCATAGCTGGAGTGGGTTCACTAGGGATAAAATGTCACCTGTTTACATGAAAAAAACCTTTATATAAGAACACACAAGCGATGGTGTTGTTATAATAACTAATTAAATTCTATCGGTCACTTATTAAGTGCTCACATTTTTTAAGCTTTAAAACTTACATTTCTCACTACATTAAGGTGTTTTATATACGATTAAAGTGTAGACGTAAACTGTTCTTTGCCAGTTTACATATTATCGACGTTTGATTATCACTAAATATTTTCGTCGCACTTATACTTTAGTGCTAACTAACATGTGGCATGAAAACGTGGATCATACGACACCCATCCCTTTCATCAGTTTATGTGCATCGTTTTTTAACCTTTGCTGGACTATGATTGGTTAATTATCATATGTGCAGTCAAGTTATTAAATCCAACAGTGATAATGAGTCAAACACCAATTGTGTTTACACACATAATGCAGGTTAAAAATTAAATGTTTTATAACTTGTATACCTAATACGCTGAATAGGTAGACGGAAGACGTTAAGCAGTTATAACAACACAGTCGCCAATGTTCTCATTTGAAAGGTTTTTGTTTTTTAAACAAGTGACATTTTATCCCTGAAGAAAGAAACAATTTTTCAATAGATGAATTTGTAAAATATTGTATTTCGTGCGTCATTCGCCAAAACATACAACTGGTCTAACATAAGTAAATAAAGAATCGTTATGTTATCCCATACATTATTATAGTAACATGCAAATCTTGTACAAAAGCAAAAAAAGGCATATGACCTCTAAATTTGTAGATATATGAGCCTGTGCGTGACATTTCCAACAATTTCGCATGTGCGTGACTCGCACACATTGAGCAACCTGGACAGCTATTCGGGGCAATTAGAATAATCGCTGAATGTTTAAAGGAGCTTTGGGTCAGTATCTATCTATAGAGCGCAGAGTGAAGACACTGATCAGACTGTGCGGATGCACAGGCTGATCTGAGTCTTTACTTGGCGCACATGTGTAATGGTTGGAATTGTCACGCACGCGCTCATATGTCAATTGTATGATGAAGTTTGATGACGTCATTTAATCGGGTATAAAACATTGTACGAAATTGAGTGTTAAAGTTAAAACAGAGGAAGGAATATACTTCAGAAGTACAGAATATCTCGTTTCTGTAATGCTTTCTGGTTGAAAAACACTTAATAATCTTACAAAAATGTAGTTCAGGCGCGAAATGTCTCACTTTTGGAGATTTTTGTCCGAAAAAGGTCATATTTTGTCTCCTTTTTGATACAAGCAAAATAATATTTATTCGATTTTAGTACAAGATTGATTTATAGTTACTTCTAAACAACAAACGCTAGAGTTTCCCTGAAAATGTAACGTTTGTTTTTCACTCAATGAAATGTGAGTAGATCTTTAACTAAATCAAACAGTTACCCTCTAGTCTGTATCCTCATATGTTTATTGATATAATAAAAATGAAAGTATATTATAAAAGTAATCAGAGACTAATTTTTACCTTTGCTGTAGAGCATCGGAAAATTTCGACATTCTAAGACACTTTGTTGTGTCTGACAAGTAACAGAACGTTGGAATTCCCGCGTCAAGCAACACATTCAATGCTATTTACACTATTGCGTCAAATGTCTTGGTGAATAATGCCATTACGACAAGGCCAATCAAATAATTGTTTAGGCTGGAATCGACCTTGACCCGAATTTATGTTAATCATTCTTGATAGTTTCGCGACTTTAATGTCGTAATTACAGCTTATTCAAGCTGTTATTATGTCGTTTAGGTCGCAAACTAACAGTTTCTTTTTGTTATATGTTACCGGCTATGAATTTTGCAAAATAACATAGTTTACATCGAAGCGGAACTTCCTTTCGAGTCAGTGGGCGTGGCAAGCGATCCATAAATTAGTTTAGTTTGTGCTTATTTGGTGACTAATGAGCAGCTTAAAACACCTGATCTATAATTAGTCACACTTTTACTGCATCTGACCGTTTTCCAGTCCTACATCGCTAGACTAATGTTGCTAAGAATTGCCTTGACTCTGTAAAATAAAAACAGCAACAGCAACGATAACAACATATAAAATGAAGAAGAAAGAAAAAAATCGCCTGGCGTTCCTAAAGGATTGAAATGAATAAAAGCTTGCACGTTAACTAAGTCACAAACCCACTATAGTAAACAAGGGTTTGGAACATAAAGTAATGCAGCCGCCATTTTTTAAAATATTGATTTATTGCTTGAGGCTTACTGCCTCTTTAACAGTATTTCAGTCATATCGCGGCGGCTGGAGGACCTAACAATGGATACTTGCTATTTCTCACACCAGTACTACCATTACATCCGTTTCTAGCCCCCAGCTGCTATCCCACTTAGGTTTACGATTATCAACCTATTGATGAGAGACAAATGTCGGAAAGGATTTGTGCCGCCGCCGGGATTCTCTAAAAGAAAATGAGTAAAGCAACGCAGATGACGTAGGTTCTAAGGAAAACATGCCATCGATAATGAAATGAGGCACTGGATAGTTAAACAGAATAACCACATACAATGTTCTTACTGTTTATTTTGGAATCAGAAGGAAAATCAACTAATCACGATCATTTTAAACCAAGAAGTGCATTGAAAGAAATAATGCGTTACTTTATCCTCCATCTTACAATGGTGTAAATATATTTTACACTAACAGTACTCGATTGCTACAATCGAAACCGTTCCGGACATTTTATAAATTGTAGAACGATAGACCTCACTAATTCTGAGGTTTCATTTTTAAATTACTTTTTTTGCAAAATATCGCAGGTTAAATATCGAGACGAATCTTCCTGTTAGAAGGAGCTTATGGGAGTTTTCAGCGATCCGTCGGTTAGGATATAGTGACCGTGTATTAGCGTACATGTTTAAATTCTACCATTCAATACAATGATTGAACTTGTTAAATAAGGGGCACCTCCAGGGTCTTTAGAGTCGATTAAGTGAAATCGTAGATATTTTTTAATCCAAATGATCTTACATCCAAGCGTAAACTCACTAGATTTGATTATTCTTGCGTTTTTCTGTTGGAAACGTCGTACATTGACAACATGTTCAATTAAACTTCAGAACGTTATGAGTTTTTTTTACCAAATCAGACTTATAAATAAGCAAATGTATATCTGGACTCAATATTTGAAAATCTCTTCTTTACCGAATTATGTCTTATTGCCCAAGAAAGTGGGAAATATATGTAACCAGTCTGGTGAAGAGATATCTTCCGGGTGTCTGGTGAAAGGGCGACGGATTCTTTTTTTTTAAATCTCAGTCCTGTAAAGAACACTTAGTGTTACAACATATATTGTCCTAGACTGGAATATCTATCAATATATGTTTTCATTTGACTTGAAGATTCGCTGATTTTGCACACAAAGAAGAAAAGAAATAAAAGAACTAACGAACAAACAAAATAAAACTTCTTACTTAGAATATTTCCATATACAAAATTCTTACGATAACTGTTTCGAGATCTATCAGTAATACTAAAAGCCAAAAGTCTGGTCTTAAATTTGACAAAGTGCAAATAGGAACCGAAGATAAATAGAATAAATACCGGATGCGCTATTTGAACAAGCAACAAGCAATTTCTTCTTTGTAACTACTCTAAACTTGGACAGGCCTAGAATTTTGTCGTCTGGTAATGGGTTCAGGAAAGATGTTTTGTGGCACTGTAGACGCATATTAAAAGTGTCTGCTTCCCTAAAAATACTGCTCAGTCAGCAGACAGATCTAGATAAAAAAATCAATCGGCGAAACAATTAACTTATTTAGACTAGAAGTAAACTTTTAACTCTACATTGGTGTTAAGTCCAAGCTGTAGTTACGACGTTTAAATCGCCAACCAACTGCTTGATTTCTTTTGTTTCATATAACAGACCATAAATGTTCCCAAAAAAAGCCATTTAATTTTATTATGAAACTTCGTGTCGGCGTCAGTTGGTGGTGGCTACGAATAGCTCTTAGAATAAAAATAATTATTATTTTCAGTAATAATAACAAAATCAAGAGCAACAAGATAAACAGAATATGCATTTTTATAAATGTTGATACTGTCATATTATTTGTAATGAATGTGTTTACGGGTTTGTGTTTTTGTTTAAATATAGACTATATGTCTTTGTATCTTGATAATATATATCCTGCTTTACTCGAAAGCCTCAACCCATTTCCATTATTCTCAATTGTGATAGACCAGATACATTTATATATCACGTTTGTCCATGAGTTAAAATAACAAGTTACGCGTATTTTAGGATAAATGGTAATTTTCTTAAACTTCCATGCCTAAACGTTTCTACGGATATTTGAAGGATAGGTCACGAACAGACGAACCTTGGCACGCATGTATTAGCGACTAACACAGAACCACGACAAAAGCTCAGCGAGAATTCAACTATTTGAGATTAAGCGGCTTTAATTTACTCACAGAAGTTTGGAGGAAATGAAATAATAAAATGAAAAAAAAGTTTGTTTCTTTCATATTTTCATCTTTTTAGGAAAAGAATAAAAATACTCTCATAATCATTCAGAGAATAACGGGAGCGCAATAATTCAATAGAAAGGTACACGTCTTTTACATCGAATCGATTTACACGTTTGAAAATAACCTGGAAAAAGACACACAGTAAAAACAAATCCAAGATAAATAATAAACCTGTTTTAGTAATGCGGGCTTGATAGTTTCATGCTCGTTATAAAAAGATAAGTTTGTAAGGGAAAAAATTCGAAAGAATCCACTACTAATAAAAATACGTATGCTGTATTTTTATCATAATCTTTATTTTGAAACAATTTATTTCAAATTCTATTCTTTCATCACGTCTCATTTAATCTACAAGTTTAAATGGAATAAAGCCACCACAGAAACATAAATTGTCGTTTATTTATACTAATCTCTTTCTCTTCGGGATACTCTTTTGCATTTTGGAAGTGTATAGATATAGTGTCAGCATGTATTGAATAAATACTGATAACAGCCATACAAAATTAGCAACCGAAATTACCACACTTGTCTCTGCTTGCTATTGAAAACGATTTCTTTTTTAAAAAGTTATATACCTCAGAAGGTTAATTTAAAAAAGAAATCGTCATTTGGGCTTACAACTACCCAGAAGTCCTGTCTGTCTAATGACTGTTTATAATTCGTAGAATTTGAACATGAATAGATTGTCCTTTCTTTGATAAACACTGTATTATCCACAATAACCATATCTTGTTTTCAACATAACATTAACGAATTTACGACATATAGCACACACAAAGATCATGCTATTCCAAGAAAACATTATTACAAAGAAAATCCAGATATGAACAATGTGCCCGAGATTTGGCATTGACCATTGAAGACTATGAGGGAAGAAAACATGGAAGAAGAGCATTATAATGCCTGATGTAACTATCACAAGCTGCCAGGCTGGTGTTTTGAAGGGAAGGATGCTTATGATATACCAACTATCGACAAAAGCATGTCTATGTCGGAGGAAAATAATGCTAAAACGATATCCCGCTCAGCCATTAATTCAAGTGAATCTTCAGACGGCGCTGAATTTCATCTAGCACCAAAGTGCTCTTTCAGCAGAAAAGGATATCGTCTTGTAATAATGTTATTGTCTAGGTAAAAAATTGTGAAATGAAGCTACATAAGGCAAACTCAGTGATATACGGCTACTAATCCGCAATAAAACTTTTTAATTATTCATTTTCTCTGTTGTAAAATCCCCTTTCACCTAATAAAGCAAACTTGACGTTGTCGATTTAAGGGAT
This sequence comes from Fragum fragum, assembly GCA_946902895.1. Classification (NCBI taxonomy): domain Eukaryota; kingdom Metazoa; phylum Mollusca; class Bivalvia; order Cardiida; family Cardiidae; genus Fragum; species Fragum fragum. Next base: position 45,971,137 of record OX336379.1, read on the forward strand.
GTATTATTATATGCAATCATTTATTTCTCTTTAAATTTGGTTATGAAATGTGATTGACCAAATGCTTATCACACAGGAATATGTATATTTAACAAATGTAAATTGAGGCAATCTTTTACAAACATATAGATATAGTTACTTTGTAAGAAACTTATTTTCTTACATGCAATTTGTAAAAGTTAACCTTTATATTAATTTTATACATTTAAAACGAAAACAAGAAAATAAAACATTTGAAGTTGATGAAGATGTTAAAGTTGAGTTATTATCATGTATTTACTGGAATACATCCCAGCGGGCGGCGAACATAAAATCTTTGGAGCACTGGAATAACCTGTGAAAGTTTATCATAAGAATCTTAAATAACGGATACAATGGAGCATTTAAAACTATCAGCACGCTTCATATACTATGAAAGTGACAAACCTTAATCGTTTTTTCGCAGCTTTTAATAATCTTTTGGGAAATCCTGAGAAGATGCGATTTTCGTGTAATCCAGGATGCAGTCAAAATTTGATGCCTTTGTCTTTAAATCATTTCACGTCTCAAGATCGCCGCTGTAACCACTAATCGAATTTGACCTCTATTTAATAAGTTTTGATATTGTCATATCATTTGTAAATGAATGTGTAATGTGATTTTTGATTTTGTTTGTTTGATATTATTTTCCACTATTTTGAATTATTATTGTCAAAAATGTGTCGGAACATGCTCAAAGTTTGAAAATAGTTTTACTACAAAATCAACTTATAGAAAAGTTGAAATAAACCGGTAATTTCTTTTAATTAAGGCTACCATGGCAAACCCTTTGAAATGTATTAAAATCTTTTTATATTGTAATACGTATACACATAACTGATAATAAGCTCTTGACTCCTGCGTTACATAAGTCGCTTGAATCTAGAGGTCTCTAATCGAATGTTTATTCGTAATTCATTACTTTATTTTACCAGTTTAAATACCGTTTTTGATATCGATCGTTTGAAATGATAATGAAATTAACTAATATAACAAAGCGGAAGAAGAACCAAAGGCAAACATTAACAACTTTATATGATCTCATTATCGAAGAAACATTTATTTGCTTTAATTCAACTTTCTGTGTGTTTTTTTCTGTAATATGTCCTGTTAACATATAAAGGATTTATTGTCGACAAATTCCTTAATATTGGGTTTCCAAATACCTTATATTGTCATGAATATCACTTGAGGTTTACATGGATTCGTTAAAAGTTGAACCAAATTTAGTCCAATCAGTTGAAATTTAAAATACGACAATGGAAAAATGAGATTATACAACTGAATAACTGAACCCAATAATTCTCTGAATACAGTATTTCTATCTAAACAGCATTGAAACAAAACGAGATAACTTTTATTAATCTAAAAATCTGAGTTAAGTTAGGATAAAAAAACGAGTTATTTTTTTGTCTATTATTAAACAAATCTCTGCTTTGTCATTTTGTTGTTGTTATAGTGGTCAATGACATGATATACAGACTGGATCGGAATGCAAGATGAAGGTGATCAGACAAGGCATTAAGAAAATAGACATGCCAGATTTAAACGACTATGGAATTTGTAAAGAAATTCCATTCTCATCTTGGCTGGTAGATACATGTACATTCATCTTTCGAGGAATCCCCCCACAAAAAGGGATAAGTTTTAACGAATCAGAATAATTTTAAGGAGTTCGGTCGACTTTACCCTAGGAAGATTCGAGGAAGAGAACAATGAAATCAAATACAATTGTAAAAAGATGATTTTTAGAGTTTCTTTTAGTTGTCATGGCAACCAAAGTACTAAACTGAACATAATTATTCATTGAAGGAATCTAGATGAGGACTACATGAGATCTCGCTACAATTTTTTGAGTAGATGATGTTCCCAAAACAATAACAGCCAACACACAAACACACAAATACAAAGAAACGCACTGACTACGTACATGCGTACACTCGACAGCTACTGCACAATGACAAAAGCATTATCAGTGAAGCTAAAACTCATTTGGATCTAATAGACAATGTGTTAGCCGGTTCTTCTGTTAACGGGAATAGCTTCAATACATTGTAAATTAACACAGCTTTTTTATGGAATTGGGCATGCTATCATGTGAATAAGAACCTCTAATCATTTATTGTTGAAGATTAGATATCTATTGATATAATGATTGGGATTTTTTGAGATTCTTTCAACAATTGTCTCATAGCATAGGTTAGAAGTATTCACATATCTTATCACTTATAAAATGTGCTAATGATTTTACTTAAGGAGACATGAGTTTCTTATTTATTAATTTAGTTATCGGCATTCCAAGATCAAATATTTGCCCAAAGACGAGATTTGCATTTGTTCTATACATTAATTATTATATAATTCTAAAACACATTGAAGATGACCTTGACCTAAGCAGATAACCAAGTAATTGAAATGTTAGGTCAGTGATCATGTTTTATCTGGATAGATTTGGCATTAGAAATGACATTGACATTTGCATGTGAATAAATAGGAAGTAAAAGGTCTAGCTAAAAAGCACTCAAATGTAAAATATGAAGGCCCTTTCACTTAATACCAAGTATTAAAAAGTTAAATGTAGTTGAATAGAAATCCATTGAAGTTTAAAGTACGTCAAGTAAATGTTATGACATTCTTTTAAGAGTCTCCGAAATAAAGTACCTCTTGTTACCCGATGTCTTGAATGGATTCCCTTGATTAAACTTTGATAAATGTCGCGATATTTTATCGGTGTGAAACATCTTAAACGTTAGGGAAATATGTTTGTAACTGCTTGCTCGGATGGATTTTCAGAAGCCGAATTATTAAAATAAGGTAATCCCTTTCACTTATTGTTGCCAAAAGGAACTATCGGTGAATTGGATTTATTGGTTGAATGGGGTTCAACTCCACTTTTAACAGTATTTCAGTGATATCGCGGCGGCTGGAGCACCTAACAATGGATTCCTGGTATTTCTCACACCAGTACCATCACTTTTTCTTTTCCTAGCCTCTAGCTGCTATCCCACTTAGGATCGATGAATTGATAAACTAGTCCTAATTGATACTTTTTTACAATTATTTGTAATATTGTCTTAGGTTTTGATTTTTTTCCATAATTGAAATGCCTTGTAGATAGTCGTCTGGTGTTAACGATCATGAGTTGTCAAAATCGAATAAGCTATCAAAAACGTGCACCAAGGCAGACCTTAATGAAGGCTGACAGGAATTATTTCGCGCCATTTGTGAATGGTGAAAGTATTACAGACCCTAATCCAAAGCTGCTATGTACCTAACTTGTTTTGGGTCATTTGGTGAATTGTGTATTGGATATAGTCCAAGTATATGGAAGGGAATCAGAAACGCATAGTAGGTGTTCCGCGAAAATTTACGAGGAAAAACGTATCCAGTATCGTAAATTGTCTTTCAAAGTGACTTAAGAAATCCATCATTCGAAGCATATCTAGTGCTTTGCGTTGAAAATCAATACCGATTGTCAACTTATTTCTGAATTTATGCGTTCTGGTTGTCGAATAATTCTTTAATGCCAATGTTTCATTGTATAATCTGAAGGAGTTTGTGACCTTAATATCACGTCGTCGACTTACTCGTTTGTTTCAATCATGTCATTCAAAATTATTTGTCATTCTACAAGTCAGTCGAAACAATATACGTGTCAAAATATCAATGATACCCGTCAGTACTCATAAGTAGTTTCAGGGAAGACCTGCATAGACATTCTATAGGACCTATGTTTCTAAACCCGTCAAATTTTCTTGAGGGAACCTCAGAGACGATGCCTCGGGACCATTCTTGTTCAACCAAACCAGTTATATGAGCGAAGCAGGCTTTTTAATGAAAGTTTTGAATATGGAAGAACGGACGCACGATCAACGACGACTCAGGATCCATTTGAAAATAACCAGTGGACCTACAATGTGTTTTGAAATTATATAATTCCATGTAACTTCGCCATAATATTCATTTGAGTTACATTGTTCATAGTTAATATGAAGGCTCTTTTCACTGACTTTCATCTGATTACAAAGTTAAAGTGAACGTCAAGGTAAACCTTCCTATAATTGGCTGGTTAAATGTTACATTAATCATGACAAATAGTGGCTACATAGAACATAAAATAATTTATATGAAATATAGAATTATTCACGCTTTTACATCAATCAAACTTTTATATGTCAAGTCTATTGACGGACCCGTTGATTCTTAAAACTTTCTAGAATATCCTTTTGTTCGATTTTATGTTTTGTTATATTCACTAGTTTTGTTCTAGTCCATTTTCTTTACAACTGATAAGTCAGTTCGAAGAATACAAGTTAAGAATCAGAAAATAACTAAACCTAGCCGGCACTTTCGGCAATAGACATTTTTGTCATCTGAAAGAACAAATTAGGATATGTTGGTCAGGTTTTTATTTCATTTTATTCATCCCTTTTTTAACAGAGTCTTTCCAAAAAATTAAATGGATTATATGAAAATTGAATTAAGTATCATCATGAATGAAGTTTTAGGGAAAGTGACAACGATTAATGAATATGATATTTTCTTTTTAGGTTATAATTTCACTCCGACATCATTATATGTATTAATGAAATTTTACTGAAGATATTTCTTATGAATGCTAGCAGTTTTATAGCTATTTAAAAGACTCAATGGAAGAGAATGAATCAGGCTTTTCATATAGAATTCAAAGTCACCAAACTGAGAACAAAACACGAGAAAAGCAGAACCAAAAAGATTAATGGCGAATTAATAGACAATAATATTTTCCCATCATTTCAACTTAGTCGAAATCATAAAAATAAAGACACGAATTACTTTTTTTAGCTCACTTGAGCGCGAACTGCACTAAAAAACCACACACACACAAAAAAACACAAGACGGCCAGAATGGCCCTAGATTCACTCACCTGATTAATTTGAAATGATAAAAAAAATCTGAAAGAAGACAAGCATGTTTTACCTAGAGCTGTGATATTGGGGTTATCTGAGAATTTCTTTCAAATGGCACATATACTCAGGAATGAAATTAATTGTGACATTTTATTTTCAGCAACCAAAAACGGTCCTCCCAAATATGGACTAAGGTACTTACACCGACTGGTCCTAATGACAACATTGTCTTGCCCACTACAAGTAGGCTTGTAAAAAAGAAAGTAATTGTAATCTTGTAAGTCGTCCTGTTTGCTAAATACTGGAGATATGTTGTTGTTTCTCACTAGTAGCTCTTCTCACTTGCGCATACGACTTGTATTTTGCCCGTTGGTGGCAGACAAAAGGTACTTGTCACAATGTTTGTGCCAAATGTCCGATGAAAGTTTACCAAGTCGATTTAACATTTTTTCAGTCATATTGCGGAGTATTTAACAATTGATTCCGGGTATTTCTCGCACCAGTATTACCATTACATCCTTTCCTAGCCTCGAGCTGTCATCCCATTTAGGTTTTGAACCATCTACCGATTGGGGAGACGAAATGCGGCAAAGGATATGTGCTGCCAACGAGATTCAAACCCACGACATCCAGGGTTCCCACAATTTTTCTGATTGCAAAATTGATCAAGTTAATTGGTCTTTTCCTGGTTTTTCCCTTTTTTTAAAGGATATCACAAACAAAGACTTTTTCCCGACCGGAAAAGAGTTGCACGAAATTCCCGACTTTTTGCCTTTTTCCCGGTAGCATGGGAACCCTGTACACCCAATGTATGAAGATTTGCTGTCTAATGCATTTCTACTGCGCTATGGTGGCAGCCCCGATGTACTCACAGACACAACAGCACAGCTATAGCCCCATTTGCCATTGTCAGTATAATGCATACCAAGTTTCATTGAAATTGGCCGTCTGGATTGGGAGAAGAAGATGTCAAAGTTAAAACTGCAATGCCGAAATGAGGGCGTCAATCAAAATTTTGCAAACAATTTTTGAAAAGGGTCACACAAGGGACATTCATGATAGGTTTGTTTGAAATTGGCCCAATGGTTACTAAGAAGAAGATGTTTAAAGATTTCAAAGTCAAAAACTAACCCGCCCTGCCACGCCCATATTGGGCATCAATCGAAATTTCGCAAAAAACTTTTGAAAAGGGTCACAAAAGGAACATTCGTGCTAAGTTTGGTTGAAATTGGCCCAGTGGTGACCAAGGAGAAGATGTTAAAAGATTTCAGTCAAAAACTGCCCCGCCCTGTCGCGCCTATACTTTGGGGGGTCAATCAAAATTTCGCGAACATATTTTGAGGGTGGTCACTCTAGGATAATTCATGCCAAGTATGGTTTAAATCTGCCCGATGGCTACTGAGAAGAAGTTGTTTAAAGAATTGTTGACGCTTTCCGACGCACGACGCACAAAACATGATCACAGAAGTTCACATTGATCACGTTGTGCTCAGGTGAGCAAAAATTAGAAAATTAACTCCTGCCAGACCAAGGGCATAGAGCTTTGATATTTGACATGTGACATCGTCTAATGGTCCTCTATCAAAAAAAAACCCTCAAATTATTTCTCTTAATTAAAAAGTATCCATATATTGTTCGATCCCTGATTTTACACAAGAATAAAGAAGGACCAATAAAAAAATCTCCTGCCAAACCGGAAGGCGTTGACTTTAAATAATTGGCATGAGGCATTGCCTAATGGCCCTCTACCAAAACACCTCAAATCAATGCTCATACTTGAAAATTAGTCCAATATTGTGCTATTCCTTATTTCACAAAGAAATAAAGGACACCTAAAAGTATTCTGCTCCAAGACTGAAAAGGCCTAAGCGTCCATATATGTCAAGAGATTACACCTTATAGCCCTCTACCATAATGCTTTCAATGGTTGCTCTATCTTGAAAATTATCCCATAATTGTGAGATCCCGAATTTTACTAAGGAATAAACAAGGAAATCTTAAAATATTATCTTGTCATAAAGTATATTTGGCATGATTCATCAACTGTTGGTCGTTTACCATAATAATTCAAATTATTATGCAACAAATAATTCGAGGGAGCATATAGTCGCCGAGCTGTGCGCCCCTTTATCCGTACGGCCAAAGCATTTCTCCCCAACCCTACGACCTAATTGGTCTTACTTCATAGACTCCTTTAAATTGTTTTAGATTCTTTCCCTTTTTCTCAATTCAAGACTGGGTCACAGGAAAAGGGGACTTAGTATAAAAAATAGTTTTTTAAATTGTTCAAATGCTATGGTTACAATTATTTGATAGTTTGGGTTCAAGTTATTCATCATACTCTGTAGACAATGCACTATTTGTAATGGTCAATTAGTTTTTCTCTAAATGCTGTGAATTACCTGAAATTGATTTAGCTCACCTGAGCAAAAGCTCATGATGAGCTTTTGATCCCTGAATGTCTGTCGAGCGTCGTGTGTCATGCGGCATCAACAATTCAAGGAATTTTGGCACAATTTTGATGGAACTTTGTCATTATAATTTTTATGTCGTTAGGATCACCCCTATTACAACGAAAACGATTCTTTTGGCAAAAACGGGGAAATGGGTCTTAATGACAATTTCCTAGTTTACCCTCTAGGATATATTTAGGCTCAATCATCATTAACCTTGGTTAGATATATTTTCTGATCATAGGGATATACCCTATAATAATTTGCCTACTTAGTTGGCCTCAAAGTTAATGCTTCAAATTGAATGTTGGAGTTGTTCATGTACAGCCATTCCCCAGAAGTCGAAGTCATTTTGAATTGAGAAAAACAATTATGTCGATCTTAAGGAAACCCAGATGTTTTTAGTATTGTAAAAAGTAATACTTTAATCATTATCTTTGAAAATTTATTCACAACATTCTGACCATAGTTGATATCGTGACCCAACAGAATAAGGATACAAAAATGCATGTAACGGAACATAGGGATGATAGTGTTGTTATTATTGCAAGAGTAGACTTGATCATCTAACATCAAAAATGAAATGAACGCTCGTCGCTGAAACATAACAGTCTATAACAAAAGTGGTTGTGTTTTGTTCTTGAGTTTGTCGGGTGTCAGTATAGAGTCATTGAAATGTATAGCTTTGCCATGTTTGTTGATGCTCATTTAGATTTTACTGGAATATTTATATTGTCTAATACTGTTTCAAATGTTAGCTGTATCAATTCTTCGATCAGGGAAGTTGTGAAAACAAGAGGGCCGTTGGCCCTGGGGCGCTCACCTGAGATAAAGGTTCTTTTTCTTTCAACAGTCTAATTTCATGTTGAGGTTAGGATTATGAAACAAGTGGGCCATAATGACATATAAAGACTATGAACCTGGGGATCCAAAAGTCTAAATTACAAATTCCAAGGCTTAAGTGCTGATTTGAAAGAAGGGAAAAAAACTTTTCCATGGGTTATAGTTTCAGAATAAGAAAGAAGTCTGTGAACTGATGATTCATGCCTATACCCCCCCAACTGGCTCCGCCCCTGGAAACCCGAGGATCATGATTTTAGCTATTTTGAAAGAGGTCAATATACTGATGCTTCATGCAAAATATGAAGGCTCTACGCCTTCTGGGTCAGGAGAAGAAGATTTTTAAAGATTATTTTCAAATTTCACTTTTGACAGTTTTAAACGGATTTTAATTCTTTTAGCTATTTTTTTGAAGGGGACCACCTAAGGAACATTTCTGCCAAATTTGGTTCAAATCAGCCCAGTGGTTTTGGAGGAGATGTCGTTTAAAGAAATTGTTGACGCACGACGCAAGGCGGACGGACGCCGGACGAAAGGTGATCATACTTCGTGCTCAGGTGAGCTAAAAATACTGTTTGTGGTTAGCATTCCGAATGACTGAGGCAATGTGTTGTATTTGTTAGGATCATTTGCAAATTTTCTTGATACAAAATTTTTTGATAACCCACACCACTGCTTACTTGTTTTATGAGATCTTTACTAATGCATTTAATTATCCAGACACTTCAATTTTGTTTTAACCCTTTATTTCAACAAGCTTTACAAATGATATATGCAATATATCACAATTTCATTTTTAGATAAAATTAGTTAAGATGCTAGAAGTCATTGAGCATCTCTCATGTAAACATCCATTAAGATACAAATAAATAACGAATTTGATATTTGATTTCATTGTCAATTCAAAATACGATCTAGACATTTGACCTACAGCAATAACTTTTTTAGTTCACTTCTACTCTTAGTTGATGATCTGTGTCAAATATTTGAAACCAATATTGTAATGTAGAAGTTATTATCAAGAAAACAATTAGTCCTAATCGTGGATGTGACCTTGAACTTGGAGATACAGAAAGACACCTTCAAATGACACATCTACTGATTATTCTGAAACCCATAACTAAATATTAGAGTTATGGTAGGGAAAACTGGACTGACTGACGGGCGAACAGAATGACGGACTGACAACTGTACTAACGCATTAAGGCACATACATCAAAATGTAATAGTGGATATATATCTTGAACGTCGAAAGCTAGCTCCACAAAAAATAATATTCCAATTTTTCAATATAACAAACATCTTTGAAAGTATTCAATGACGCTATCATCTACATTTCACTTTCAAACATTTATTTTGTCAAATATTTAAGTTTCATAAGTATGCAGCTGTATGTAAAATACAACTAACATATAAACTTCAAACTTTAGACAATGACATAGTATAAATTTTTACGTGTTCAATGCTTTCGTAACGGTTTCTAGTTCTATTGGATCATAATTTGTACTTAAATCTTTCTTTTACAACAAGTCTCGCGTTTAGGAAACATAAATGCACCATTACACTTACTTCTTTGTGAATTATATTATCAAAACGTGCATAAATTATGTTTTGTGGATATCTCTATATCCCATAACGGAATGATTGTTTTGGGTGACTATTTTAGTAAGCAACGACAGACGACGTAATGATGTATCTTAGAGCAAAAAATACTTTTTTCATGATAAAAAGGAAATATATTTGAACACATCTACATTCGTCGGCATAAATTTTCTATGATCTATTCAGAGTTCTCGATTTTTCCATTCGTATACTTTCTTTGAGTGACTACTGTAAATCGGGTAATTTTCGCGTCGTCTTATTTTCGCGTAAGCAGGACCCGAAGACTTTTTAGCGAGTTCATGAATTCGCGAGCGACCTATGGTACTTCGGTAATTGCCGTTAAGTATCTTCGGAAATACACGGATAAGGAAAAAACGATACACGATAACTGCCCAATTCGATGGCGACCTATGAATAGAATCCTTACTGGTAATTCATTTTAAAAATATTCACCTATTCTCTATTCTCATAGTATAACGATTTTCTTCTGAAATCGTTCTAATATCGCAAAATTATGCATTAAAGTTTAGAAAGAGCCAAGAAAGAGGTTTAAGGTAGTAATGTTTATACATTAAAGCATGAACGCATCGAATTATCAATAATAGTCTTACCAAACTGTCATTAGATTGATTGATTGAATGGGGTTTAACGCCGCTTTTAACAGTATTTCAGTCATAGCGCGGCGGCTGGAGCACCTAACAATGGATTCCTGGTATTTCTCACACCAGTACTACCACTACATCCTTTCCTAGCCTCCAGCTGCTGTCCCACTTAGGTTTACGATTATCCACCCATTGTCGGAAAGAATATTTGCCGCCGCCGGGGATCGAACCCATGACACCAATGATTGAAGATTAGGATTCTGGCGCGCTACCGACTGCGCTAGTACGGCGGCCTGTCATTAGATGAAATAATTATATCCCGTGTCAAAATAGGTGCAATTGTTTTTTTTAATTCATTTATTTCACATCGCCTGCGTTCAATTTGTTGAAAGGTTCTAAGCGTCTATGCAATAAAGAGTCAGTTACAACGTTTTAGCCCTTTTTTGTCTAATTTTCGTCGCTTGGAATTTTATCACCTTGTCTACTTTCCATTGTTACTTTTGTATAGCTGTTTTCGATACAATATATGTCCTAAATTTGGAGGTTAAAAATTTTGTCGCCCTATTCTCAAAACTGATTTATTCGGGATTATTTTAACGCCGAGAAGGTGATAATTCCCATAAGAATAAAAATAAAGTATGATGACGCCGAATAGGGTAGAAATTTTGTTATTTGATCTTCCTCGGTCACCGGCTTACCTCGAACCTCTCCGTAATTTTCTGTAGAAAATGGTCCAATTTAAGATTCTTGAATTCGCGAGCTCGTTGTATCGCGAAAATTAGCGAAAATAAACTCTCGCTAATATAACCCGATTTACAGTATATCGGCATTACTGAAAGTGTCTTGTTAATATTTATCGTCAGATTCATACAAAATACAAATAATACAGTAGTTATGGAGAATAAGTGTAGCGGAAGCATAGTGACCCGAGAACAAAAACAATGCTGACACTTTAAGTGTTCATTAAATGCTTAATAAAAAGCTGTAGAAAAACTCGATTTATATTGCTCTGTTATATCTTTATTCTTATTCTAATACGAACATTCAAAATCTTTAGAAATCGACCTTACGGAAGCATATGATATGAAATTTTTGACTTCTGCAGTTTTTGTAGAAAAAATCGTAGAAATCAGTATCACCAATTATGCTTTATATACGCTGCCGGAGGCGGTCGTATATTGGCGTCATCTTCTCGTCTGTCCGTCCGTCCGTACGTCCGTAGGTCCACTTTTCTTGTGAGCACAACTCCTCCTAAGTTTCTGGTTGGATCTTTTTGAAATTGGTCAATGTTATCACCTTAATTGGTAGATGTGCATTAAGTAATGATTTTATGGTTCATTGATTTTGCCTTAGTTATGCCCCCTTAAAACTGAGTCTCTGAGACTTATTGAAATTGCAGCCTTGTGAATGCAACTCCTCCTAATTTGCAGGCTGGATCTACATGAAATTTGATGGATGTTATAACCTAAATTTGAAGATGTGCATGAAGAAAGGATTTTATGGTTCATTAATTTTTCCCTAAATTATTCCCCTTGAAACTTAGTATCTGGGGCTTATTGAATTTTGCGCCCTTGTGCTTGGATCTTTTTGAAACTTGGTGGATGTTATCAACTTTATTTGTAGATGGGCATGAAGTAAGGACTTTATGGTTCATTGATTTTTGCCTCTGTTATGCCCCCTTAAAACTGAGTCTCTGGATCTAAATGAAACTTGATGGATTTTATAACCTAAATTGGTAGATGTGCATGAAGAAAGGATTTTATGGTTCATAAATTTTTCCCTGAATTATGCCCCATGAAACTTAGTATCTAGGGCTTACTGAAATTGCAGCCTTGTAAACGCAACTCCTCCTTACTTTTTGTCTTGTTTTACATGAAACTTGGTCAATGTCATCACCGAATCCGGGTACGTTCGCCCAAATTACTCTTCGCCCTAAATACCGTTCGCCCAGGTCCCTGCGCCCTAATTTCCGTTTGCCCCGGGTCTGTTCGTCCTATTTTTCCTTTATAACGTAGATAAAGTTGAGATGTTACTGGTGTCGTTTTTTAGGAGTATTTAAGCGTTCTACGAATTACATAGAATACTCAAATTACGTCATTTTCAAAATGTACAGTTTTTTTTGAGGGAGACTGGTTTTGAAAATGAATAAATGAATAAATAAATAAATGAAAAAAAAAAAAAATAAATAAATCTAATCTTACCGGGCAATATACTTTTCTTCTATCATTGTAAAATCCTTCTAAATTTTCAAAAATGGGCAACACTGGTGGACACCTACGGAGACAATCACAAATGGGCATGAATAGAAAATATAGAGACATCGTAGAGAATAAAACTTGGGTCTGTACCCGATAATATATTCAAATATAGATAAAAGATGGTCTTTCAGTGTCTCTACTAAAACAGTTTCAGAAATATGCATTTTGAACAAAATTCTCTTTATTCATTTTGAGAAAAACAATAACGACCAAACCCCCCCCCCAATAAACAACAACAAAAAACAACCATGTTTTTGGTAGAAACCCATTTCAAAATATTCTAATCTGTAAACTCCAATAAATATTTTACAGACAGTTCAACATTTTTGACGAGCAAATGTCAGCTTATTTAACACATGTTTTATTCTAATCCAGACTTAAACATAACATGATGATAACATAGAGTCCGCCAATATTTTTATTTAAAAATGTAATTTGAAAAATAATTATTCTGAAAGGGGGAGAACAGAAAAACAGACCAACGGACCCGCTTTTTGGGCGAACGGACCCGCTTTTGGGGCGAAAGGACCCTGGGCGAACAAACCAGTGAACGAACCCGATACCGTCATCACCATAATTTGTAAATGTACGTGGACCAAGGATTTTATGGTTCATTAATTTCCCTGAATTATGCCCCCTTAAGATTTAGTATTTGGGGCTTATTGAAATTGCAGCCTTGTGAACGCAACTCTTCCTAAACTTTTTGTCTCGATTTTAATGAAACTTGCATATGTTTTGAATTTGGTTCTGTCAAAATAACTAGTGTCTTCAACTATTTTCGTGAAACAGCAGCAAAGTGGCGGCGTAAATTGTGGCTATGGCACTCTTGTTTTAATTCATTTAGTATTTGTGAAGTCTTTTCTTCACTTTAATCTGGAAATAGGAGACGAAATAAAATCAATATGGGAGCATAGGTTCTGATGGCGACACGTATATTTAAATACACAATGGAGAAATTGGGTAAGACAAAACATAATTTCCTGCATCATACCTAAGCCCATGGAATACTGCTCCTTCTGATGCCATTAAGTCTGAAATCGCTATATTTTGAGAATTTAGGCGTGTTGCACATGCTGTGCTGGCTTTTCGACTTTGCATATTGTGTAATATAAAGACAAATGGATTTCATAAAAGCGGTTTCTTTCAACAAAAAGATATATTATATCAAAGATACCTCATGTCCTATGTATTTAAAATTCATAACGGTTTCACTTTATGTAAATATGAGGTGTAATGCACATATACTAGCGACATATTTATTTCAATTAGCTTCAAGTTCTGGAGAACGGCTGATGGACATGTCCTGGTTGGAAAATGACAGGAAAGCGTGGTTAGGTGTACCTATAAGCCGCGGTATAAGTGAAATACTACTGATATTGACATCAAACCAAATGCCTTTAATCACAGTAAAAACCCCTTTATAAACCAATAATTTTTCACTTTTCCATAATTACCCTTTTCTCAAAACAGTCTATAAATAATTAAAAATATCGTTGAAGAAATTTGGACAATATTGTTTTAGCAATTCATTCAGAATAATAACTTACAAGAAACAACTTTTAAGTAAGTGCTCTCTTCTGCGACCCCGTAGTAGCTTTTAGAAACCAATTCAAATAATCAAAACATCTACGGTACCTTTTTTGAAAATATGTACAATATACTAAAATTAAGTCAGCTTGTCTGTACATTTTTAGCTAGCAAAGCGTCGGCTTTGATAGCTAAAGTTAAAAGACAAATTTTTAGGTCGTCTCAGAGTTCAACGAGTGCAAACTGCCACTGGAGGCTTAACCACCAAATCCATGGAATGTCTAAGCCATAAAAATAGTTCGTATGTATTTCAGAAATATTGCAAACATTCTTCAAATTGTAGAGAACTCTATCAAAAGCATGCTATTTAACCCATCTGCACTCAATTCCGCTTTTAAGCATCTCAAGAAAGAAGATTTGGAAAACATTGTGGACAATGAAGAAATTGCTTGTGACAAGCAATTTCTTCAATGTCCACAATATTTTCTACCCAACCAGGGAAATATTTTTTTTAAATTCAAATTTAAATGTGCTTTGCTAGCTTACAGTACTTTCAGTACTTTGATTGTAGTTTATTATGGCTAATCTTCGTCCTAAAAGTAGTGATTTTGGAACCCAAAATTAAATAGCGAAGCGATTTAAAAACGTTCTCGGACCAAACATTCGGAGCAAATCTATCTGTAGCATTCTGAATTTTAACGGCAGTTTTCTCGATTTATATTGGCCTTTTTCGACTGGGACAAACATTCAAGTCGAACAAGTATAAGACCTACCAAAATGAAGTCATTTAACCTTTAACCCCTTTTGATAGAGGGTATCCGATTGCATCCACTATAGGAGGTACGTTATTACCAGCAGGAAACAACAATTGTATGCCGAATCGCGATAAAGAGTGATTTAAAAAGATGTTTTTACTCAATGTATGAATTATATTGAATACTCTCAACAAACGAAATATGCGGAAAAGCCGCTTGAAACAAAGATGAACTGAACTTTATTCGGTATAACTATTTCCAGACGATATACTTTCGAAACGTGGTAAGACAAGCGGGCGTGGTACGTCCACCAAGAGGCAAACAAGAGTGCTCTCGTTAACTACAAGTACTTACAAACACACACGTAGTTGTGTTGTCAGAGAGCCAAACTATTGGCAGTGGTTCATTATTAGTGTCTTACTAGCAAAATATATAAGAAATGATATAAAAGTTACATTTCATTGAAAACAATGTTACTTGAAAATCTTTTAACGACAGCCGCCGTCATAGCGCAGTTGGTAGCGCGTCGGACTGTCAATCTAGAGGTCCCGGGTTCGATTCCCGACGGCGGCACTCATCCTTTCCGACTATTTGTCTCTCACCAATGGGTCGATAATCGTAGACCTATCTGGGATAGCAGCTGGAGGCTAGGAAAGGATGTAGTGGTAGTACTGGTGTGAGAAATACCAGGATTCCATTGTTAGGTGCTCCAGCCGCCGCAATATATGACTGAGAGATTGTTGAAAGCGGCTTAAAACCCCATTCAAACAAACAAACAAACAAACAAACAAACAAAATCTATTAACGTCAAACAATGTTCAATGCAAGCAGTCATTAGTTCATATACAACTTTTCGTGATACAACCTTTAAGAAATTCGTTTCTTTATCATTTTAGTCCTTCCTACACATCTCGATACAAAATAATCGAGACCAAGCGACTACCTTAAACGATGGAACAAGAATGAAATATACTGATATTTTCTCAAATTGAATTCTTTGTTTGTACATCAGTTGCAAACAATTAATTCCTTTTCTATTTTTTAAATCTTGTAACAAAATCGACTATCAATTGAACCTGCCGACTTGAAAGAGATTTCTATGACATGCAGATTTTTACACGTTTAAAAAATACAAAAAACCCAACAACTAAAAGTGAAAACCATTATAAGCACCACTGGAAAAAACAGGTTATTTTTCATTCTTTAATTATCTGTACACATCATACTTTATGTTATCTTGTGCTTTTAGACGGATCAACTACCAACCACGAAATGGATCAAGTTCTACTCGATAACTGAATTTGAAAAGGTAAGCATGTATCTAGAATTGCCTTCATTTACATGTTTTGTTTTTAAAGAGATTTTGGCCGTAAGAACAATATTTAAGTTTAATCTTAATTAATGATTTCTCGTTATCACGAGTAGTCAGGTTGGGCTATGAAGACCTTGTCTTTGGATACACCCATGTGACCAGTGGTGAGACCGGTTCTCTAACCAGAAATATCGGACGAGAGTATCTAGCGAATTCTGATGTTTTTACGTGTAAAAAGCATTTGGAGACTACCCCATGTGTAGGATAAGTCTGACCAAACGCAATAATAGCTTTAAAACGACTCATAATTAGCACGACTTATGAAAAAATTATAATAATTATGTTGGCACCAGCTATATTTTTATATCTTTAAAAGTGATTAGCTTTACGTCTTCGAATGGTGAAATATTATATTCCATTGATTTAAGAATTAACCATTTGAATTGATGCTAAACTTTAAAGCGCATGCTTTTGTACTTCTTATAAATATAAAATAGTAATGATATCTGAGGGTAAACCTCTCCGCTTCTATAAAGTAACTAATTCACAATAAACGTTTTGTAATAACGAAAGTAATAAAAATTCAGGTATTCATGTTCGACTAAAAAACTAAATCAAAGCCAAAGTTAAAATATACGACGCAATTAATACTATCATCTGTCGCAAGAAAAGTAGCTCGGACCGGATTCGACTCCTCGAGTATTCATTAATACGCTTCGTTGAAATGCGATGCTTCACTCCGGCTTTCAGTGTGAAATCTTTCTGATTTTGCACACAGGCGGAGTCATTTTTAACGACCTTTTATAATGCTACATTTGATCATGTAAATGATACTTTGCTGCATCAAGGTAAAATTCACCCATCAATTTCAGAATGTGTCTGGATGCATGTAGAAAATATGATCATTGATATCGCCTTTGAGTAATGTAAATTATTTTGTAAACCTGGTAAATGACATCCCGTCACCTCTCTATAAATCCGTCCTTTCCTCTTTCTCTCTCTCTCACTCACTCACTCACTCACTCACTCACTCACTCACTCACTCAATCACTCACTCACTCACTCACTCACTCACTCTATCTACCTATCTACCTATCTATCTATCTATCTATCAATCTATCTATCTATCTATCTATCTATCTATCTATCTATCTATCTAATCTATCTAATCTATCTAATCTATCTATCTATCTATCTATCTACCTAACTATCTACCTATCTAAACTGAAATATTGTTAAAAGTGCCATTAAACCTCATTCAATCAATCAATCAATGTAGTATATTACGCATATTTTCACATAACGAAAAAGGTCTGCTTGGTATACTGGTGGATAATTCATGAGTCTTCTAGATCTGACCTTACTTCACGCGTGATTTCTTTCCCCTCTCTTTCTATATGTTCAAGTTTCACACCAAAAATAAGTCCTGCTTTGTGAAGTCGGGGTAAATGCTTAATTTCGATATGGATATGGCTTATCCAATTCTTATCATTAACCCCATTGACTAAAAGCAAGCGACCTATTGCAATTGGGTTCTGCCCGTAGAGCGTTCGTTCCTTCGTTGATGCTTGCCTTCGTATAATTTTACTTTAAAACTTTAAAATCTACTCCTCAGAAAGAACTGGAATGATTTCCTACATATTTCAAAGGAATGGTCCCTAGGCGGCCCTTAATTAATTCTTTTAAAGAATTTTGATCGTATGAAAAATGTGTAACGATATGGATACAAATACCTGCAAAGCGGGAATAAAAGATCGCTGTGTCCGTAAGCACAAAAGCTAGCAGATCTGCCCATAAACTTTCTGTCCAGGCTATATATATCTCTCATCTATGTATATATATCCCAGGCCTTCAGCGCTTTGGTTTATTCAGTCACCAATTTGTATGTTTTTTTTCTTTTCAGACTTAAAACGCAAGCAATGGAAGAAAAGGATTGCAATTTGCAAATTTTTTTGTATAAGTTTGAAATAAAAATGGAGATAACTTACTATTTGTTCTGAGTTCATAGCATTTTAGTCAGCTCATATCAACAAACGAATGCAGAGAAAGCATTAAGATAGAAGTATGTAAATGATAAAAAATAAAATTATCTCAGAATTATTATTTAGGATTTTTCTATATGAATAAGAATAGTGGCAGATCATCAGAGTTTTTTTGTTTACATATATATCAGAGAGTAGGTATCAAATCTTTCGATTCCTGGTCTAGTGGACAGGGATTCAAACTTTCATTCAGGTGTTATAATCAAAAACGTCTACTCTTCTGAAAAAGAGTAGCAGTTGATTGATTTTTCAAACGCTGCCATATAAGTAGTGCCGCTATGCTAATAAGTGATTGTGCATTGTGTACTTTTATCTTGTTGACTTGTTCGGACAAAAAGGAAGAATAATATTGGTTAAATGAGGTGTTGACATTTCTGCACATCGTTCTACTTTGTTAAAATGTACTGAAGTCGTCAGCATTCTTTTCTCAAAAAATAGTTCTATCACGTGCTTTTATAGCCATATATAAAAATATTTACAAGTTTTGTAATATAGTTGTACTTTACGTCCTGGTAGTATAATGAATTGTTAAAACAACGCCATATCTATTTAAATGATTGTGTTATCCTGTCGAGCCACAATTTTAATATTTCTACTCAGCAAGATAACAGTAATGTTTTAAATAATATTCAACACAACATAACAGGATAGCAATATACTTTGTCTGAACGATATAATGTAGAGACAAACATTATTGAGCTCAAGAGTCATTACACGAACAACCTTGTAGAGATTCTCGAGAGGGTACTACATATCAAATATTATTGCTCTAGGCTTTCTGTACAACGTTGTATAGGTTCACTTTGAAATTCTATATACCAAATACCAATGCTCTATGCTTTCTGGTTTTAGAGAAAATGAAAGTTTAATTTTCCTTCTTTGTATCTATGTCAATATAGGATGCGTCTGAGCGGAGGCCAAATATTACCCAGTGAGCAAAAAACTTGAGATGCCATATGGGATACCGCATACCGAATATACATGCTCTATGCTTTCGTATTTCAGTGAAGATAACTCCTGGGGTTTGCTGCATCCAAAATATCAAGTATCTCGGTCTTCTGCTTTTCATATATGATTTAAAAAAAAAACCCAACAATATTTCCACCCTTTTGTTGCGGAGTTATTGATTGTGTTTATATTTTGGATAATTTGGCATTGCCTGAAAACGAGCACCCTGCCGAATAATCAATGATTAGCCAACTGGTTCAGGATCAGAAGACATTTAATGAAACTTTTGCCAGACGAACGACAAATCTAGCACACGTCGTCAAACGAGGGCACACGACGACAAAACCGGACGCCTTGCATTTATTGGAGTGCTGTCGAGGCGAGACATTGATCTCTTTTCAGGCAAACTATTGAACAATACTACTAAAAATTTGCTTAGGATCATTTGTCTGATTTGATTTGAGTATTAAATTAGAGTGATTTATTAAATCTACGTTGAAAGATAGGTAAAGGTATAGAAAGTAGCGTATAAATGTAAGGTGGTAAGATCAAAACGTGTGCAATATGGTATTTTCCGGTTTTATGTTTATTATCACCAACTATCATTCTTGTCCATATGATAGATTTCACGTTTTCTAAACAAGACACATACAGATCACAAGTTGTGAAATTCCATGTTCAAGTTTGCTTTCTAGAACGATTTGATCAAATTCATTTGATTCATTTCAATGCTACACCCAAGGTGGCCTTTGTATAATAAAGTAAGATTTAAATTTTTATCACTACCTCGTATTTAGAACTCTTACTGTAGGCCAAGAAAATATACCGCTATGAAAGACAAATTAAAACTATACTCTTACATACAACTACATGGTCTATGTAGAACTTAACAAAACAGCCCAAGAAAAAAGGGAAAGACATGAAAAACTGTCTTTGAACCACTGCAATTAAAGAACAAAGGTACATAGGAATAACCGTCCAAACGACTGCTCTACAGAAATATTACAACTCCAGCGGGTCAAAAATAAGGTTTAAACAGTGAAACTTCAAAAAGTGACTCCGTGGAGACAATCGAGCATTGCCGAAACGCAATTAAGTGATATATCAATAATGTTTTGCAATAACTGTGTTGTTTTCTGATACAGAGGAGAGATATTTTTTATTTGGTTTCATTATTCATGCATATCTTGTATTGAAATAAACCCGTCCGCAAAAGTCGTGTTGACCATCTGATCAAAATTTCATGAAGAAATCGTATAAAGGGTCAGATATAGACTGCTTTTCTCGTTCACAAACATCAACTTATCACAGATTAGTAACAACAAAGTTTAGATTATAAACTGAAATAAGTGTTACCCTTGTTTTGCCCTGGTTTTTTATCTCGTGTATATATCTCAGGCTTTCAGGCTCTTGATTTGTAATTTTGGGCGGATTTGCGGATGAAAGACCGATCACAATATCCTACCTTTATTCGTTCGTGCTCAGGTGAGCTAAAAAGAGTACAAAATACAGTAAAATTGACAATGGGGAGAATTATTGAGCAATCGATGTGATGCATCTGAGGTACTCAATAAAATCTTTAAATATATTGCCAATCACAATATCCTACCTTTATTCGTTCGTGCTCAGGTGAGCTAAAAAGAGTAAAAAATACAGTAAAATTGACAATGGGGAGAATTATTGAGCAATCGATGTGATGCATCTGAGGTACTCATTAAAATCTTTAAACATATTGCCAATAATTCAAGAAAATCAGTCACCATAGGCCATGGAATTAGAGTAAAAGTAATGGAATAAGGCTGATGTATTGTCTGTGGAATTTCATGAGCTGGATTATACAGCAAAATTGCTAAATGAGACAAAACTTGATCAATTTAGTCTTAGTATTATAGGTATATTTTATTGTTTGCAAGGAAATTACAAGTAATTCTAAGAAATTCAATCAACAGGGGTTAATGTTTCAGTCAGAATCAGAAAATTAGAGCTAAAAGTAATGAATATGATTGATGTCCGATCCTGGTATGTAAAGTGTTCACCGTTTTCTTGTGATCCTGGTTACCTGAGTAGACGACCAGAGTGGCTCCGTTAGGTTTGTGAGCTCAGAAGCATAGAGCGCAGTGTAACTTGATTAGTTGATACTTATCTACGTTTCTCATTCGATTTAGAACATGTTCATATGTACAAAACAGACTTATCCAGTAAGGATGTTGTTGAGTAGAAATCGTTCCCTATGAGCTACCACTGCTGTCCATAGGCTTACAATATCTATAACATAGGGCTAATAAATAATAAATATTGTCATAACAAGAAGTATTTGAGTATAGGATACAAGTTGATTCTACATACAAAAAATAGGATGAGAAGATTGTGAAAGAATTCCAAAGCAACCAGTTATATATGAGTTAAGATTCCCTAGAGTTTCTAAGAGGACATTACTCTAGGATCATTTCTGTAAAATCCCTTCTAAATTTTACGGTTAGTGCAGAAAATTTCAGAAGAAAGTCCTGTTGGTCACCATGGAAACAAGAGTTATTAATGTATTTTGATTCTCTGAAGTATTTTAAAGACCATCACAAACGGATCATTT
This sequence comes from Fragum fragum, assembly GCA_946902895.1. Taxonomy (NCBI): domain Eukaryota; kingdom Metazoa; phylum Mollusca; class Bivalvia; order Cardiida; family Cardiidae; genus Fragum; species Fragum fragum. The sequence continues at coordinate 45,992,971 of OX336379.1, forward strand.
CTGTAAGGTTCTTTAAGGTTGTACTGAGATCTGATTGGTAGTTTCGATCGAAAATCGCTCACCTGAAAATTATTTCAAAATTTCTCTCTATATTTTTGGAACCCAAAATTCTGTAATGGTTTTGCAAGAGATCGCCCCATGAACATTTTTTCAAAAATTTGGTCTAAATCGGTACTAGTGTATAAGAAGGAGAATGTACTAAAGAGTTATTTCACGGGTTATCTTTGTCTAACAAGCCAAATTTCATAATTATGAGCAAGTTTTGAAGTGGTTACCCATAAAACGCTTTTGCTGAGTTTCGTTCAAATAGACACATTAGACAGAGAACGGAAGGGAAACTCATAACGTGCTAAAAGGGGTCTTACCAAAGCAAACGCAACATTGTTTTTACAAAGTTTGGGAAAAACCTGTATCGAAAAATTGACGAAATAGTTTCTTTTGCTTTTCGTTTCACAATCTGACTGTTTGTGAGTCCTTTTGTCCGACTATGTATAAAGATTTCCCCACAATTGCAAAAAGAGTTAGGATGCAGAGCCAATATTCGGGTTTTTTTTGTATCCCGTATCTTAGCAATGCCTATATTTTGTTTTCAAAGTGACTTTCACAAATCAAGGTGCAGTTTGAAAAGAATACTGTCAAGAACTTTCGATTACCACTTTATATTTTTGCGGGAATTTCCCAATATGTTCAGGCTCATAAATTGTTTTAAATAGCTTAACATTATTGACGTGACTTAACCTTTATGCGATGAATAAATTGCCTATGAATTAATCTGTTCTCGAAAGTCATGCGTTTCGAGTAATCTTTTTCTCACGCGGAGATATAGATTTGGTGGTCGTCTGGTCTAGCACGTGGAAACCTCAAGTATACACCACACCACGTCTTCGGCTCCTCAATGATAGTTTAGCAGTTTCGTTTTCTCATTTTTTGTAAATGCTTTGAATCCGATATTCTTGTATTATTAAGGAAATAAAATTATCCCTTTTCTGTGGAAATCCGCACACGTGTACAAGCATTTGTTATTAGTCTTAATTCCTGAGAACAAAGTCATGGTCACAGCTATATTACACCGAGAGAGCGTATAATATTTTGTCTATCCGGATGTAAGTTTTACGGAGGTCTTAAGGAACACGTCACACTGTAAAGAAATCCTCTAGTGATGACTCCTGCATAATCACGGTAACGTGGTTCAATCTAAGCGCTAAAAGCGCTGAAAGCCTGAGATATGCACGAGATATATAACCTAGGGGTAAAAAAGGATCATTCCTATGAAATGTGGTTGAAAACTGTTTAGTACTTCCTGGGAAGAAGATTTAAAAGGTAAACATTTACGAACGGACCACAGCATGACAAGAGCCCGCCGGCTTCCAGCCAGTGGAATCAAAGAGAGTGAGAGAGAAATGGAGAGTGTAGCCAGCTTCGAACTAGGAGGATCTCTCGTGCGATGCGAGTATTCAACCACATAGATAGATGTTCGCTTAACAGTCTCCAGGTAAAGAGAGGTGGCGGTCATTGACTATGTTTGCACCATAATTCGCACCTCTTCAAAACGATATGCGTAGGTCGCAGTTATAACATAACATAACTTTATTGGTTTCGACTTGAACAGAGATGTTCATCGTCACAAACAAAGTATAATACATACATGCAATAATGGCTGTGTTTAACAAAGTTGTGGTAAGTTATTTTCAATTTGTTTATTTATTTATTTGAATGGGGTTTTACGCCGCTTTCAACAATTTTTCAGTTACATCGCGGCGGCTGGGGCACCTAACAATGGAATCCTGGTATTTCTCACACCAGTTCTACCATTACATCCCTTCCTAGCCTCCAGCTGCTATCCCACTTAGGTTTACGATTATCCACCCATTAGTGAGAAACAAACGTCTACGATTATCGACCCATTGGTGAGAGACAAATAGTCGGAAAGGATGAGTGCCGCCGTCGGGGATCGAACCCGGGACCTCTAGATTGACAGTCCGACATGCTACCAACTGCGCTATGACGGCGGCTTAAGTTATTTTTAAAGAAACTATAATGTTATGCTTGTGATTCCACATGCTCAGTCTCTTACCGAAACGAAACGTAAGGGTCTGGGGAGAAGGATTCCAAGCTTAATTTAACTTCCAATTTTTAAAACATGACTACGCAATAGACTGGTGAACTTTTAATATCCAGAAAAAACAACTTCTTCTGACCGAACATAATCGAGCAGGATTTTTATCGGCGACGCGGAACCGAAATACCGTTACTACAGTCCAAGGAGCTGCTGTTAAGTTATATCATATTGGTTGAAATCGGAGGAGGTAAATATATACAGACACAAATACCGAGCTCGACCCAATTGTTTGCAGACGGTACGAATGTGGTCCCATAAATGTCAAATTAATTTGATAAGTAATGAAACAAAAAAATTCAATCGTGCGCAAAACCGACAGCTTCGCTTATCAGCTATATCCAGCAACTTCGTCTAACCGGACCGTTTTAAAACTGTTACTCTAGAATAAAAAAGATATTTTTTTAACAATTTGATATGATTATACAAGATTTATAATTATGAAATTTATCATATATCGTCTTCTTGCCTATCCATTCACTCGTTAATTTTCGATAATTTCACCAAATTTAGAACACTAAGATGAATGCAATGTATATTATTAATAAGATGAGTGAAATCTCGCCTTGGTCTATCTTGCCTCCGTACCGATTTCAATCGAGCCTAGTAATAACTCGTGAAATCCAGCTCGATCTACTTTTCATGCGGAAGAAGAATGTATCCATTTCGTTAGATGATTTGACATTAAACTCTACGTGGATATGGATTTAAACAGTGGTAACTTTAGCCTCAGATTGCTACACAATCAGTAATATGTGAAGAAACGACAGGAACTTCGAAGCTCTTTTCTGCCCAGTGCCAAAACGAGTGCAGTCCGCATATGCATTTTTCTTACAAAAATACGTTTTGACATTTTAAATCATGATGATATATTTGCTTTTTTGAAAGGGATTTATCGCCGCTTTCAACATTTTTCAGTAATATCGCGGCGGCTGGAGCACCTAGCAATGGATTCAATGCTATCTGATATCAGCATCAGTACCACCATTACATCCTTCCCTAGCCTCCAGCTAGTTCAGTCATATCGCGGCGGCCGAAGCACCTCATAAAGGATTCCTTGTATTTCTCACACCAGTACTACCACTACATCCTTTCCTAGCCTCCGGCTGCCTTTCCACTTAGATTTACGAGTATTCACCCTTTGGTGAGAGACAAATGTCGGAAAGAATTTGTGCCGCCGCCGGGAATCGAACCCATGATATCCAATGATTGAAGAATAGGAGCCTGATGCGCTACCGACTGCGCTATGAAGGCGGCTCCCAGCAAAAGGGTGGAATAATTGACTCTTCTTCTTTTCCTGTTCTCACGCTTTGTAACCATTTCTAGAGTTTAAAAGCACAGCGGACGAGAAAAATCAGGTCGATACGAATTCGGGTAATGCTGTCAATAAGTCGAGTAAATTTTAAATTGAGCTAATTGGACATTTTTAAGGAGAACAAACCATTTGACTGAATATCGAAATCAAATAGGAAGGTATTTTAGCTCACCTGAACCCAAGGTGCTCAGGTAAGCTATTGTGAACATCTTTTGTCCGGCGTCCATACCTAGTGCGTTATCAGTCGTCAGTCAAGAATTTCTTTGAAAGACAGCTGCCAAACCGCATGGCCAATTTGAAAGAAATTTGGCATAATATTCTTTATGTGGCCTCCCTTGAAAATAGCTAAAAGAATTTGAATAGGATTAAAACGCTGGTTTCCGTTGCAGCACAAATTGGTTTTTCTTCTTACCCACTAGGTAGAGACCCTTGATATTTCGTATGAAACAACAGTGTATTGACCCCTTTCAAAATTGCCCAAAATCATTACCCTCGGATCCCCAGCGACGGAGATCCAGGACAGCGTGGTCTATAAAGAAACAAAGTTGGATCCCCTCCAGAACAACTGGGAAAATTTTAACCAAATTTTGCGGAAATGTTCCTCACATGGACTTCTTTGAAACTAGCAAAAACTCTGGTACCCATAGTTACAATATTGGATTTTTTAAAAAAACTTAATCTCCTCTCAAACTAGTGGGCTATTTAAACAAACATTCTGAAATTATTGTTTTTGGATCCAGAGGGATGTAAAAGTGAATGTCCTTGAGCCTTGAAACTTATCTTTAAGAGTCTGTTTATGGAACATTATGTGTCTATTGTGTCGTTAGGCCCAATGCATCATAATTCTTATGTCAACATAGAATTAAACTTTTGAAAGAAAAAGAAACGTAACTCAGGTGAGCGCACAAGGCGAACGGCACTCTTTTTATAAAGTAGACTATAAAGAAAATAATTTACCAAATTATAAGGTTTTAATGCACAGATAACGGTACTGGTACCCATGCAGACAAATATACTATGAAATGCGCTCATGATTACAATTACAATAATCATTAAATGAAAACAAAATGAATCAAAGCACTGAAAGTTCTGAGAAGTTGGAACGCGCTGAAAGGGTCATAAAAGTGAAATTCGGTTCAAATTCATTTATTACTTTCCTATAAAGCCTCCCTCCTTAAACCTTAAACCAGCACTCCCATTCGTGTATCTTTGTGCGTGCACAACGCACAAAAACATTCCAAGACAATGACGCTTTTAAATTGACCCCATTATGAAAGCTTTGGAAAAAATTGTCGAAAATTATCCACAATGTTTTCTGTCCAAAAAGACCAGGATTTTAAAGATTTCATCATCGTCTGCTACATCTTTGAATTTGGAATGCTCTAAAAATTTATCGTGTTGGAATGGGTTATAAGCTTGTGTCACGCACAGCAAAATTAGAATTTTCAAGCATAACATTCCCCTTTTGACCAACTGTAATACTTGAACTCCTTTTAGAATCTTGAAAACAGAGAATAATAGCTTCTACAGTAAGAAATCAATATCCTCGATGATTATTTGACCCTCAACTCGGCCAATTCTGTAACGACCATACTAATCTCACTTAGATTTTCACTTCAAGTTTATGAGTATACGTGAAAATTTGCGGAAATGCGCGGAAGCTTGTTTTAGGGTGATCGATTTGAAATACCGGTTTAGACTTAGGAAAAAAAGAATATTCAAAGCGTTGTGAGTAAATAAAAAAAACAAAAAAAAAAACAAAAAAAAAAACACGATAACGTTTTTGTAACGTTATTGTTTGCACATGGTAGTTTTGCCCTTTTCCTAAAAATTCCTATAATATGATGAAGATAGTATCAAATATTTTCGGCGCCCTGTTGTCGCGCGATTTCCTCATTCGTTATTTGGGCTTTGAACCGTAAAAAATCTTAAGTAAAAAGGACCTAGGTGAAAGCTAGATGACACTTTTAAAAGGTTTGATATGTTATTGTTTTTTCAAACTTTTTAATAACGACATAATAAAGAGTAATTATTTAATAAATATGTAGATATCGGAAGTTGGTATGTTTACAATCTATTTTTCAAAATCTTCTACTTTCGTTTTGCATCTATTTGATTATTGGGAAAAACTGTAAATCCCACAATAATCGCGTTTGCTTGATGCCTACGATCCCCTTAATCGCTCTGGAATGTTTTATAGTACTGGGCGGCGTGTTTATTGTAAAAATGCATTTGCGACCAGAGCCTTATTTGTAAACATTGCCTAACACATGACAACCACATGTCTCTTGAGATCACGTGATTACCAAACAAGGGACGGCGAATCACAAAAACAAATAACTGTGCTGATTATTATTTTATTTTTTAATAATTTAAAGCAAACTAAAGCATATTTAGAAGTCTCTAAAGGAATTTATATATCATCCTTTACATGTGCCATATTATTGTCTTCGGCTACAACTAACTGATTGTCCGTGGCAAATTGAGATGAGAAGTAACCCGAGGTGTATTCATATCTAAGAGATCACGTGACTAGTGTTATAAAAAAAAAAAAAAAAAAAAAAAAACCGAAATGAAATTGTCTTGTGTTCATTTTGTGGATTTGTTAAATCTAAGTTGGAATTGCTCCACATTCCAACTTAAAAATAAATAAATAAAATGAAATGCTTTTGTCGCTGCGATTAAAATTTTACATCGATTGGTCTTTAGGATGTAATCCGTAATTCCTTCTGTGACTACGCACCAGTTTACCACGTTTAATTAAAGCTTTGTATAAAGGTACAACACTCAATAGTTAAGAAAAATTTACTGCAACAGGAGTATTTTCTAAGGATTAAATTATATGAGCACGAATAATATATTTACCTACGAAAGATTTCGCTAAAATGAAAAATAATAATAAATACTGACAGTGGCCATTTGACTCCGCTGTGATTTTGAGTTTTGATGAAAAAGCCTGATTTATATATCCCGCACATAAAAAGACCGAGATGCGACGGCATTTGAAGTATGCGTCAGGGAGAAAGGAGATATAAATATAATATCAAATTTTACTCTAGACTTCGCTCTGACCTTGGTCTTTGCAAAAGAAACTTGGTTGTAGTACAGTGAACATGAGCTTACCAAGACGCAAAAGTAAAAGATATTTTGAACCTCAGCATCTAGGGTAAGGAGGAACTAGCAAGATTAAGATAAGTCATGCAAACATCACCCACAGAATTGTGCTGACAATAAGTTCTTCTAAAAAGTTTAACTAAAGATTTAGATGTACAATCGAAGGCCTCGGTAAAGGCTAAACTCTGTTACTTTTCTTTTGTTTGTTTTCAAACTGCCTCCTTATTCAAACCGTTTTCGGTGTCTTTCTTATTGGACCAGTTGTTTAGAAGTAAAATATTTTTAAAGAATAATTTCAGGAGTTCCCAAGATCTGATAAGCTATGTTTTGTCACTTCTCCTTTTTTATGCTAATCGAAATTTCACAAAGAAGGGGCTCCCAGGAACACCCCTACCAAGCTTGGTCCAATTCTGCCTTAGTGGTTTAGGAGGAGAAGATATTAAAAGTAGTCACAATTATTTGAAGTCTGATAAACCCAACCTGCAACGACCCCATTTTTCACAAATCAAATTTTCATGTACAAATTTTGAAAAGGATCTGGCAGGGAACACTATTTTCAAGCACGGTCCTAAATGGCGCAGTGGTTTAGAAAAAGAATATTTAAAAAGAATTATTTTATGCATACTCTAAGTCTGATAAGCTGCGCCTGCCACGCTCCCAAGTTTTCGCAAATCAGAATTTCAAAAATAAAAAAAGATAAAAAGATTTATCTCAGGAACAATACTGTTCAGTTTGGTCCTTATCTGTCAAGTGATTTAGGAGAAGAAGAATTTCAAGAATTATTCTATAACGAGATTTGCAATAAAACCGATAATTGCAGTAAAATATTTGTAGGCATGATTGTTTTGTTTTGATATATTAAAAAACCCAAAACACCGAGTCCAACGTTAAAGAACCTTGTTCATCAACGGCTATGAGAGTCATATGAGATGCATTAGGCATGGTATTCTAGTATTGTTGAAATAAAATCAAGAAAGGAGATACATTGTTTCTTGTGTTTCTTATAATATAGATAGCGGGCTCAAAACATCTGGTCAACATAACTCTTCTGTAACAAATCTTTACCAAGGACGCACAATAGATTTACAAAACTCGTTGTTATATCAATTCTTTTCATAATTTATCGTAACATGAGGTTTTAAATACAAGAGTTCCCTGCCGATTCTCGAACCCTTTCTACCACAAAATTCCAGCTGAATATCAATTTGCGTATTCGACGATGATGCTTTATTTGTTCGCCCGTGAAGAAATGAATTTAGTCCTGGCATCATTTTCCCATATTGTTTCAGAACAATAGCAACAGCTTTGGATTGTCTCTTGCAAGAGGGACAATGATAATGTTTCAAAACAATTCGAAAAATAGAAATTCATCTTGTTGAACAACGAATTAGAATACACAAAACGATTTCCAATTTATTTCAACAATGGAATAATGTTTGACCCCCATGTGTCTCATATGACTTATTAAGAAATAGTTTAACAAGGTTCTAAACCGTTGTACCCATCATTTAGAAAATGAACATTTTGTCTTCGCAACGAATATTTTATCTAATAGTGTTTGAAAACATAAAATTGTTTATTGTAAAACTCTTTGCTAGAGAGCTTTACTTCACTGTAAACTATTATTCAGACAAATCACAGCGAACCTCACTTATTCGGATAAATTAAATTGATATCAATGAGTTTACAATAAAGTAGCGTTATATGAGATTTCGAGATATCATATAACAATACTTAGTTTCTGAATATTTTGTAGGAGGCTATTCTAACGATACAATCTCTGCTGGAAACTTGTGTGATTCCAAAAGTGTTCATTCAAAAAGGCCGACTCCTTTACAACTATGGCATACAAAACTCAATCGTTTCATTAAATTATATTCTTTTAATATTCTTATATGTTGGATTGAATATACGGCTTTTGGTATGTCACTGTAAAATTGTTTTGGGTGAAAACTGAAGACCTATTTTTGTAATATAAAATTGATCGATTTTATCCGAAAACGAACATTCATTACTAAAAGGCAAAAGGAGAATTTACGAATAAATGATAAAATATTAATACGAAATCGCATCTTTACCAATTTCGATTACTCGGGAATTTCATGATTTGATCAATTCCTTAAGAAAGTTGGGTAAAATCAACCCAAAAACAACGAGAAAATTATTGTGATATTTGCACTTGTAGAACCTGGATAATTTCAATGGTCTATTGATAGTGGAAAAAATCTAACAACATCACTGAAAGACATGAAATATGGTTTTATATTTCAAGTAATCTTCTATAAACACGTGCTCTTTTGGATAATTTTGTTTTTGAACAAGTGTTTCGTTTATGGTATCCATTTTTTCTGAACAATGAATTTAATACGTAGCTGACCTAAAAAGGCTTCAACGTTTTAGAAATAATAGTGTTACCAAAATTCGCTGACCTTATATTATTTCTCAGAACTAGACTGATTTTGTATGAAAGGAACACTAGTTACCCACGCGAAATAATACAATATACCGTGACTGACTGCATAGATTATTAAAGACATAATAAATTGCTAAATGTAGAATTTATTATGGTGTTTCTTACCACTACGGTTCTGTTCTGTCTGTGATCGATGAAGACAATCAATAAAGATCAAATAATAATATCAAACGTTCGTAATTAAAAGTGATCGACTGTTCGTGGATTAACACATGTCAAATAATGAGTCGAAAGTAAACTTGGCCTAAATTGCTTATCTATTGTTTTGTGACTAAATGAACTTGCTATTATCAAGGGTAAGTCTGTTAATCATTCATAACTAGGAAGCAGGTAGGGAAACTATCCTCGATGTTCGCACAATCGTCCGAGTCAGTATAAGTGATAATAAAACAATTTTTACAATGTGGTATTGTATCTTTAATTTCCATTTGATATACTCTTTTTAGATTATTTGTTCATCGAAAAAGTATCATTATTTACAAGACAATATCTTATAGACAAAATTCACTTTAACTCAAACATTGGCACTCTTATTGTACATTTTTATAAGGAAGACCGTTACCATCTCTTTTTGGTTCTTAAAATCTAATACCGTATAAAAATAGTTTAACCAATTTCAGATCTATGTGTTTCAAGGTTACTACTCCCGCTTTTAAGCAGTCGTTCTTTTGTTTTATCTTGTATGGGTTGTCTTGTTTTTGAAAGCTGTCCAATAGGTTTTCATTCCTTAACGCCTTTAAGCAATTGGTAATTTCCTATTGTGGTCAATACTTTTTCGTAGAGGTATTGGTATTATTTAAATCAAGGACGTCGTACTTTTAATACAGATATCTTGTGAATTCAAATAAATTATGTCTCTAAACGAATGTTGTGACGATGATGACCAACCAATCGTTTGTTGTGTGGTCGGATATGTTTGGTACTTTCTCTGTTTCGGGTGGCTTTGTGATCTTTGCACTGGCTGCAACGAAGATAGTTCTCCAAGAAATTTTCCGTCTTGTCGCAGATACTGACCGTTCGCTAATAAATATTTCTGTAAGTCTTTATATGGACAATTTGAGTGAATTTGTGTACTCTTTTTAGAGACGATTAATTATCATTATTCATTTCTGTCTTAAACAGCCGTGTATTTTAAATCGCCTTTCAGATAATAAAGAAGGAACACAATGAGGTCTCCTACCATCTTTATATTCATAGAAATAATATACTATTTACATGACGCTAATACTTTTTGCACCATAAATCAAACATTCTTTCGTTTGTTAATTGAAACAAAGATACAAATGTTTAAGTATATTTTAATTTCAGTAAGCTGCTTCTATTTAAACACACAGAAGTTAAAAAAATTTGAACGTTCGTGATGTTAATATGTGGGATTATTTACTTCTCATTTTGTTTCTTTGTATACCGAGCAAAGAAGGAAACTAGTCACTGCATTATTTTTCTAGATTTTTATACTCTCCGAAGGTCAAGCATATAGCCACCGCTTCGTCTGTCCGTCCGTCCGTTCATCCTTCCGTTTTTCGTCAATCCGCCCATCCACCCGAATATCTTCAAAACCCTTGGGCTAAATTGGACTATCTTCACCTGTGAATTCCCTATAATATTGCACCGAGGTACTTTCCCCGGCTTTATGATAGCTCCAAGGTCAAAGGTTCAAAGTCAAAGGTTAAAATTGACCTTGTCCACAGCACAGCTCCTTCCATTATGGATGGATTTTTAAAAAGTAGGAGAAAGTGTTGTATATCATGAATAGGCGAATCATTTGAAAAACAAAAATTATATGCTCTAAGGTCAAGGTTATAGCTCATGGTAAAACATTACAATTAATTCATTCTAGAGTAAAGCTCCTTCAATAATAGATTTGGGATAACTTTACACAATTTTTAAATGTGCGTTTTCAAAGAAATCTTCATATAGCTCCAAAGTCTAGGTCGTATTCCAAGGTTGAATGTTAAAATTAAGAATGTCCAGAGCATAACTCCTTCAGTTATTGAAGGATTACAATATAACTTGGCACAATTGTTCTCAATCAAGATGTGCAATGTAAAAATCTCAAAGGTCAATGTCACAGCTTTATGTCAAACATTAAAATTAAGCATGTCTGGAGCATAGCTCCTAAAATTTTGGATTTCGAAATAACTTTGCATAATTGTTCTCTATCGTGAGTAGATATGCCAATTGTGACAAAGTTTTAGATAGCTTCAAGGTCACAGCTCAAGAATGTACGTTAAAAATTAGCATGTCTGGAATATAGCGAGCATATACCTGCATCCACGTCTGTCGATTCGTCCGATTCCTTTTCCATGTTTATCTTATACTTTTTTGACAGGGCCATATTCGGGGAGCATTATCTGTGTCTGACGCAGCTTGTTTTATATTAAATGAACGACAGGAATTCTTATGCATTAAGACCACAAAACATATGGCCAGTTGTAGAGGTATATACGTTTCTCATCGGTAAGGTGTTATATCACCTATCTGCAGACAAAAGAAAAAAAGTTTCACCGGAATAATTGTTCTATGAAAAAAAGTTGATGACTAACAATTTTTCCGGTATAATATTTATGAAACTCTCTACAGGTGTTGTGTCTTCAAAACATATTAAAAAAAATGATGTAATACTTTCGGTTGCGCCTCAGCCTGGGTTGTATTTTTTATTTGCCTTTTAAAGAGTTCCTTTCTATCTCGAACGGTATACGGTATGGACCCCAGTGACAAATAAACAGCTATTTCATCAAATATTTCATAAAAGTAATATCCGTCATATATTTTTCTAGCTTTGAAGAACTATATGATGTTATCATGCTACAGCAGACTATCATATATTACATATAGACGATGAAAATGTATATCAGAGATGAAGTTCTATAATCTAAAATAGATCAAAACTAGTAAATGCCGATATCCAAGTACTTACGTGAGAAATTCATGACTCTTACAAAAAAGGCGAAAAAGTTTAATACAAAGTTGATTCCATTATTTATATTCTGGCTCCTGAGTTCTGTATCTCGGGGTCATTATTGTACCGATTTTGTTAGAAGAAAACGAATTGAAGCTTTGTCGAAAATATCAAGGAGGACAGGGGGGATGGTCATTTAGTTTACTTCACAAGTTTCTTTGCAATAGCACCTCGAGTTTTACACTGAATTCGATTCTTCTGTAGGAAAGAAATAGAGTTAAACTCAGGAAAGTCCTTCCAAATTTGATTGATATTGGTTCATCATTTCGAGAGTAGTAAATTCAAGAAATAAATCCTGTTTGTATAGTAAAATCAGTGGGGGTTGACAATCGAACAGCAGAGTGAGATGACCAGCTTGAGGCTCGGAAAGAATGTTATGGTAGTTTTGGATAGAGAAATACTAGGAACATATGTTTAGGTGTTCCATCTTATTTTCATCTTTCCAAAATGTAGGAATATAAAACTTTGGGAACGTTTGTTGTAAAAAAGACATAATGCATATGATAGAGATTTTGCTTGACATTTTCCAAGTATTCGCTTGATTTTCATTAACCCGGAAAGAAATTACAAAAAAGCTACTATTTTTAGTGAAAGTTTCCTAGGTTATTCTTGAAAAGCAGATTTCTAGATTTTAGTCTTATCAACTTTTACCGCGAATTGCTGCACAATATGTGTTAAATTCATGTATCATTCCGATCCCTCAGGTTTTCAATAGCTTACATAAGGTGAAGAAAAAGAAACAAGTTTTCTACTATGTGCCGGAATCAAAAGATTCAAAGTGGAAGGGGAAGACAGGTGCGCGATAGGCAGAGATTAATTGATTGATTGAATGGGGTTTAACGCCACTTGTCAGTCATTTCGCGGCGGATTGAGCATTTAACGTTTAACTTGGTATCCTGGTATTTATTATATTCCTAGCTGTGAAATCTTGGGATTTCCAAGTGTAATAAATTTTGATATCAATACCTGTGATGATATCAACTTTCATTTCGAAAATCGGGAACTACTTTCATTTCGACGGTCCAGTTCGCTTGGTGACCTTACATTCAATTTCTTAGACTAAAATCAATTCAAAAACAGTAAAATAAGAAGAAATTAACGAACATAATTGCAAAACAAAAATAGCCGTTTTGTTAACAGCTGGTTTTATAATATAACGCATCTGGATGTTTGTGTTATCTCTGATAGACTCAAACAAAAGTATACTTTTCCGTACCGTCCGAAAATATTCCAGACCTCTAATACTGATGATATTGCAGTTAAGGTGGTAGACATTCAAACCCCGCATGAGCTTGTTTTGTACGTCAGGAGACTAAGTGATCACAGACTGTATATCCTATGGTTCTCTCGAATTTCATGTATTGCATTGTAGATCGATTTTCGAAATATCCCGGGCCTTTCAATCGACGATAAGATTGTCGCCCTTAGATAGAGCATTTGTTTCGCCTAAATTATTTTCGTGCCAGACACCGCAAATCTCTCAGTGTCTAAAATACGGACTTTCCCTAAAACATTTCTTTTAACCCCTCGCCTACTTGGAAAGGCAATCCAAGATGGCGAGCAGAAATTATTGAAAACAAAATTCGTTGATACTAATGCGCACGGTTCCCAGGATCGAAGATGACGAATATGATTAAAATAAATAGGTAACGATTGAACAATAAAACTGTTTCGAATATAATATATAGAATAATCAACTGGTTATTTTTTATGAAAAATCTCTCACGAGAATTCTTTGTTATGCGTTGAAAAACGAGCCAAGACAAAAATAACCAGTTGACTATCCTCTATTTCTTACACCTATACTACCACTACACCCTTTCCTTACATCCAGCTGCTATCCCACTTCGGCTATCGATTATCTACCCTTTGGCGAGAGACAAATTTCGTAAAGAATATATGCCGCCGCCGGGGATCGAACCCATGACATCCCATAATTGAAGAGTGGGCTACCGACTGTACTATTACGGCGGCTCTTTATAGGAAGAGACGTTGTCATAGAGAGTGAGAGCGCGAGTTGTATCAATGGATTGCGCTAACCAGACTCAAGAAGTACCGTCGTAGTCGAGGAAAAGCATACATTGGACAAAGGATTAGGAGAAAATAAGAGCCAAGTGACATTGGATTAAACTAGTTTATGTTATTTATGTGATTCTGTTTTCCAGACATTTGATTTAAGAACCGTCACAGACAAAAATGCTCTCCGAACTTTTGCCTTAATGATTTCGACTTTCAGAACAGATTTAGAATATAGGTTGCACTAGAACTCAAAAAATGATTCGGTCATATATCTAGTTCCCCGTTGCAGATTTCACAAATGGAATTCAAAGGCCAAAACATTTGGGGTAAATAAAACGAGACCCATAATATGCACGGAAATATTATGAATTGTAGTTTTTAGAGTAACGGTAGGAAAACGTAACGTGTTCAAACTAATTAGCAACTTGATACAATAAGATGAACTTATTTCACATTTAACAATAATTTAATTTCTATGTTTACCATTTAATTTCATAACCTAAGGTTACATGTTTTAATTTTCAAATCACATCGCAAAATACAGGCATGGATGTAAGCATTATGACAGGTTAGATTTTTCTTACAAATTTTTACCAAATAAAACCTTACACACACGGGACTTCAAATTTATTTACTCTTTAAACGCCCATTTTTTGCTACTTACTTAAACGAAGACATTAACTTTTACTATATATATGTATATTGTATAAACATTTATTTAATATGAATAATTCACGTTAAAAGGGAGGTATCGATGTTTCTGAGACCTAGATAAGAAAAAAAAATACCAAGTGCCGAAAGATACGCTTAAACGAACATTTAATACTTTAAATTGAGTAAGGAATTGTCTTTTCTGTAATCTAATAGGATTAAAGTGGCTTTTTGTGGTTATATTGGAAAGGTTTAGCGAAATTCTAGGTTATTTTTGATATCACTGCATCCGGCTGTTGACATAGAATGATCTTATTTGCATATGACCCAACGTCAGCTGAAGGTAACTAATTTATAAGCGAAACAGTCAACGTCCTAAATCATGCCACATCAAATGGTTAGTGCAAAACTACGGTAAATGATTATATACGTAATAATGATAACGACAGATTTGAACGTCATTTATGTCAACCTCAGGGTGTCAGACATTCGAAAACGGATTCGAATGATCTCACAAGTATACCAAAGCGGCATGTGTTTTTAACCCACATTGCGAAATATCAAACTTGTCCGATACATTAAAGATTCTAATACAAAGACTCGCTATGGTAACGCATTTTAAACATTTAACGACGTCATTTTTGGTTGGTCTGATGGAGACAATTTTATAATAAGAGATAAGGACAAAATACATTTATATTTTTGTTTTTAAATATTCGGATAAATTAGTCGATGTCTTCAATACAAGTTCTTTCGTTGAAAGGATATCCTTAGAAAGTTTTTTCTTTTGTAGTCTGGGATTATATATCATATATATCTTTATGGTTTTATTATTTCTTCCATTTCTTTTGGTTATATGATGCACTTTGTCAGAACAACTTTGTAAAACACAAATGATTAAGAAAATTTGATAAATTTGCTACAGTATAGTATTATAATTAAAGGCTAAACGCACTTATTTTCGTCTCAGAATATATATGATAATTTATATATTTTTGTTCATAAAAGTATTCGTTTGATAGCGTTTTCGATTCACAATTAAATCATATTAAAAAAATACAACAATAAATGAATATTTAGGTATACATGTACACCTATTATGTCTGAGTCGTAAATGATTAAAAAATATCACCACACACGAAGAGACACGCATACGGGAACATACATGCGTATATGTATAGTCTGGTTTGATCTTAAATTTTTTTTAAAAAATGCTGCTCTAGTAACGAAACAGTTTAACTACAAATAATTTTAAATACACGTATATCCAGAAAAAGTGTCTAATTGACAGGAAATCCTCTTCTGATTCAAACTTACGATAAAATATCTGACTGTTCGACATAAACGAAAATGTCAATATCTTATAAACTGACAAAGTTACAACACTTTTTTTGTGAACGATCCCGTCTCTAGACAACAACATTTTACACTGGTCTAAATTAAAAGAAGATACGGACGACAATTATTTTAAAAATGAATTCCTTTAAATCTATATTTTGTGATAGAAAATTGTGAATAATGAAGAAAATACTCGTAACAAGCAATATCTTCATTTACCACTTTGTTTTTTAAGAGCTTCTTTTTTCTTTTTCTTCGGGACGTAGCCCTCATAAACAGATAATTTAGACTCCATCAAAATGTTGCAAATATTCCAGCGACATGAAGTTATTTCAAATAGGCAGGTTTTCTTAGATAATAAATGCTGTATGTATAAATATGCATATTCGATGAGACATAAAGACTTGTTTCAAATATTTTAACGTCGAAAAGTAACCTCATTTCGGTAGGTTTTCGAGGATAACGGACCGAATTTTTAGGTAACAAAATAAGTAAGTAAATTTAGTCAACATCTATTTAGCTTTAGACAGAATAAAGTTTCATTCTTTGGCCAGTGATCTTTGGCCAAGTTTCATAGCGATTATTAGTCAAATGGTTCCCTGTCATTCTGTAAGGTTGTGTAATTTAATGAAATGGAATAATATTCCTCTTATGAGAGGTCTTCGACCGGAAAGTAATAGTCCTTACGGAGTCGATGGGCCGACGAAATCCTAGTAATAAAAAAGACAAACAAGCGAAAATAAAAATATGAAGGACACTGATATAGGCACTGACAAAAATATTTAGTATATCGACTGTGAATCAATGTAGTATAAACAAGGTTTGAGTTATTTTCCATGGAAAGGTCAATTAAAACATGTCACCACAAGCAACAATTATTGTTTCAAGAACAATAAAGTTATTTTTATATTCTTATATTTCTTTGTCTAACAAGGCTATGTATGTATGAAAAAGGTATTTGAAATTGCGTTGGTCTGAGGAACCCTTTCAAAAATTCAGAACTAAATTAGGCGATTTCACCCATTGTGTTCAGGGAATAAAGACGACACGCCCTGAAATACCAATTTAACGAAACACTTCTTTGTTTCCCATTTGGAATCGCGTATGTATGCGAGGCTTTTATCCCAAAGATATTTCTTTGTATTTCGAAGACATAAGATTTTAGTATTTATGAATATAAATCGAATGTTAAGGTTCGATTTAAGTTATCCAATTGTCTCCATACCCAAAATCAGATTAAATTGTGCTGGCGACCTCTATTCATTCACCCCGCTGATATCAACCATTTATCGTTTGTTTTTGAAAGATCAAATTCATGCCAAAGCTATGGATTGATATGAAATATATGTCTTTGAACTCTACAACGATGAAAATAGTCATTATTGTACACATACAACAAAACAAGAAAATGTTTTTGCTAGATTTTCTTATTTAAAGAAGTTTCAACTGGTTATATCATTGTATATAATATATAATTTGTATCATGGCGGGGTTTACTCGAACTTCCTTCGTATCACCAGCACAAGGCTGGGGCTGTGATATGTGTTGTCAAAGGGTAAATTCATCTTGCCGGTGGCTCGGCTGGTATTCTTTCATTCCTTTCCGTTGATATTAAGAGCCAACTGGCCGCAAGGCAAGGCCAGACAGGGCCCAACAATATAAAAAGTATAGGAAAAGATGAACAAATATAACGTACTTCTTTGGACCAAATCAGTAAGTCCCAATGACCACCATAGGCTAACACTTTGAACAGTAGGGAGGCTAGCATAAGAAATACCAACTTAATAAACGTCAATTTACAAGAGATTTTCAGTTGCATAATATGTTCAGAAAGTCCGCTGTAAAATAATGATTAGCAGAATAAATCAAAGCGCTAAAAAGCGCTGAAGGCCTGGTTTATAATGAGGCACGGTTACATTTGAAGGCATGCACTCCAATTTTTTAATCTTTTTAGCATGGCTTTTTTAGGCGAGGGAAACCAAGGGTTCCATTTACCTATAGGGATCGTAAGCCACATTCTGTACTCACTTCAAAGGGAAATGTCGAACGGTATGCTCCTTATATAGCGGTGAGTCCCCCAAAAACAACTAGTTCTCAAGGTATAGATTACTACGCCCGATACCGCTTTGCAGACAGGCGCAACTCGCGTTTTTATAATTTGAATTAAGTTTATTGGTTTGCTACTAGTCAGTCAATTTATCCATTCGATCATTCCGTCTAGCAAAATACAAAAGACTTCCAACAAACAATATTTCATTCAATTGTTTTGTCTGTAAGGTTTTGTTTTGTTAGCTTTTAAAAACATAAAAAAACATCAGACAAATTGGAACACACTGCAGTCCCCTTGCTTCGTCTGGTAAATATTCATTAGATTGATTAAATCAGCTGCACTCAAAATTTGACATTCCATTTTTAAATCATGTGAATACAATGTGCTAATACAAGAAATCTATAATTTTCCTCTCATATGATAATGTCACCTCATCTCTTACTTGACAGAGAGCACACCATCAGCAATATAATAGGCCATTTAAAAGGAATAGGTTGACCTTCAGTTTACAATTCCCAAATTTGAATGAATTCCTGAAGATTCTACCAAGTCAACCCGAAATATTACATTAGTCAACTGACAGCTTACAACTGACATAACGAATTGACATTTTCCCCCAGTAACTCCCATTAGTTTTCAAATCCAGAGTTTAAATGATTCCCCCAAAAATGATAGTTTTCTGAGTAATGTGGACTCACAAGTTGCACTTACATCAAAATTTCAATCCGTACAAACTATGTTTTATCACTATTAACTAAGTAAAATCCAAAGTTTGAAGTAAAGTCTTCATTTCGTCTCCTTAGATTTTGTTGTAAATACAAATGAAAGAGCAAAATTTAATTCATTTAATTTAACAACAAATGGTATATTTCCAAGAAATTGCAACAAACTTCTCCTTTGGTTTTCAATTCCAAAGCTGAAATGAATTTCCAAAGATTGTTCTCCAAGTTATATTGAAAAATTACTAAAAGCCAGCTGACTTTACATAACGTTTTTCTCCAAGACACAAGAAACTCCATAGGTTTTTTAAACTCCAAAAGTCTAAATGAACACAAAGATTGATTTCCAAGCCAAACTGTAGCATAGAACAAGTTCGAAGCCAACTACAAAGTTTGAACTAAAAAGTATCGTACCCTGTTGTACAGCATGCACAATATATACATTTAAAACCAAGTACTTCCCATGTTTTTATGATCTGCAAAACTTTGAGTGCCAGAGTAATGGTGCTATCGTGACCTGCTTATCAAAATCGCGGCTTTCATATAAATGTAAGAATAAAATGCAGGCGTTCATGTGAAAAGCATTTTCGTAAATAGATACCAATATGGAAAAATTCTTTCATAGGGGCGATCTCACCTTCTCTTTGAAATTTCTTACGAAAAGAATGGCGTGTTTTGACGGTTGAGATTCGGCGGAAAATGGGGCGGGGCGTTGAAAACACGAGATGGTTCCCTATTTAATTCAATTTTGATAAGGATGTTCGCTCATGCAATCAAAGTAATAGAGAGTTTCTCCAATATTTTTACTTTATGTTTTTTGGTTCTTTTTGTTAGATTGTATGGGGTTAAACACCGCTTTTAGCGATGTTTCAATCTAATCGCGGCGGTTGGAGCACCTAACCATGATTTCCTGTTATTTTGCACACCCGCACTACCACTACATCCTTTCTGAGCCTCCAGCTGCTCATCCAACATATGTTTATTACATTAAGAAGATAAATGTATTTCTTAAACAAAAATGCATTCCGAAGTGACTTTAGAGAAAAACGGTCATTTATTTTCTTGAGTGTGAAATTGACACTTAAAGAGATACCCCCTACAAATGAATTGGTAAATAAAAGCCTGTTTGAGTTCATACGAGGCCCATCCCTTATTCTTCGGAAAAAATATATCCTATCAGATTAAATAATTGATAGATTTATCGATCTCTATAAAATACTTAAGGATCTATGGCCATTTTACAATGTCTACTGATGACTCGTTTTTGTCAAAATTTTCAATGGCATCAACATTCGATGTTACTAAAATGATATTGTTGGAGTAATAAGGTCTGTCTCATTTTGCATAAAAAAGTCATACATTACAAGAATTCTGGTGATAAAATTTTCACATCGGGTCATAGAGTAAGTTCTTAATATTTTGAGATTTTTGTACATTAAACGGGGGAAATTCACGAGATAAATGCCATTTCTTTTCAACCCATTCAGGTAGTTTGTAAATCAGTAATCACACCAACTTTTAACGAATTGAACTTTATTTGCACAAATAATCAGAGTTTTCATGTATTAGATTTTGTTTAGATAACTTAAAAAGGAAACTTCTATACCCCAAACTGTATTTAGAGACATTTTCGTCTGGTATATATAATCCTCAAACCGGCCAGTTGTAAGTAGAGTGAGATGTGGTGAACGCTATTATGTGCTAGGTTTATGAAATCTTTGAATATATGAGAGAGACAGAGACGCAAATAAATAGAACAATGCCGGAAATATAAGTGATGTACGTCTAATCCACGAGCAAAGATGTTGAATTTTAACTTAAAAATGGCAGGAACTACGGTAAACATGTGAATCCTACTTTACAAAAAGAAAAGAGCGTCATGCTATAAATCGTCACGGAAAAAAAAAGTCTCCAAGCGGTACAACAAGCCTTTTTGTACAGCGTAAATGATGCTCACTTTTACATAGCGTTATTCGTTTTATTTAGCGCGGAAACGTGGAAAAAAAACATGGCGTCGCAATAAATGGTTGTATTGAATGCATTACAGAAATTTGTTCAATAACTTTCCGACTCGACGTAAACTATTGCGCAGTCATATGAACCGAAATACGCAGGAGCGAACATCCTTAAGGTTTCTGGAATGTAAAATTGTTCCAATCTACCTTTTTCTTTCATTCTATTTTACGTATTCTTTTCCACTTGAACATATTAATAAAGTTTAATATTTCAAAATAATATGATTGCAAATATAGTCGGTTGGAATAGTAAGTGTTTAAAACAATCTGTGTATTTTTCCGGAATTTTCCGTATCACAGCGTAGTGATATGCAAGCACTGCGTTGAACACACAAAGCACTTCGTGTCGCACGAAAGTTGATGACGTATACTAGACCTATTTTTTGAGCGCATGAGCACACAAAAGCTACGTAGTACACACGTTGTTTTGTTTTTGACTCGATTAACTTTTTCCTAGGCAATTTCTAGCATACAGGGTTGTTTCCTATGGCCTGCTAAACCAGGCCAAAAACGGTCAACCATGTTTGAAGACAGCTTTTTTAATTGGTGCCCGAGAAATCGTAAGAGTAGTAGCACCTGCCTTTTTAAACCAATGCATATTAATTAAGGAATGCCACCTTTAGTTTTGCTCATGAAAATTAAAACGTTTTGATCGGCTGGTATTTTCTGTTTATATTTCCATGAACAAATTTTGAGCATGCACATTTTAGTATGCTTGCGAACAACATAGAAAGATATTTTGCTTCTTGGCCTAAAATTATAAGAAATGAATGGAACATCTTTTGTTTTCATGGAAGTATGAACCTAAAAACTTAACCTCAATAATGTAATGTTTTTAGGTTTATACCTGAATGAAAACACACACACAAAAACACTTTCTTCTTTTATTAATTATTTCTAAAGGAAAGCAGTTAGAAGAGTACCAAAGCATAATCAGTCGTTTCTGAAACCCATAATATAGGCGTTTTTAGCTCTACTGGCTGAAGACCACTAGAGCTATTGCGTCCGTCTGTCCGTCCGCCGTCCGTTAAATTTTTCCTTGTTAACACTCTAAAGTCCATAGTTTTCATCGGATTTCCTTTAAACTTTCACAGAATGATTGTACCAACATAAGGATCGTTCCTTTCGAAATTGAGTCAGATCCGCGTAAAAACATGGGAAAAGTGGCCTTATTAAAATTTAATTTAAAAATCCTCGTTAACACTCTAGAGTAAACAGTTTTCATCGGATTCTCTTCAAACGTTCACAGAATGATTGTACCATCAAACGGATCGTTTCTTTCGAAATTGGGTATGATCCGTCAAGAAACATGGGAATAGGGGCCTTACGAAAATTTAATTCAAAAATTCCATTAAAAATCCTCGTTAACACTATAGAGCCCACAGTTTTCATCGAGTTCTCTTCAAACTTTCTCAGAATGATTGAACCAGCATAAGAATCGTTCCTTTTGAAAACGGGTATGATCCGTCAAGAAAAATGGGAATAGGGGCCTTATGAAAATTTAATTAAAAAAATCCTCGTTAACACTCTAGACTCCGTAGTTTTCATTAGATTGTATTTAAACTTTCACAGAATGATTGTACCAACATAAGAATCGATCCTTTCGAAATTTGGTATGATCCGTCTAGAAACGTGGGAAAAGGGGCCATTTGAAAATTTTATTAAAAATTCCATTAAAAATCCTCGTTAACAATTTAGAGTCAACAGTTTTCATCGAGTTCTCTTCAAACTTTCTCAGAATGATTGAACCAGCATAAGGATCGTTCCTTTTGAAAACGGGTATGATCCGTCAAGAAAAATGGGAATAGGGGCCTTATGAAAATTTAATTAAAAAAATCCTCGTTAACACTCTAGACTCCGTAGTTTTCATTAGATTGTATTTAAACTTTCACAGAATGATTGTACCAACATAAGAATCGATCCTTTCGAAATTTGGTATGATCCGTCTAGAAACGTGGGAAAAGGGGCCATTTGAAAATTTTATTAAAAATTCAATAAAAATCCTCGTTAACAATTTAGAGTCAACAGTTTTCATCAGATTCTCTTAAAATTTTCACAGAATGATTGTTCCACCATAAGGATCGTTCCTTTCGAAATTGGGTATGATCCGTCAAGAAACACGGGAAAAGGGGCCTTATGAAAATTTGATTAAAAATTCCATTAAAAATCCTCGTTAACACTATAGAGCCCACAGTTTTCCTCGGATTCTTTTCAAACTTTCTCAGAATGATTGTACCAACATAAGGATCGTTCTTTCGAAAACGGGTATAACCTGTCAAGAAACACGGAAAAGGGGGCTTATAAAAATTTAATTTAAAATCCTAGTTAACACTCTAGAGTCCACAGTTTTCATCAGATTGTATTCAAACTTTCACAGAATGATTGTACCAACATAATGATTCTTCTTTCTAAATTGGGTCAGATCCCTCACGAAACACGGGAAAAGGGGCATTATGAAATTTTAATAGAAAAATCGTTTAAGTAATCCTCGTAAACACTCTGGAGTCAGCTGTTTTCATCGGATTCTTTTCGAACTTTCACAGAATGTTTGTATTATCATAATGATTGTTCCTTTCGAAATTAGGTATGATCCGTAAAGAAAGACAGGAAAAGGGGTCTTATGAAAATTTAAATGAGAAATCCTCATTAATAATCTTGAGTCAACAATTTTCAACGGATTCTCTTCAAACTTTCAAAGAATGGTTGTGCTATCACAAGAATTGTTCCTTTCGGAATCGGATATGATCCGTCGAGAAACATGGGAAAAGGGGCCTTATTAAAATTTAATTCAAAGATCTTTGTTAACACTCTAGAGTCCACAGTTTTCATCTGATTGACTTCAAATTTTCACAGAATGATTGTAACATCACAAGAGTTGTTCCTTTCAAAATTTGGTATGATCAGTCAAGGACCACGGGAAAAATTGAATTAAAAAAATCCTCGTAGACACAATAGAGTCCACAGTTTTCAACTTATTCTCTTCAAACATTCACAGAATGATTATTACATTAAATGGATTGTTCCTTTCGGAAGTAGGTTTTATCCATCAAGTTTCATGGGAATAGGGGCCCTATGAAAATTTAAAAAAAAATCTTAGTTAACACATCGCGGCCCTTGATTTCACCTGATCGACTTTCACATAATGATTGTACCATCATAAGGATTGTTCCTTTCAAATTGGGGTTGATCCATTTAGAAACATAGGAAAAGGGGCCTTAAGAAAATTCAATTAAAAAAATCTTAATTAATACTTGTAAGTCTATAGATTTCATGGGGTTGTCTTTATACTCAAACAGAATAATTACACTTTTGTAAGTAGAGTTCCCTTTGGAATTGGTTCAGATCCATCAAGTAACATGGGAAAAGGGGCTATATGAAAATTCAATTAATAAATCTCTGTTAACACAATGAAGCCCACAGCTTTGATCAGATTTTGTTGAAACTTTCTCAGAATGATTGGAAGGTCATAACGATCATTCCTTTAATAACAGGGTTTGAACTGTCAAGAAATACAGGAAAAGGGGCCTTATGAAAATTTCATTTAAAAATCCTTGTTACCAAGTCCAGAGCTTTCTTCCGATTATCTTCAAACATTCACAGAATAATTGTAAAATGATAATGATTGTTGATGTTCGCATAGGTTTGTTTGTTTTTGTTTGAATGGGGTTTTACGCCGCTTTCAATAATCTTTCAGTTATATCGCGGCGGCTGGAGCACCTAACAATGGATTCCTGGTATTTCTCACACCAGTACTACCATTACATCCTTTCCTAGCCTCCAGCTGCTATCCCACATAGGTCTACGATTATCGACCTATTGGTGGGAGGCAAATATTCGGAAAGGATGAGTGCCGCCGTCGGGAATCGAACCCGGGACCTCTAGATTGACTGTCCGACGCGCTACCAACTGCGCTATGACGGCGGCTGTTCGCATAGGACCTGATCCGTTAAGTTTCACAGGAAAAGGAGCATTATGAAATTTAATATTAAAATCCTTGTACCACAATAAAGTCAACAGTTTTCATCAGATTCAGAAAACTTTCAAAGAATGATTATTCCATCATGAGGATTCTTTCTTTTCAAATTAGGCGTGATCGGTCTAGTATCATGGGAAAAGGGGCCTTTTGAGGATTTTATCTATAATCCTTGTAACCAAGTCCAGAGCTTTCATTGGATTTTCTTCAAACCTTCACAGAACCATTGTACACGATTATTGATGCTGACATGAGACCTGATCCTTCAAGTATCACAGGAAAAGGAGCCTTATTTTATTTTAAAATCTTTACACCAAGATAAAGTCTGCAGTTTTCATCGGATTCTGTTAAAACTTTCACAGAATATTTGTACCATCATTAGGATTGTTTCTTTCGAAATTGGGCCTGATCTGTCTAGTATCATAGGAAAAGGGGCTGTATGAAAAATTATTACTTAATCCTCATAAACACAAGAATGTCCTCAGTCTTTATCAGAATCTCTTCAAACTTTAACAGAATGATTGTACCATCATTTGGATTGCTCCTTTGTAAATTAGGTCTGATTTGTTAAGTGACACAAGAAAAGGGACCTTATAAAATTTTTATTACAAAACATCATTATAACAATAGAGTCCTCAGTCTTTTTCATTTTCTTCAAACTATCATTAGGATTGTTCCTTTGTACCATCATTCAAATTGATGATTTTGACAGAAGATCTGATTATGGCAAGTGTCAAATAAAAAGGGGCCTTATGAAAATCTTTCTTAAATATTCTGGTTTACGCAATGATGTAACTTGATTTCACCGGATTCACTTCAAAATGAAGTCCCAATATTTCATCGGATTCACTTTTAACTTTCACAGAATCATAAAACCAACAGTAAAATATCACGGGAAAAGGGGCCTTATGAGAACTTGATTTTAATGTTTTTGTTAACACAATTAAGTCAACAGTTTTATCAGATTCTCTTCAAAAACATTCTTGTGTATGTGATGAAGATCACAATCATTATCAAATTACAACTGTAGGGGTGTAAGGAAAGTTCCCTTTTGATTAAAAATTGGTCCATCAGAAAACACAGGAAAGGGGCCTTATTGATTTTCATTCAAAACAATCCTGTTTATGTAATAAAGTCCACAATTATTGTCAGATTCTGATGAAAATTTCACAAGATGATTGTAGGGAACTGGAGTGGATCCGTCATGAAACACGGGAAAGGGGGTCTTTAGGATTGTTTCTCAAATTCATAAACGGGATAAACTCCGTTTTTTTTTTTGTTTTTTGTTTTTTTTCTTTATGCATTCTTCTTTGGGTAATAAACTTCCTTAAATATCACAGATCTTTAACGGAAAACTTGATTACCAGTAGAGCGTCTCAGGCCCTCATGGGCTTCTTGTTTATATATGAAAGGCCAAAGACAACTACTATATCAATCTATTTTTTCAAAGATTTTTTCATATAATGCATGTCTATCAACACCTTTGATAAAGGCAGTCAAAAGAATGTTAACACCATTAATTCTATGATCGTCAAAAAGTGACCATGTCAATCTTTGATAAAACTGCCTTTGGAGTAGATAAGATTACTTGGTTAAATAAAGAATAGTTTTTAATTAAGCTGAGAGTAACCAAGGTTTCTGATAGAATGTGAAAAATAGCTATTTACACGAATTAGAATTCTTGAGCGCCTGAAATGACTATGGATCATATACGGCTCATAAAGAATATATCAACTATTTAAGGCAAAATTAATCACTAAAAAATAAACGAGGAAAGAAGACATAGAAATCAAGCCGGCGTGGCTTATGAACTTCAATCAGGTTGTTCCAAGATGATATCATTTAGTACATTACTTGATAATCCTATATCAAAACATACTCTAAAATAGAAGATTTAACAACATAAACAAAACAACAATATAACAAAAAGAAAAAAATGATTAAAGCAGAAGTATTTATTTCTTGAAAGAAATAGTGCTGGTCTTCATACTGAGATGTTTTAAAGTTTTATGTAATCATCGTAGTTTGTTTTGTTTTCTTCCTGTCTGAAATCAATTTCTTTTTCTGTTTTTACACGAAACAGTTTTGAACTGCATGTTTTTTACACGCAGAGAATATTGAAAAAATCAAACTATTATCAATTTATTCTCTAAAGTCAAAAACATCTCCTTTAATCAATGTTCTAAGAAAATAGAATATGTCCTTTATTCGGTCTTATCGGATAAAGCATTTCAAATGGAGGAGAATGTGTTTAAAGAAAACTGTTGACGACGAACGATGCGTATGGACGACGGACTTACTGATCCTAAAATCTCCCCTTGAGTACGTTGTGCTAAGGAGAGCTAAAAACGGTGCGAACAGTTTTTAATGATTTACCGTCTCCCTATAATGACGCTATTTAGTCATGATCTAATAATCTATACAAATGAATTGTATCTCCTGTCGACATCTCCGATTCCAATGCTTGATGTCTACGAGATGCTTATGAAATTTCGTTCAACGGGCACCAAATCAATGCATTTTTTTGCGGCTAGACATTATTTATCACTTTAAACGCTGACATACAAACTAATATAAAATCTATAGAAAATGCTTGAAATTTATTCACAGGCCTCACATTGAGAATAAAATCAGTCTACGATTCATCCGCGCAGTGCACAATCAACGGAATGTCTTAATGCACTTACCGCACAAAAAGGTCCCATAGAAAAAGGTATCAAAAGTGTAAAGTTTTTGCTTTTTTCTCTCGATACTATAAAAACATAAGAAATGAAGAGAATATTTTTTTCATGGAGGTATGAACCGAAAAACCTAATCACACAATGTATGAATCCGCTTCGCGTATTCATACAGTGTGATTAGTTTTTTCGGTTCATACCTCCATTAAAACAAAACTAATTCCCTTCATCTGCTAAATGAATGGTGACGGTTAGCCATCTGACTGATGAAATGATAATTAAAAAAAGCAGTACCGAAAAAAACTAAACCGGTAACAATTGTACGATGCAGAAATCGGTCACCTAAAACAACAAAAAGAACAACAATAACCCCTACGATTTTTACATCTGATCGAAGGAAAATAGATTGAATGCTTCTTGACTGGAAGTCAAATTTGTAGCTGTTTTATTATTCTTATACGTTATTGTTTAGTTTCCGGTCCACGATGTTGATAAAACTACACGTAGTTATAATTGAAACAGTATACATTATTTTTTCATATCCATCATTTTCATTTAAAGGAATGGCTGTTACGACAAATCGCTGTTATCAATCTTATTTTGTTATTTATCAAATCTGGTTGACATGAGTGTGAAGTAATTGCGTTGCTTTGGTGACTTTTTAATCTGTAGTTACGAAGCTTAGGTCGCGAACTTATCATTTTATATTTCGTTACATTTGAACATAAAACTGAACATAAATTTTGTAAAATTGCGTCGTTCAATATTTAGTTAGAACTTCCTGTTCGAGTTCGGTGGATGTGATAAGTGATTCGTCAATCAAAGGGCGATTTTATTCCAAGACTACTTTCAGCTATTTGAAAACAAATAGTTTAGAGAATTTTATCAAACAACCTTTGTTACTTTGCATTATAATAATAATAAAAAAAAAGTAAATAATTTCCGACAGTGCGAAATCTTCAGGTCACCCGTTTAACGTAGAGTGACGTTGGAGGTGAAATCTATTTCCGTAGAATTTAGATGAATATTGATCTTTCAAGAAGTGACTTAAATGCGGAGGAAAACAAAACATTGGACAGATCCTACAGGGTTTCAAATATTTAAAGGGATATATCCATTGTATTTGTCACATTAAACACTTCAGTAAATGATTTTACGGATATACAAGACCATCATGTAGAT
Organism: Fragum fragum; assembly: GCA_946902895.1. Classification (NCBI taxonomy): domain Eukaryota; kingdom Metazoa; phylum Mollusca; class Bivalvia; order Cardiida; family Cardiidae; genus Fragum; species Fragum fragum. The sequence goes on from OX336379.1 coordinate 46,021,576, forward strand.
TTTGTTTTGTTTGTTTGAATGGGGTTTTACGCCGCTTTCAACAATCTTTCAGTTATATCGCGGCGGCTGGAGCACCTAACAATGGAATCCTGGTATTTCTCACACCAGTACTACCATTACATCCTTTCCTAGCCTCCAGCTGCTATCCCACATAGGTCTACGATTATCGACCCATTGGTGAGAGACAAATAGTCGGAAAGGATGAGTGCCGCCGTCGGGGATCGAACCCGGGACCTTTAGATTGACAGTCCGACGCGCTACCAACTGCGCTATGACGGCGGCCCGAACCATCATGTAGAAAGGATATACTATGCGCAAACTGAATGATTCTTTGAGAAATAAAAAATGGGGGATATAGATTCGTAAACATAATTTAATCAAAGCACTGAAAGTACTGTGAAGTTGAAATTCGGCGAATGCAACACAATCCAGGGACATTATCCTTGGAAGTGGGTATAAAGTTTCGGAAAGCGCGAACGCACTTTGATTTTAACGTCTGTTTGAAAGTGAATGGAGGCTTTGACGAAACTTTTTGAGTTTTCTATGAAATTTGATCAAGTGATTACCAAATAAGGAGATAAATTGGTTTCCAAATAAGGAAACACCATATCAACAAAACAGCTACAGATTCATACTGTCTTAGATTACACCAGCGTATCTGAGTGAACAGAACACAGAATGACTTACCCTGTTTCAATTTTCCGGTTTTGTTAAAACAAAGTTGAAAATGCTTCGAATGTTAACTTAAGAATGGATTTGGCTGCGTCTCGTAAAATAAATATGTAAAATTTGAACTTCTATTTCCTTCTTCCAGTACATATTCACAGACTGAAGATCAGTCTGTACAAATGTGACAATCTATGGCAACTTATTAAGTAGGGCGAAGAGAGAACATTTGACAAGTTAATTTTGCCAGCATTTTCAGCTAACAAATTCGATAGTCCATACAGAAAAAAAGTAAATAGTCCTATAATCTCTTTCACGAAAGACATAAAGAATATCTTGTATTTCAAACTACAGTTCCTATTTGACAATCGTTTACTTAAAATGTTAATAAATACAACCGTTTTATAAAGTCTTGGTAAACTAGTATATAAAAAACTAACTCATCGTTAAGCAAATATAACAAACGCTCAAGTAGTATTTGTTAGAACGACCCAAACAAGCCGAACCCAATGACCTGCGAGAAAAAAGACAAAATGACTTTAGAAAATTCGTTAAAGAATTTTTTTCTGAACGTTGTTGTTATAATAAGTTAAAATATTTTTTTCAAATGTGGCATCTGTTATTCTAGCAAATATAATTACTGCAGTCGGTATGTACAACGAAGATACTCAAGGTATGAAGACATGCATATGGCAAACGAAAAGGGTATAAATTCAATTTCAATCGAACTGTAGGCCACTGTTACCGAAAACAATGCCTGATCGAGACAATCTAATTATAGGAGATAAGAACAAAATACATTTTTACTTTTTGTTTTGAATTATTCGGAAAAATGAAATCAGAATCTTCAATACTCAAATATAAACAAGTAATTTAGTTGAAAGGATATCCTTAGAGAATTTTGTCGTCTGGGATTATATATAGACATATAACTTTATGGTTTTAACGATTCTCCCATTTCTTTTGGTTATACGAAATAGTTCACTCTAGCCAAGTTTTGTAGCAATTATAAGTCAAATTGATCCCTGTCATTTTTAACGTTGTGTAAGTTCATGAAATAGAATAATATTCTCTTTTGAGAGGTCACAGGCCAGAAAGTCATGGTTTCCTTACTAAGAGGGGGGACACGAAGAAATTTTAGGAAAACCAAAGACAAACGGAAAAAACAAAAAAACGAGAAATACTAAATTATAAATATGAAGAACACTGATTTAGGCATTGACAAAACGTCTTTTATTATATCCATTGTGAATACATAGAGTATAAAACAAGGTTTGAGTAATTTTCCATGGAAAGTTCAATAAAAACATGACACCACAACCAACATCTATTGTTTAAAAAACAATAAAGCTATTTCTTATTCTTATATCTCTTTTTTGAATCGCGTTGGTCTCAGGAACCTTTGTCAAAAATTCAGAACTTAATTAGGCGATTTTACCAATTGTATTCAGGTAATATAGACAACAGGCCTACAATTACCATTTTAACGCAAGACTTCTTTGTTTGGCTTTTAGCATCGCGTATATATCCACGGCTATTACACCAAGGAATTTTCTTTATTTTTCGAAGACTTAAGAATTAATCAATAAAATCGCATGTACAGACTTTTTTTTAAGTAGTCGAATTGTCGTAAAACTATCATATACCCAAAGTCAGATTATATTGTGCAAGCGACCTCTTTAAATTGTTTTATTGACCTCGCTGCTATCAACTATTCATCGATTATTTTTTTTTGAAAGATCAAATTCATAACAAAGCTATACGTTGATTTGAAATCAATGTCTATGAACTGTACAACGATGAAAATAAAACCTTGTTTTTTAAAGTCATGAATGTTCACTTAAAACAAGACAATAAAAATGTTTTGAAAGAATTTCTTATTCAAAAAAGTTTTAAATAGTTATGTCATTGTAAATAATATATAAGTTGTATCATGATTGGGTTTACTTATTCAAGTACTTTCGTATTACCTGCTGGGGACTCTGATGTGTGTTGTCAAAGGACAAACACATATTGCCAGTGGCTCGGCGGGTATTCTTTAATTCCTTTCCTCGGATATCACGAGCGAACTGACCGCAACGCAGAGCCAGAGAGGGCCCAACAAGATGCAATATATAGGAAAATGAACAAATATAACGTAATGTATTGGACCAAATAAGGAATTTCCTATGACCACCATAGGCTAACATTTGATAGTAGGGAGGCTAGCATATAAACGTCAATATACAAGAGATTTTCAGTTGCATAATATGTCCAGAATTCGGCTGAAAATAATGATTATCAGAGTAAATAACGGTCCACCATGTTTGAAGACAGCTTTTGTAATTGGTGCCCGAGAAATCGTTAGCGTAGTAGCACTTGCCTTTGTAAATCAATGCATATTGATTAAGGGATTTGCTCCACAATATTAAAACGTTTTGATCGGATGGTATTTACTGTTCATATATCCATGAATAAAATTTTGAGCATGCAACTTTTTAGTATCCTTGCGAACAAAGTAGATAAATCTGTAGCTTCCTGGCCTTAAATTATAAGAAATGAATGGATCACTTTTAGTTTTCATGGAGATATGGACCTAAAAACTTAATCACAATAAAGTAAAGTTTTAAGTTTCATACCTAAATGAAAACCCCCCCAAAAATTCTGCATTTCTAAAATATTTCCAAAGGAAAGCAGTGAGAAGAGTACATAGTTAGCAAAGTCATTCGTATCTGAAACCCATAATATAGTCGTTATTTATATCCGAATGCCGAAGACAACTACTATATCAATCTATTTTTCAAAGAAATATTTTTTTAATAATGCATATCTATCTATAACTTTGAAAAAATACAGTCAAAAGAATGTGAACATCATTAATACTATGATCGTCAAAAATTGACCATGTCAATCTTTGATAAAACTGCCTTTGGTGTAGATAAGATTATTTTTTTGAAATAAAAGAATAGTTTTTAATTCAGCTGAGAGTAACCAAGGTTTCTGATAAAATGAGAAAAACTAGGTATTTACACGAACGAGATTTCTTGAGCGCCTGACATGACTAAAAATCAGATACCGCTTATAAAGAATATATCAACTATTTAAGACAAAATCACTAAAATATAAGTGAGGAAAGAAAACATACAATCAAGAATGTGTGCCTTGTGAATTTCAGATTGTTCCCATATAATATAATTTAGTACATTACTTGACAATCCTAAATAAAAAAATAATCTAGAATAGAAGATTTAACAACAAAAACAAAACAACATGCAAAACCATGCATATTTGGGATTCTCAATTGTTTTCTCAATTTGTATTATATTTCTCAATTTCAAGGGCGGATAACTCTATAACTCTGATTTCTTTACTAAAACCAAAGAATCTTATGTATTCAACTATGTCATCTAAATAAATAATTTACAAAAAGCAATATTTGAAGTAATATTTAATCCGATAATACAATCTAGCAAAGATGGTACCAAATACATTAAGAAAATTAGTACAATTAAAAAAGGGAGGTTAATTCCCGCAGCTTGAGTCACAAACACTCATTCAACCGTGATACTTACATGAAATTGTATATGCATTGTATATACACCCGATATACACAGATACACACAGAATAAATATCTTCTTGCGTACAAAGCTCTGTTCAGCGCATCAGACCCCTAATCCTTAATAATGGGATGACATGGGTTTGATCCCCGGCGGCCGCACATATCCTTTCCGACATTTGTCTTTCACCAATAGATGGACAATCGTAAACCTAAATTAAATAGCAGCTGGAGGCTAGGAAAGGATGGAGTTGTTGTACTGGTGTGGAACCAATTGTTAGGTATTCCAGCCGCCGCGATATGGCTATGATACTATTAAAAGTGGCGTCAAACCAAATTCAATCAATCAATCAATCAATCGTAGTGAAAACCCCATCTATTTTGACAAAGCATAGACAAAATACAGAACGTATTTATAAGAAAAATGGATTAAAATGGTAAGTTTAGAAAAAGTAGAAGGTAACCACGAAAATATCCTTATCGAAACCCATTCTTTATTTCGTCAGTCTGCTTGTGGTTAAAGGCTTAACGAATGTATTTAATTAAATCTTTACTCTATCTTATACAGATTTATTAAAGTAAAACATGAGCTAGACAATTTATATTCCACTCATTACAGTTGTTACTGATTCCCAAAGCCGGAGAGCCAGTGAAAAAAATTGTATGAAACATTTAATATATTCAGTCCTAAAGTAAGGAAAGTGACACACTATTTCATTAAAAAGCAGATTTTATAGATAAAAGGTTGGCATCCAACATGCCGGGCAAGCAGTGTCTGGATTATTGTTATTGAAACTACCCTAAACGCCAGCCGGCTAAACTACAAGATTTATTTTACCTGGTGAAATTTAAGTTAGAATTGTAGTAATCTTCGGCATGTCCAGTTTTAGTTGACAATTATGATTTATGCTTTTGTGACGATAACTAGGAACCGACAGTGTCGATCTCGATCTGCTGAACCATTGTTTATAGTTTCATTTACGAGCCTATTTACTACTAGAGTTTTTTTGCTCATAAGATTAGGCTAGAACACAACGCGCTAAATGTGGGCTTTTGTGGTTGGGTGTTGACCATAGTCTGTCGGTCGTCAACATTTACCTAGAGGCTGCATTTTTTGCTAAATCAGTCTAAAGATAGGCCACAGTGTTTGTCCAGAGTAAACTTTGGTCAATCGAAGAACAAGTACAAAAGCAAAAATATTTTGTGGGCATTCTATATGCCACAAATCGTCCCGAGAGTTGATAATCGGTTAACTTTGGTCAAACAGACAAATCTTGGAATAACTTGGAAGCTGTAAGCAACCATAAATGCTTAGTCAAACTGAAAACGGATCGGAATATTGTCTTAAGAACCTTTTGGACTAGTTCGAAATGGGATTACGGTACTTGGAGGTTAAAGACTAAGTCGCTTTGTCGAATCGTGTAAGAAAGTCTTGGTGCCACAATTTTTATTCAGTCATTCGGACGTTTGTGAAATTTTACACATTATTAACACAGTCATTCTCAGACTTTTACGGAATTTGATCATCTTTGGTCAAAAACTGGGTCACTAGGTAAAGGATTAGAAAAAACGCATCGAGTAGTCATGAGAGCATATTTCAAGATAAATAAATCAATCAAACTGGTAAGAATGTTTGACTGAATAAAATATTATCATTAGTTTGAAATTATAGCACTTAGAATAAAAACTAGGTCATTTGGCAAAATATAAGAAAAAACATTGCGATGATATGGCCTCATTTCAAACTCATTGAAACTAAAATACGAGAGGATGTATTTCATGGCAAAATCTTGACAAATTCGAAATTTTATCGATGTTTTTTTTATGTCATAGATTTTAATTATTTTTATTTTCCTTCGTGTACTAGTTGAATACAATTTTCTGAATAGTAGTTTTGCGAAGATCAGAGATCGCTAATCAGAAAAAAAACAGGCTATTTACCTAAAAGCCTACGTAGGCTATTTATCTATTTTTAAACTATGCCGAGACAGTTGCAAATAATAAAGGCCCATTAATATGGTGCGAATAACCGTTGGATCTCGCCTTTCGTTTGAATTTCATTAAACCAACCTAATCGTTACGTCATCAGGAGTTATATTCGCTAGCCGGTCTTCAATTCTGTTAACATAAGTCCAATTCTGTCATAAGCGTTGTAACGAAAATAAACACTTAAAGTAGTATTTCGCTAATCACATGATTTAGGTCGTTTCGCTTGTCAATTTGTTACCTTCCGTTTACTTTGGGTCATATGCAAAGGGGACATGCGATGTCGGAAACATAATTCCGTGATATATAAAAGTAATCTGCATTTCCCTTGAACCTTTCATGTATAACATAAAAAGCCACTTTAAGCCTATAAGATTACCATCAAGACATTAACTGACTCAATTTCAAGTATCAAATGCTCGTTTGAGCGTATTTTCGGCACTTTGCAATCTTTTATTATGCAAGTGTCAGAAACATCGATACCTCCCTTTAAGGATAAACTTTCATCTCTTAAGGTCGAGTATCACAAATAGTAAGAATGGTCGAGCTAAAGGCAACATTTCAAGATTAATCAACCTGTAAATTGGGCAGATCACATGTCATAAAATAAGTAAAAATCTAAGTGCTTAAAGTACTGTGAGCTGGCAAATCATAGTTTTGTTGAGTATTCTTGTTCGGCTAAAGGTTATCATGATAAATAAACGAGATTAAAGTAACCGAGGAGTTAACCCATTAAAACTCGACAAAACTGTAGAGTGGTTCAAATCTAAAGAAGTTGCAGACGACAATTTCAAATTTGTTGAATTTTCCTTGTTGGATAGAAAACGTTGTGGAAAATGAAGAAATGGCTTGTAACAAGCAATTTCTTCATTGTCCTCAATGTTTTCCAAATATTTTTCTTGGGATGCTTAAAAAGCGAAATTGATTGGAAAGGTTTAAATAGCATGCTTTTGAAAGAGTTCTCTATATTTTGAATTGAGTTTGCATTATTACTGACATACATGAGAACTACTTTTTCTCATGGCGTAGGCATTCAATGGATTTAGTGCTTAAGCCTCCAGTTGCAGTTTGCACTCGTTGAACTTTGAGAGGACCTCGAAATTTCGTCTGTAAACTTAAGCTATCAAAGCTGACGCTTTGCTAGCTAAAAATATAACAAAGTAGGTCGCAAGATTAAACCTCTGAAAAGAAAACGTGTCTGGCAGCCTCATGTCCTGGGCCCAGATTTGTTCGTTTCATGATTTTTTTTATTCAAATATATATTGCACAGTAATATATCATGCAGTTGTAGACACACGTCAAGGTACATTTCCACTCTTTTCGTTTTTGCCAGAGTTGTCTGCCTTGATTGACATACGCCATTTTCTTTGAAGACGGTGAATGACCTTCGAAATGCTGCATACGTTTTTTAAGTGGAAAAATGTTGAATGATACTGGTAATTGTATTCTAGACTCATTTTCAGACAAAAATACAATCTAAACGGGTTCTGATACATATTATGTCAAAGCTGAATGATGCAATAAATTGATTCATTTTAGTACACTTGTTTCTAAGCTTAAAATTTGTATTTAAAAAAACGCCTTGTTAAGATTTCTTATTTCTATACAATTCAAAAAGTTAGTCGTAACCTTGATGTATGCAAAAATGTGTGTTTTTCTTGTCCAAAAACCAGATGGTTGTGGTATATTTTTATGTTACTTCATCCATCTTGGGAAAAAAAAAATTCTTTTTTTTCTTTTATATTTTTCATATTAAGGTTTTCAGATCATGATTCTGTATATGAGAAGTATCTTAGACTTTATAGCGATGTTATGCCTTTCAGTCAAGTTAATTCCCTTATTTCGTAATGAAGAGGGGATTGATTAACTTTTCTTTTCAAATTGGAAATTTAGATTTTTCATCAATTCGAATATGTTTAACAGAAAATGAATGTATATAATGAATGGAATACTAATTTAAGATGGCGATCAAACATCTTGTATTTGCTTCTCGCTGCAGATGAAAATTTTGATGTTCATTGGACCTTCGGTCTGGTGAAATAGCAAAATTACCGGATCAACCCTTTTCCCCGTGTGTTTATGTATAAAAGATCACGATGGATGATTATACTATAGCCAGAGCCTTATATTAATCATATTACAATAAATATATCAATTTTTTAGGTCGACTTTAATTTTATTTTACTTCATTAATACAATTTCTTTCAGACTTCAGTTATGTCGGCCCAATTCATACATTATGTTGATTGGTAGCAGTTTTATTAATTTTTGTTTGTTATTACTTCTACTCTTTGTTTCAGAATAAAAATGAAACGAAGAAGAAGGCATCAAAAAACCACAAACAGACGATTGGACATTACTTTTAAATAAACCTCGGGGCTTGTCACTAGTACTTCAATGAAGATAACTAGACATTTATCACACATTTGATTCATGTAGATAATACCATTATTGAATTCTTCCTGTTTTAGGCAAACAAAAGACGGATCGCTGGTCACGCCCGCTGAGCTCCAGCAGAAAATTTGAATTGGATATTTTGCAGCATATATAACAGAATGCTCTTTGGAATCCTAAGCATTTGAGCCGCAGCTTGAATAAGCTGTATTTATGTCGTTTAAGCCGCTAAACTAACGAAACGATTTTCATAAATGTCGACCAATATCCGAATTAAATGACTGGTCTTAACATATGATTTGATTGGTCTATTCATTTTTCATTGAAAGCTGCGATCTGTCTTTTATAGAGAGCAAAACTATGCTTTCATAGCATAATTGCTTTTTATTACATCGTTTGATTTTATTTGTTATCCGATGTATGTCTGCTAAACTTGGGATATTTTCTTACTGTACTTTGAATCAACTTCTTCATAGACATGTGAGTTGTCTTATTTGTAAACGTTTAGAACTTTTATATTTCATTTGTAAAGAACATATTTTGTGTTCATGGAAACAATCAGCTTTAAAACAACTCAAAGTCTTGATAAAGGTTACCTAAGAAACGGTAATGCTTTAAGTAAGACATTTCGCTTTTCAAAGCTAATTTGGTAATAATAACAAAAATGTTTTACCAAGATGTGGTCGATTTTAATGACTACACCAAAAACAATGTAGGAAAATTGAAATTTCAAGCATTTATATCTTTTATCGTGACATTTTGTTAATCACTTTGACCTTTTTCCCCTGAAGTGTAGCCACTTAAAAGTTTCGACTTCAACTACTAGAATTGTAACAGTCTAAGACTTTGTCGACTGGTATAAGATTTAAATACCAGCTATGATTTTAGCAATTGTGAAAAAAAAGACAGAAATAATTCATGACACAAAAACTCACAAGTTGCTTTAAAACTGCTGTAAATTACAACATGCAAACTATGAAATGAATAAAATCGAAATAAAAGTATTTTGCTGTTTAACTGTTTCTAGTATTATCCTCGTGATAAATGTAGAAAAGTCATCGACATATTTTGAAATAATGATCATAGTAATCAATATCATGGCATGCAACAGTTTTTTAATATGACGACCAACATCGCATTTGAGATGACCAACATCGCCTTTGAATGTTATCGCCTCATCTATTCAAATGATTTAATTTGTGCTTTATCTCTTGCCAAGTGTACAGAAGAATCGGTTTCATATGGGCTTCTTTTCGCCTTGAGTGATTTTTTTAGAAAAAAGGGAAACATGTTACACATTGGGAAGCCGGAAATATCCTTTTTACATGTCGTTGGCTAAATGTATCATCAAATGTCCTTTTGAACGATGTAAGGTTGACCCAATGGACTGATTTTAGACCGTGGGACTTAATTTGCTACATAATGTACATATGTCGTTTTAAGATATTATGTAAGTGTTCATTTATAATGACGTTTACCTAACGTGGTATTACAAAAAAGCAGTATAAGAGAAGTGATGTTGGGGTTTCTTACATAAAAAAATGAAAGGATAAAAGGTTGACCCAAACAAAATCTTAAATATGCTACAACCGTCTTAATAGCGTTTTCGCCATAAAGGCGAAACTTAAAGAAGAAGGAACAATGCCGTTATTTGCAAAATTTACTTTAAGCCACTGCGTTACATTTCCATCAATATCATATATTCGCTCTAAACACACTCAGATTAGCCTGTTCACCAGTGTCTTATCAGGGTGTTCTCTTTGAGGTCTATAGATAAATACTCACTGAATTGTTTTGACGATCAACAAGTATTCTAAATGCAAACTAAGGATACCAAGGTGCTGTGTCTTTTCGCGATCGACACACAGGTGATGTTGATTGAAATGTAAAGCAAAGGCTCATACATGACATTGTAATGCTTTTCGGTGGTCAGCCAGCCTATCAGCTCAGTTGGAAGATCACTCGACTCAAAACCTACGGATTACCGGCTCAATTCCCTGGCTAACTAATTGTTTTTCGGATGAGATATTAAACTAAGGTCCATATTACAGTGCTTCACACCTGACATGTTAAAGAACCGAGTGGGGCTACTAGAAGTTCTGTCCTGTATCCTTGAAATATTCCTTGTAACAACTAATCGTATTCCGTTTCTTGATAAATCGAGATTTCTCGGTGGCCCTTAGTCAATTATTTAACCCACAGACCGATGAAACTATCAATAGGATATATTTACATAAAATATGATAGTTTAGCCATGCTTTCGTTCCTTAAGAGATACTAATCTGAACAAAAAGGCTATATTTTCATAGATAAAGCTTTTGTTGCTCACTGTATTACAAACAGGTCTTACAATGAAACAAACAATATACACTGTATGTAGAACGATGCAATATGACAATTAGGATACCTAAGGAAAAATCCCCTAAAGCTTGTAACATTTAGACATACTATTTTGTTTCATTAGGGCATAAAGTTATACTTTATGAAGTCTCACAGCAAATTTATGTCGAAGAGTGATTAGGTTTTAGTTCCATACCCCAAATGAAAACAAAAAAGCATCTTCTCATCTCTTATTTTATTGAATACAATATTCACCATGGGTTTGTCTCTATATTCTAGCGGAAAAGAATTTGAATGCTGCCAACCAATTTGCATCGGCAAATAGTAGTCGGGCTATTTCTAATTATGGGTTCAATAATGAGTTAAGTGGAATAACTATCACATACCAAGCGGATAACATGCTTTCTATCATACCCCCTTTCCATTTTCTGTTTTGCTTTTCTTATCCTTTATGATGTGTATATGAGATATTTTAAAGCATTGTTCATAAATACTGTGCGCTTTCATCATTGGCCCGGTAGTAAGTAAACTGAAAAAGTATTCAAAACGACGCGAAATTAGTCGGATCTCTATCATATCACCAGCATAGATAATATTTTACGGAATCATTTAAGGCTGATAATTACAACAAAATAAAATCGTTCATAATCAAATTTTGATATTTGACCTTGTTGTGGGACCATGATCGTTAAGCTCTCAGAAAAAATTATAGCAAATGACACAACTGCTAATGATAGAGTAAAACTGAGCAAGCTATTTCGATAGCCAACGGCAAAGGTTTATTTAATGATATATACAGGTTTTTGACGATTTTGTCTATATTTCAGCTACTTCGGCACTAATACGGTGTTTATACGACCAAACTTTTTTTTAGCTTTGAGGATTACGTAAAGTTATTTTCAAACTTTGATATTTCTGTTTGGAATAGGTAATCTCGAAGGCGGAGAGTTCAATACTGTATTTTTTTCTATTACTAGCTACAAGTGCCGACCAATCAATGGTTGTTCAGTTGTAACCGATATCTATAGCGACCAATCAATGGTTGTTCAGATATAAACTATATCTATAGAAGATACTCTCCCAGTAATGCATGAAGGCTAATAAATGATTTGAAGTGTATGTCGGGTATATGAATACCACAACTAGGTAATCATATAGATAAACAAAACTTCTTGATAAACATTCTTATTCTTATAAATCAAAAAAAATTGATTAAAAATGTCTTCCAACCCAGATTTGAACAATGTACCGATAATCTTGAGAGATTTAATTCAACGAATGAAGCAGGAACCTAACGAAGAATACCATTCTAATGCTAAATGCTATTACCACAAGCTTGAAGAGCTGCGTATTGAACAAACGGACACGCAAGTTATCGTTTTAATAAGAATATGTTCCTGTGGAAATAAATCAAATAGAGAGAATATGATATCAAGAGATAAAATAAGCTTTGATGAGCTTTCAGACGGAGTAGAGTGCCATATAGCAAGCTCTTGTCATTATCAGAAAGGAGAAGGAAATATTCTGACAAGGAAATGTTTTTGCCCAGGTAAGAGTATGATAAAATGTTATGCTCTTTTTCTTTCGATTAATTTCTCCTCTTCATAAGAGGAATCAGAAAGCTATTTAAAACTTAGTGATTTCGTTAGAACTTGTTCAAGGTTATGATGCCTATTGTTAAACAAAAACGACATTATATTTTAATAATAACGTAATTCAATTGTTTAGGCTGTGAGAATTTGCTTTTTATTAGAAAGATGTTCAAATATAAATGCAAAAGACCTTCAACCCACAAACTGTTGGCTAATTTTACAGACAGCCAAAGGTCATAAAACATTTATTGATGTTCAAAGAGTCATTCAGGGCAAATGGGAACTGCCATTCAGAAGTTCATATTTCGGTTCTTTACAAATATATAGCAAACAATAGACAGGAATTCTTTTACAATAGGCAAGTTATTTTGTAGTGATCCAGATTCACACAAACAAAATGCTTTTACATGTTCTTTTTACAAATTTGTTCAAATGAGCTAACATAGCTCGTGTTAGCTCTTGACTGAGGAAACAAAGTCTTAACAATTTATCAACTCGTAAATTGAATTGGTGGCATTCTATTTTCAGCCGAACAGCTGAGCGGACAGCGGTAAGGATGGAAAAAGTACCCTTTTCCACCCATTTTATCATGAACTCGATTTTCAAGACGTTAAAAAATACAACTGTATACTTCGGAGCTGGAAAGACCGAAAAGTGTTACGATGAAAAGTGCAAAAATTAATCAAGTTTTGAATTTAAGCATCTTCCTGTATATAAAAAATAACACGGTGTATGACTTTGCAGTAAAATAAACCTGTTGCACATTTTTATCAGTTTGTTGATATCATACCAGTGATATAATTACGTAAATGAGTTTAAGCATTTCGTTACCGTGAAAAGAAGTCATATAGTACAGGCAATGACGGCATTTAGTGAAGTTCGCGGAATGTTTCCTGTATATCCTGACCGCTCATTCAATATCCTCTATGTATAGACAACGGTTGCATAAAAATGTGGATTTGTCTGTTTGGGGTTTAAAGCTACTTTTTAAAGTATTTCAATCATTCCGTTGGATGGATGTTGATGGAGCAACTTACTACTGATTCCTGTTTTTTCTCACACCAGTTCTACCAGTACCAGTACCGATCCTTTTCGAGCCATCAACTGCTGATCCCGATTAGGTAAACAATTATTCAACATTGAGTGTTTCGGAAAGAATATTTGCCGCCACCGAGGTTTGAACCCTTCATCTCACGATTTAGCGTCCGATACGCTAACAACTGCTCTATGGCTGCGACCCACACAAAAAGAGTAGAGCTCCTTCTTAACTTTTCGAAGGACTGTTAAAGCCAATTTTGTATGCTATTTGAAACGGTTATATTATACTTTTAAAATAAGCAAGAACATTACCGACGTGATGAATTGTGTCATTCTGGGGAATCGCATAAAAAATATTTGGATAAAGTAATAAAATATAAAATATGGGCGGCATATTACGAGACTGGAATAAAGTTTAACACCTCTATTACAACTTATTCAGAAATATCGCAGATCTCCTTACCATAGTTTCCTCTCGGTTCTTACATCAGTAAAACAAAATCTTTTTAATACCAGCTACTCATCCTACTTAGACCCGGAGATAATGTTGGCCGATCCGAGTTTCGAACTCACTTTCTCAGGATTTATAGCACAGCGCACAATGCGTTACCGGTTGAGCTGAAAGACCATTATTGAAAGAAGAAAAGTAGAAATTTGATTTTCAGTACAAGTAGAGATAAACGTTGTCAGGTAATTCTACACTAAACAGTACATAGTCCGTCTGAAATGTAACTTTTCGAAACAAATATAAAGAATTGCGGAAGAAATCTGAAAAGTCCAAATGTCAAGCGTTGTTTTAAAACAGCCTTGATATATTTCAGTTGTCACAAAGAGTTAAATCATGTAGATAATATCAACCTTGAAACGTGCCAAAGGGGGGGGGCGTCGCCGAGAAGGCATGTCGTCGAAGTGAGAGAACCTGACAAGCGTGTTGGGACTGATGTTGAGCATTGAACTATATTTGCTCAGTGATATGAATATAAATCAATTGTCTGGTGTGTGAAAAGATAATTGATAGTATGTGAGCGGGGGAGTAAAGGTACTTTCCTTATATTCCACTCCACACAAAGCTAGCTCGGACTGTTATTCGCACAGATGACAAGAAGATTACTGAATATATCAATCTTCTTCGATAACTCAGTAAAACCGATAGCTATTACGATTTTTTATTAGGTCCAAAACCCAACTTCTTTATTCGTTTTTTTATCTATTTTTTTATCTGTAAAGAGTGAATAGTATTTAACATTTTGTTTAAAGTTAAGCTCCTATTTTAATCAAAGTTGTCTAAACGGTTTCCTTTATTGCGCAATAGTCCATGGGTGGTATGTGGATATGCGCCGGATATTTCTTGTGGTAATCGGCTTTTTACTTATATTGCAACCGTGGAATCCTGGTACTTCCCACACCAGCACTACCACTGCATCCTTTCTAAGCCTCCGGCTGCTCATCCCACTCAGCTGTACAATTATCCTGCAATTGGTGGGATACAAATGTCGGAAAGGATATTCGCCGCGGCCGGGAATAGTGCCAGGGACCCTATGACTAGGAGCACTACGCGCTACCACTGCGTTTTGACGGCGGCTGTAAGATACTTAAAAAAAAAACATTTTAACATAATAATTATTTATATTCGGCTCATTAGCATTTTCATCCATATATTCTATCTATTAATTGTACATTAAACGTGGTTGCTATAATTTCAAGAGTATAGTTTTATTTTTTAAACCTCTTACTGTTCTCTTTGTGCGAATAATTCTTTCTCACATTTTCCTGAGAAAACTCTACAAATAGATATGTAAATAGAAATCACCCTTTTTTCATCATTGAGTAGATAAAAGTATGCCGAAACCAAATAAGCAAAGGAAAAAGGAAGTCGTTGAAACAGAGTTTGTTTAAAACGTCGTCGCTTCATCATAGTGGTTAAGCATTTTTCGTCTTGTGTATTCAAATAGCAAGATGTTCGTTTTTCAATACTATTAAACTTTTTTCTATCATTATCTTTGCATCTGATTCTTATACATTCACAGATATGACATACGTCTTAGCATGAAATATCTATATGTTTTACAAAAGCGAAATAATCATTTTGGAATGATAAACCTTTTGAAATGAAATACATTAAATTAAATTCACAAACAAGTACTAGTTTATAATTTTCGAAATAGCCGTTCAATATTTTATTAGTTCCATATTATTCACTTCAATATAAATCAGAACAAAAGGCCAATAGGGCCATATCGGTCACCTGAGCCAATAGAGCAAAAAAATTGAAAAAGTCCATCATATGATTCTACAAACCAAACATAAAAACTCTAGGCACCTCTGTTTAGGAGATTTTCTTTTCAGTTTTCACTATACAAGCCTATGTCAAACTACGTCCGGTATAAAAACTCTAGGCATCTCTGTTAAGGTGATTTTCTTTTCAGTTTTCACTATATACAAGCCTATGTTATACTACGTCCGGTAACGGGCCGGTTATGACCCTGGGCCGTAATTCATACAAGCTTGATAGAGGTCCAACGGATGATGCTACATACCAACTATCGAAGCTCTAGGCCCTACTGTTTCGCAGAAAAAAACTTCGGTCTGTTAAACTTGTTACGCCCGGGGATTCGGTAATGAGAACTTGCCAAATATCAAAAGCTCTTGACCCTCCTGTTTTGGAGAAGTTTATTATGAAAGTCTTCACGTTATAAGAATATGTTAGTGTATCGTAATTTTGGTCTTTTCTCCTGTTTCTACAATTCCTTCTCGGTGATCTTAGAGTGGATAAATTAACAATAACTCCAAACCTCTTTTTAATCATACGTTATTTGATACTGCTAAATTACTCTTGGAGCAAAGCGCCAAACGGCCATATTCATGATCAATCCCATTTAAAACTCTCGGTTCTTCCCCCGTCTTGCACATTTCTTTTTATTTATATGGGACTTAAATACTATGTCAACAAATCAAGTATCTTGTTTCGCATCTTCATCTGAAAAAATTCATTTAAGAAAATATTGGCAGTAGATGGGCGTGTTTACCTTCAACCCATCAACATTATATTTATTATTGATTTCATAGATTCGGACCGTGGCTACTTTACTGTTTTCTTCATGAAAAAATATATCAACTTCCAAAATAGGCTTGAATCATGGATTATAATACATACGACATAAGACATCCGGGAACGGGCTAATTCAGAGCTGTAGGCCATTGGAATTGATAGCAAAATATTTTCAAAGTTGTCACTATGTAAGCTTATACCTCTTTCCGTTGAAGAATTGCCGCTATTAACAAATTGACAAGAGCACCGCATGCGGATGTCAACGCTCGGTTGTTCAAGTGCTAATACGTGGTAAACCTTCTAGATCGAAAGAGTTTAAAAATGTATTTAGACGTATCCACCTTATTTGTATATATTGCTCTTTTGATAGTGAACAGATATTCTGAGTTCAAATCGAGTGTGTTTAGTAATATCTTGTATATTACACAATGTCAAAATTCTTCATAGTCAAAAAGAGACATTAATCGTTCAAAAAAGCTGATATACACCCTTTTGGCGGATATTATGGTATCAGCCTTGGAATATTTCTCTTAAAAATGTCAAACGTAGCCATTTGGTTAATGAGGAGACGTTATTAAAATAGACACAAAAAATGTCACCTATGCCACACCGAATTTCGAATGCACCACCGGCATTTTGTCAGTTAAATATCATCAGGTAAATTATGACGATAATACTATAGAGATTTTACCGTAACATTTGCACAACACATATAGGAAAAATTGTCGATTAAGACAAATGCAAGAAATCGTGTCATTTTGGTTGTATTCATATTTCAGTTTGACTCGTTGTCATTCATTCATTATCATAAGCTATCACTGTACCTTTTCGCGAAAATTAGACATTCATTTTTATATTTTGATATAACATGATGGGGGCAAGCTTAGGGCAGTTCTTAATCTATGTGCTGAAATAGATAAATTTGAATAATTCATCGTAAAAGGTAAGATTCCTCTTTGTATGTCCCCGTGAGTGGTGGAATGCAACATTCAAAGGCAAAAAGTTTCGCAATTCACAGATACCTCAACCTTTTTATGAAGATACGGATATGATGTTGTTGATAACACTTAGAGAGCATATGTAAGGAAGGGTAAATTTGAAAGTCTTAATCTCTGTCTAACCGGTCCCTACATTGCTATAGAATTCTTTGTAATTTCTCGATATTAGTTTAACAGGACTCTTCACCGTGGACAAAGGATTTGACCAAGAAAGTGTACACAATCGCATTCAACGTGAAGGGTCAATTAAACTAGCCGATCCCCTGTGAAATTTTTTAATGTGTCTCTTCTGCTGTGCCTTCACCATGGAAAATATCACATGTTTGACCATTTTAGAGAGTGATTAAATTACACCCAGCTACGGACCAGGCTGAGTAACTTGGAAAACACGTAAATGAGAATTTCGCTGTCCATCACATACGACCTTACACCGTTCCAAACTGTTCTTCTGTCCGTCGAAGGCACCGGAAATCAAACCTTTGTCGTTATATCAAAATATTTGTAAAGTATTTACCTACGTCTATGATTTTTTAATGTGAGCAATTGGTTTAATAAGGTATTGCATAAGGCCACTTTTTAATCTTAATAAAGCGGATGTTCAAGGTTGTCTTTAAAGGAAGGTATCGATGTTTCTGACACCTAGACAAAAAATTGCCAAGTGCCGGAAACATTGCAAAGTGTCGAAAATACGCTCAAACGAACATTTACTACTGTAAGTTGTGTCAGAAATTGTCTTGGTGGCAATCTAATAGGCTGAAAGTGGCTTTTTGTGATTATATAGGAAAGATTCAGCGGAATTCTAGGTTGATTTTAAAAATCACGAAAGTCAGCTGTCGACATCGAATGACCTCATTTGCATATGACCTAAATCAACTGAAGGTAAATTGAAAAGCGGAAAAGCCAACATCCTAAATAATGTTACATCAAATTGTTAGCACGAAACTACGATAAGTTTTTATATTCGTAATTACACTTACGATAGTTTTGGGCTGATCTTTAGAGAATTGAAGACGGGCTAGGGAACATAGCTCATTACGACGTAACGACGACATCGGTTTGATTCAAACTAAATGCGAGATCCTAACGGTTTTTCGCACTACGTGAATGACCCTATATTCTTTGCAACTGTCGCGGCTTTATCTTTAAATAGACTAACAGATTACGTATGCTATAGGGAAATACTCTGTTTTTTCCGATAAACGACCTTGGATTTTCTCAAAACTACTTTTCAGAAAATTGTATTCAAATAGTTTATGAGAGGAAATAAAAATAATAAAAATATGTGACGTGAAAAAAGATCGATACTTACCTGTAAGAACGGTTTAAAGATATCTTAAGATAGATATCGGCGGCTTCTTCTATTTGAGGCCTTGCAGCTGTCCCCCAATGGTCTGTAGTTGGTCCTTTTTTACATTAAAACAAGATATAGGAGGTTGCTTTGCTAATTTCTACAAGGAAGGAGTACACGTTATTTCCTACTCGAAGAAAGCCTAGTCAAGCAATTACTAACACATATTTCCAAATTCGTCATGTATACGTATTGGTAACCATAACCTTGCAGGTATCATGTAAATGAAACTGTATTAAAGTAACGCTTAAGGATTGATGACCTTTCCCAAATATAATATTCAACCAATCAAGTAGATTCTAATCTACCTCACGATTCTGAATACCAATTGTCATTTTCCATTTAAACAGATCACAACACCGCGCACATCGAATAATTAAAGGTAATTGTTAAGTGAGGCTTTCAAGTCTAGAATTAGACCATAAATCTCACACCAATTTAATAATTTGAAGGGGAAAAAAGTATAAAAAGAGAGGAGACACACACTCGCACGTACAAAGGAATAACAAAAGGTTCAGGTAACTTCACCTAACTCATTTAATCTTCCAATGATGGACGAACGAGCTAAAGTCCATCGTATAAAGTTGCTGTCGCACTTCCGCATGATTATTACCCGATTACATAGCGAGGCATATATTTCTAAGAATCTAATTTATTCTTAGATATAGGGAAAAGCAAAACTTATGGATGTTAGACGGTAGGATTGAAATACCGTATTTTTTAAACGTTACAACTTGACGTTGTTACTTGTAGCGTTATCTTCATTAAGTAGATTGAAAGACCACAGTTCCTCCAGGAGGTTTTTCATAAATCAAAATAAGGTCGTCCATCATAATTATTGGTTAATTGATTGAATAGGGGTTTACACCGTTTAAACAATATCTAAGGACATAAAGGCGAACTTCACCTTTACATGCGCTTTATGTATGCCTTACTCAATGGCATACCTACTTGACCAACCAAGCGACAGGGATATGAACAAGCAAACGTGGACTTCTCTCAAGTTGCGGGTCTACCGCCCTTACTTCAGAGCCGCGCATGTAGGTAAAGGCCCTCGATTTTATATATGTAATTCAAATCAAAGCATTTAAAATACATTGACATTAGAAATTATCTTTGTCCGTACTGAACAATAAAATTCAATAATCATTACCTATTGTAAAAAGTTTTCAAAAAACTTCATCAGGTATGTACAAAAAGCTAAGTAAAACTTTTCTTTTTCATCCAAAAATAATATCAAACATTGCATTGTCGAAATTCTTGTGTTGTGAAAAAAATATACAATGTATATTATCTCGTTATTTCGTTTTGTAATTCAACGGGAAACCATACGCATTTCTAATACAATGTCATCAATGAATACACCAATCAGAATTGGAAATGTATCGTCTTCTTATTGAACTTCTTAAGAAGTATGGACAGCCCATGTTTCAAAATTCATTAGATAATCAAATGGGCCAAGAGGAGATTATGCATCAAGTTTATTCCAAAAGGTTTCAACAATTAAAATTGGCAATGAAGTATCTGTAAACGATCTATCTGAGAATTACAGACGTCGAGAGTATAGAGAAGAAAACAAAGAAAATCATGGATCAGAAAATTCTCTTGCCGATTCGGTGTCAAGGTCAGAATTTAGAAAATTAAAACTTTAAAATTGGCAATAATTTTGCATAGGTAAGTGAAATAGGCCTCATATTTCAAATGTTTATTACTTGTGACAAGACTTTTTATTAGAAAACTAAGGCAAGGATCTCGCCTAACGTCAAGGTCAAATTGTTAAGGTCAATAATTCCCAACATAAAGCTAGCCATAACTTTTAACTGGAATGAGATAAGGTCTTCACATATCACATGTGTTTTGCTTGTGATAAGACCTTTTTGTTTGTACCAAGTTCAAAGTCATCAGTCAAGGCCAAGGTCGTTTCACAAGGTCAAAACAAGGTCAAAATTGGGAAAAAATGGCCCTAATTTTGCAAAGGTAAGTGATATAGCCTTCATATTTCACATGTGCCTTGTTTATGACAAAACCTTTCTGTTGGTACTAAGTTCAAGGTCATCTGTTAAGGTCAAGATCATTTCTCAAGGTCAAAATTAAAAAAAATATTTTACATTTACCTTAAGTTTACAATGGTAAGTGATATAGCCTTCATATTTCACATGTGCATTGCTTATCACATGACTTTCTATTGGTACTAAATCAAGGTCATTGGTCAAGGTCGTCAAATGTCAAGGTCATTAATTTTCAAATATACCTCCTTTACAAATTGCCAAAATTTCTTGTTACTTTACATAAATTTTGTTATTAAGTGCACTAGATAATGTTTATTTAAATTTTTGACTCAATGAACCTTACCATGCTAAAGGGGGGCTTAATGACATGTAGCTTAACATTTTTTTATGTTTCCTCGACTAAAATAAAGCAGTGTATTGTTTCTGTAAGACTAGTCAAGTTAGAGTCTTCATTTTTTGTATGTAGACATTGTCATTGATAACTTTGATGGTCAATGTAAAATATTTAACCCTTTACCATATAATGATATTGAATTTTACTAGAATCAGGCCTGAGAAGTCAAACAGAATCCTTCAATGTTTGTCAAACTTCCTAATTTCTTGTGAACTTAACTCTCAAACTATAGTTACATTCAATAAGAGTTTTTTGTCCAATAATGGCATCGAGTTTTGTGACAAAAGCCTTATTCGGGGAGCATAATCCGTTTCTGACGGCTCTTGTTATTTTTTTCCTGTGTCAGTTATTCATATCTGTTCTTATAGTTTTCAGAGACCCGGTCTATCTATATTTATATCTATATGTATTTAAAGAAGAGACCAGTGAGAATGATGGACCCAGACAGCCCCTTCAGAGTTTGAGATAGTACATGCAACATTTCAATGGAATTCAGATTCACATAAGTAGTTTTCTAAATAAAATTAGCCAATATTCAAAAACTAATATTCTATCACCTTCTATATTGATACAGGTACTACCCAAAACGAATGGGAGAAAATACCTTTGGAAACCTAATGAACGATGCAGCAGCCATGGCCAAGATTGACAAGAAAATCACCAACATAGTGTCAGAAAAACAACTGCCACATCCCTATCCAGAGCTGGAGTTACCCCACAAAACAATCAAGAAAATCCCAGCCCTTAAGAACATTCAGCCCATTACCCATTATGATGATGAACTGACAGAGAATGAACACAGAAATATCAGTAATATTTTGCAGGGTACCCAACCAACAGCACTACAACCAGCCAAGCTATAAAATCAAACAAACAGAAATCAGACAGCCCTTCAACTATTGCCACAGGGATATGTCTTTAATAATTTAACTCCCACTTTCTAACAGCAAAACTGATTTTTAAAATGATTTGTCATTAATTATCATAGAATAGTTTTATTTTAAGGTCAATTGGTATTTATTTTCATTTCATGATACTGAGTTAACAAGATTTTCATGCATGTGACCAAATTGTTGCACTCCTATTTGTTGTTTTAAATTTTAAATGCTTCCCGCTTCCTACATCGTCTCTCCCTCTCTTTATCTTTCTCTTTCTTTGTTTATCTCTCTCTGTCTGTCTATTTATCTATCTGTCTCTCTCTCTTTGTCTCTATCTATCTATCTATCTATATATCTATAATGACAATAATTATTAACATTTAAAACAAAATAAAAAAAAAACAAAAAACATTTAACGTGTATTTGTTAACATTTTCTCCTACTTAGCCACCGAAAAGTATTCATCCTCAAGGAGAAAAATATCATAAAGGACTTTTCACGAGTTCATTACAAAAAACTATAATTGGCAATTAAATGAACAAAACATTGCCTTTTATATAGAAATTATATAAATATTTGGTGAAAAGATATGAGCATTCATTTTACAATATCAAAGTAAATGATAAAGGGTTTATTGAATTTAAATGGGAATATATTGTGTCGGACTCGTTCTTTCGGCGCAAGCTAAGGCAACTCTACCAAAAGAACTCGTCCGATACAATATTTTCCCATATAAATTACAAAACCTATATTATTTCTGATTTTACTCAAGACATTCACTTTAACCTCGTAATATGTTCACTATCAAAAGATCAATCTGTACAAACAACGAGGATAATCTATTAAAGTTTTTATAATACTATAATAATGTCCCTTTTACGACTCAGAAATTTTACCCACAACGAACTATTTAATCAGCTTAGCATTCGCATCTGCACGAGAAGCTCTTGTTATACAATTCACTCCGTTTGCTTCTATTCAAAGGAGGGTGCGTATAGGAGAAGCGAAACTGAAACATTAGGAGCACCACAAATATATGTATATTATTTGAACTTTGGCTAAGATTTTGTAAGATTTACTCCCTTTTTTATTCTATGGCTAACGGAGTAAAGGGTAGGGTTAAACTGTTTAATATATCTTTTGTAGAATATCTCTTATAAGTTTCACAAATCAAGCTCTTCTAGTTTAGGAGTAAGAACTTGAATATTTTTAGGCGAACGACGTGGCGATGATACGTGTGTACGACGTCGGACATTGAATTAAGGTTTTACGATCACGATAGTTCGGCCTATGAACGCCAAGAGTGGTCGAGCTTAAAGCTTACTTTGACGCATGAACTCATTACTACCGATTGAGTTTTTAAGCAACCTCTTCTAAAGTGCAATTTATGGCCAGGTCTATGAACTCGTTGTAGCTAAACACCACGACAGAGAAGTTGACATTGTTTTTACAGAATAAGCTTTGGGTGTATATTTTGTCTTGAATGTGCGGTAAAAGTAAAATTCCAAGAGTAGTTACGACCAGTAGAACGGTAGTTACGACCAGGTATTTACATACAAAAAACACAAAAAACAATGAATGAACAGACAAAAATGAATACATAGATTTTGATGGTGACTACGTTAACAGAATTCGACGACCCCTTGATGTTAAACGACGATAATTCCGCAACGCTATACTAACTTCTGAAAGGTACTGTAAAGTTCCGCAGATTGATCTTCAAACTTTCTTGGTTACCATCTAGATTCTGAATTTAGCAAGACAAGGCTCAAGTTAACGTGGACCAAATCTTGAAACTTAAAATTTGAAGTGTTGCACTTGTGACCAGTCTATTCTGTTCTAAACAATCGAGTCAAATTTCATAATTATTAGCTACCTTTAAATAAACATTTGCTTTTTTGAAGGTAAGATGAATGTGTGTCATACTTAATGCAAACTTTCATACAATACTGTACATAACTGACAATTTGCAACTCCAATTACATAAGTCTTTGAATCCGTGCATATTCTTTATCTAAAAAAGGTAGTTTCGCTAAAGCACAGTGTGTATGAATTCATACCGCAATTACATCTATATATTCACAAACATATTAATGATAAACTGCCAATATGGTAGAATTAGAGTATACGATGGCCATAAGCTATGAATCTTCAACTTCTCGATAAATTCTATAAAAATAATGAATATTTCTAAAATGTCCTACTAAAGGCGTTACATTTTCGAAGGTTTATTACCGCCTTTTTATGAATGGTTTATGTGACAGTCATTAAGTGTGGTACAAGTATAGAGAGACATCAAATAATATACAAAACCTTGTGTTGTAATTAAGAGAAGTTGACATGTACCATCTAAAAACATGTGTAATACAAATAGTGAAATATGAGAATAATGCGGATTTTTTTGCTTCAGATGATCAATGAAATCAACCCTTTGAATTTTATTTTACGTTGATATTCAAGTTGCATTGCGTTACCTTGGAGACAGACAATGGGATAAAGAAAGTATAGTAATACATTTAGAAAGTATGAAGATATCTTGTATTTTGTCTCAAACCTCAAATTTCAGTATTTTTTGAATTGATTAAAATTTTCTTTATCTTTCTGCTAGAAGGCATAATTAAGGACAGGAAAAAAGCTTTAATATGCTTCTTAGTTTCTCATTTATATGATTCTTATTAGATTTGTTGGTATGAAATATGGTTGACACAACCAGGTACAAGTTAATATAATTTATTCTCTTAGGCAACACACATTACAATTTACAATAAAAATGTGGCACTTTAAGTGACTTTGAATTATAGATTCGCCATGTTTTGCTCTTGATTTCAACTATAATTACCTTCTTTTTGTGTAAGTGTAAAACTTCAATGTGCAAGATGTTATTGTGCAATGCGTCTTTTTTTTCTAAATAACGTTCATAAGTTTGAAGAGTGCCAGGAACTGAAATCATGGTCATCGAACAAGATCAGAGTCGAGATTTTAAGCCTGTTTTAATATAGCTTGGACTTTTACTTATTGAGTGAGTTCATGCTAAGTCATTCATAATGTTATCATGTTGAATCGTGTGTCCCTTGTTGGTATCATGATGAAATATCAAGTAAACGATATAGCAAAAAGGTTAATCTAAAGATCAAAGTAATGGTAGTTATGCTGAATTCTACACAAATGGTGGACAAACATTATGAAAAAATCAAGAGAAGCTATGTCAGGATAAGTATTTACAATGCCTATAATGATTAAGTATACCGTATTATATAAGTAACCATTATTTAGCAATGGTAATGCAAGAATCGGTGAACAAAAACAAAAATACAAATAAGCCCTTCACGATTTCCAGTTTATATAGATACTTTCTTATCTCTTTTATCTCTTTGTCTTGGTGGAAAATATGATAGTCGTGGTAAACATTTTGCAGTGCGTTGGTCTGACGAAGTTTTTTAAAAACTCAAAACAAGAGTAATTATCCAATTATGTTAATAGAATTATAGAGAAACTTGCACTTAATAACTAGATTATCTACACATCACCCCTTTTTTACATTGTTTCCGTTTTTTTGTTGTTGTTTTGTGTTTATCAAAAACTTAAATAAGATAAAAAAAGAGCATTAATATAAGAGCATTTTTCCTCAAAGAATTTTCCTCCTTTTAAACTAGAGACGCTTGAGCCCCTGTATCGCTCCAAAGGCCTGATAGTAAAGATTAGTAAATGTTAATTTCAGGCTATGCTTCCAACCAATCAAAATTGATTGATGGAATCTGAAAAAAGTCTACAGAGGATCATTCCAGTGAAGTTATGTTGAAATCCACCAACTGGTTTCAGAGCTTTCACCATATATGGAAATAAGTCCCGTCCATTTAAGCCATACATTTCATCTGATCAATTTTTTGAGAAGGTATCTGATAAGGATCAAAATTCTGAAAGGGAATCTGATAAACGGTCATCTACCGGCCATTCCTGTCAAATGTGGTTGAAATCCATCCACTAATTTTCGAGAAGAGGATTCTTTAAGGTATCAACATGAATGGAAATTAGCCCCGTCCATTTAAGCCATGTTTATCATCAGATTAAAATTATTTGAGGGAATCTGATAAAGGGTCAGCCAACGAACATTCCAGAGAACTTTGGTTGAAATAAATCAAATAGTTTCTGAAATTTTTTTTTTAAAGGTTTCTTGATATATGGAAAGCAGCCCCGCCCACCAAAGCCATTTGTTATCCAATCAAAAATATTTGAAGGATTCTGATAACGGGTCAGCCAAGGAACATTCATGTACCATTTGGTCGATATCAAACAAATAGTTTCTGAGAATTTTTTTAAGGATTTAAGGTTTTACCTTATTTGATAATAAGCCCCGCCCATTAAGGCCATGATTTCATCCGATCAACTTTGTTTGAAGCAATCTAAGAAAGGGTCACCCAAGGGTCATTCCGTGAAAATTGATTGAATAGAGAAGATTATTAAACTAACAATGTACGGAAGGACGGACGCACGGAATGACGCACGACGCACACAACGCAATGACAATAGCTCGATGGCTTTCAGCCAGTACAACTAAAAACAAATGTTTTTAAAAAACTATTCAGATAAAATCTCAGGGCAAGTTTTGATTTGATTTACATTGATCCCACATTGGTTATGATATTAGCAATAACGTTTGAACACAGAATCAAGCTGGGGGGCTAGGAAAGGATGTACTGGTAATACTATCTGACGGAAATACTGTTAAAAGTAGCATTAAACCCGATTCAATTAATCAATCAATCAACCAACCTAAAATCAATTGACCCAGTGGTGGAATTGACATAGATCTTAAAACTAAAAACAAAGTGCTCAAGGTGAGCTTTTGTGATCGCGTTTTGTCCGTCGTGCGTCGTACGTCGGAAGGGGTCAACATTTCTTTAAACATCTTCTCCTCAGTAACCACTGAGAGTATTTCTACCAAACTTGGCACGAATGTTCCTTGGGTGGCCCTTTTCAAATTTGTTCGCGAAATTATGAATGACGCCCAAAAATGGGTGTGGCAGTTTTTTAATTCAAAATCTTCTCTTTCCAAACCAGCGTGCCAATTTCAAACAAACTTGGCATGAGTCTTACTGACAATGGCCATTGGGGCTATTACTATGCTGTTATGTCTGTGAGTACATCGGGGCTGCCACCATAACGCAGTTAGGAAAGCGTCATACACCCAATCTTCAATAATGGGGTGCCAGGGTTCCCAGGCTGCCGGGAAAACGGGAAAAGACTTGTTTTTGTGATATTTAAAATAAATGAAAAATAGAAACGGAAAAAAAACAGGGAAAAAGACAAATTAATTTGATGAAAAACGTAGGACCCAATCAAATTACAGTTTCGAAACAGTTGACAAGATTTCCCCCGCCAGTAGATTTTATCACTGTGTAAATTACATGGGGATGCATTATCATGTAGCAATGTCTGCAGAGAAATAGAAATTGGTATTTGTTTCACCAAAAAATACTAGCATGGTACTTAATTTTTCTGCTAGGATGGGAAATAGGGGTTCATTTTACTACATATAATGAGAGTACATAAAATGAATATTAAGAAGAAAATCCAAAGCAACATCTTAAGTGTACCATTAACCGGACATGAATTGAATTTGGATACGAAAGTAATAGGTGGCCTGCAATTCAATTCAATGAAATAGTGAACTAGGGGTAACTAGACATTCAAATTTATCATAATTAGCATGATATTGACAATCTACACGTCTAGAAGCAAACAAATTTATCCGATATTTTATATTATTGTAGTTTTCTGGACAGAGTTCAGGGTTTTAGTTCGACATCAATAAAATGGGGCCTCGGTGACTCAACAATCAGTATCATAATAATCATTGGATTTTTGTCAATGCAAAAGAAATCTTGAATTTTAGAAAATATCCTGGAAAAAGTCTGGAAAAGTCTTGAATTTTGCAAGGGGAAAATTGTTGGAACCCTTGGTGTCGTGGGTTTGAATCCCGGCGGCAGCACATATCCTTTACAGCATTTTGTCTCCCAATAGGTAGATGATCCTAAACCTAAACGGGAAGGCAATTGGAAGCTAGGAAAGGATGTAAAGGTAATACTGGTGCGAGAAATACCATGAACCAATTGTTAAATGCTCCGCAATATTACTGAAAAATTGTTAAAAACAACTTGGTCAACTTTCATCGGACATTTGGCTAAATCATTGTGACAAGTATCTTTTGTCTGCCACCAATGGGCAAAATATAAGTGATATGCTCAAGTGAGGTGGGCAAATTGTGAGAAACAACAATTGATCTCCAGTGTTGATCAAACAAGACGACTCTTACGATTATAAATACTTTCTTTTTGTCCAGCCTACTTGTATTGAGCAGGACAAAGTTGTCTGTATGCAAGTCGGTGTATGTGCCTAAGTCCATATTTGTGAGGACCATTTTTGGTTGATCAAAATAAAATGACACAATTAATCTCAATCGTGAGTAGATGTGCCATTTGAAAAAAAATATCATCAGATAAAGTAAAGCATGCCTGTGTTCTTTTAATTTTTTTTCAATCAACTTGAATTAGTCAGGTGAGCGATTTTAGGGCCATTTGGGCCCTCTTGTTTTTCTAGTGTCAACAATTCCGAGATAGTTAATGTGCTTTTGCCAGGAAGACCTTCCCCTCTTCAACAGAGAAAAAACAAACAAACATAATCAATAGTATTGCCACCAATTTATGAAAGCAATATCAAGACTAAGTATTGCCTTTACTTCATCCTTTCAGGCCGCCGTCATAGCGCAATTGGTAGCGCTCAATCTAGAGGTCCCGGGTTCGATCCCCGACGGCGGCACTCATCCCTTCCGACTTTTTGCCTCTCACCAATGGGTCTATAGTCGTAGACCTATGTGGGATAGCAGCTGGAGGCTAGGAAAGGATGTAATGGTAGTACTGGTGTGAGAAATACCAGGATTCCATTGTTAGGTGCTCCAGCCGCCGCGATATAACTGAAAGAATGTTGAAAGCGGCGTAAAACCACATTCAAACAAACAAACAAACAAACAAATACTTCATCCTTCAACAAATTCGAGTTAATTTATGAGTTTCTGTGGTATCACCAATATTATATCATGCGTTGAAATGTCCAGGCGCGTTCATTACAAATGGCAAGAGCGGGATTTAATTCCATTGCCAGCCTAATATTTCGAGTCCGTCGGTCGCACCATTTAGTCACACAGGACGATTTAAGAAGTCACGAAAATACACTAAATCGACAAGTAATCAATGGCCTGAACGGCCTCAAATGCAGTCAGGACTGTACATTTATAATTAGTATGACAATTGAAGCTATTCTCTATAATAGGTCTTCCTTATTATGAAATCACATCTCAAGACGTCTGTCTTTTCCTCCAAAAATTTGTTACATTCCACTGGATATTTTGAACATTTGCTTAAAAAATATTAGCTGTGAAATATTCACATGCGTTTATAATAGAATAACTGTTGTTTAGTTCTAGAAACAAAGACTTTGTTGGTCAGCATGAGGATCATATATACACTGTGATGTTGGATACAATCAATTAGGAGTTTTGACGACCCCTGGTCAGCATAGATGCATCTTACGTTTTTCTGTCCACAAATACAACATACCAATAACTTGTATTTTCCTTCGTTGGAGATACGAAGCCACGGAAATAGAATTTTTCATGTAATAACCTTTGCCAGAATACGGAGACAGAACCCCTCGCCTTTAACTGACCTGTAACTGGCTTGAACAACGGCGTAATTGTCAATTTTGGACAAAGTACACGAAAGATAGATATTAGAGCATCGCCCTTCGATCTTTCGAAATATTTCAGACATATAGAGATTTCTGAGTAGAGTTTTCGCTTCGGAGCAAGATTAGAACCCAATACTTTCTCAATATTCCGTTCGGGAATCTTTCGATCCGCTTCATGCATTAATTGATTTATGGAATCTTAAAGACTAGAAATCAATGAATGTGTCGGGATCGCGACTTTTTCGAAATGGGAATAATATCGGGCCTTGAAAAATATACATTGAAAATATTTGAAATGCTTATCTTTGATTTTATTTGTGCTTTTAACCCAATGATTATTTTCAAAAAGTGTTTTGGTGATTTACAATACGTTTGTACGTAAAACGCATCTTATCTGTAGCTTTATGCCACTTGTGGCCTTCGACCGGTCGGAATCTAGTAGGCATAGAGATACTAGTCTAGAATATCGGTTAGAATGGTAAAAATAAAAGTACCTTAATCACTGCCAACATCAGTGATTCCGCTTTCGCGGTCATTTGTTCATGAATGGGCTTACATATCAAATAGTACTACAAGAAAACACAAATTCAATCAAAGTCAATCAATTCACGAGCAAGGATAATTTTATCACGTCAGGTTCATAGAAGCAAAGAGCGAATTCGGCGGATAAGCCGTGTTTCAGAAATTAGTGTTATTTTTTTGCAATGTCGACATGTAAAAATGGCATGTAAAGCTTTCTAAGTTAGTCGTCATGCTATTTCCGAGTTGTAAGTCGACGTGTCTTAAGTCGATGTGTATTACTGCCTTACCCAAAAAGTGGGGTTTAATTGTCGAAACGTTGTCTTTTTATAAATAAGAAGGAGAAGAAGGAAATTTAATTATATTTCAAAAACATGTTTTATTGCCAAAAATATTGACTTATTATGATGAACAGTGGTGACATGAATTACAATCGCATTGTTGACTTTTCTTCACACGGTCTTTATGTCAGTTAGTGGTCTTATCGTGTCTGAATGTCGTAATTAATTGCTAGAACATTGTCTTTGAATATCCGAATTTTTTACTATACTAGGTGGTGCTGAGTTGTCTACAGTTTGTCTTATTATGCCCATTAACTATGGTGTTTTGCTAAAATCTCACATTGAATTATTAAAACGCTCTCTTATCTTGTAAAAAAGTAACGTTGTCCATTTCCTGTATGGTGTCGATATGCGAACACTAAACACCTAGCATATCAAAAATGCAATACTATTTGTCCAAACATGTTGTTGACTTGTCTAAATACTGACCTATGATGAAAAGGAAAATTGTTATCATACTAGATATTAATTAAGACCTATCTGAGCATTTCTTTATCGTAGTAAAAGATAGAGTTATTGTATCTAAATATGCTGTTGATCTGCATAAACACTATCCTATTTGAAAGCTCAAGAAATGTTCAAAAGTACCAGAAATGTTCACAATAAATAAACAGATTATCTCTAATAAAAAGAAATGGTGCAAAGTCTGATATTTGCTTTTTTGTATATCGGATCTATTTTTTTAATTCATTATGCTGTCAGAAAATTTCAGGGTTGGGATCTAGTCGCTGTCTGAACATCCCTAACTTGGATAAAACTTCTTTTTCTTTTAAACTGCCTGAAGCAATTTTCGCAAAACCCAAGGACCAAATTTGCTAAAATTCACATCCTAACACACACGCACACACACATACACACACATACATGTGAGAGAGTATGTGTGTATTAGTGTGTATTTCTGACTTCCTAGAAACAAATTATACATATTTCTTCAAGTTTACTCGTTTGGCCGCCGTCATAGCGCAGTTGGTAGCGCGTCGGACTATCATTCAAAGGGTCCCGGGTTCGATCCCCGACGGCGGCAATACTCTTTCCGACATTTGTCACCACCAATTGGCAGATAATCGTAAGCCTATGTGGGATAGCAGCTGGAGGCTAGGGAAGGGTGTAGTGGTAGTACTGGTGCGAGAAATACCAGGAATCCATTGTTAGGTGCTCCAGCCGCCGCGATATAACTGAAAGATTGTTAAAAGCGGCGTTAAACCCCATTCAAACAAACAAATCAAGTTTACTCGTCAGAATTCATCGAAAGTTTATATATTTATTTTGATAATCAAAAGCGAAAAACCATGCTCTATTTTAATTCGTTACACAAAAATGTTTTACAGGAAAAAGAGACTATATATATCGTATCCGTGCTCTGTAATAAATTTTCTTTGGTTTCTTCTTCTTTTCTTATCAACCATTGCAAAATAGCTACATAAGTTAGGATAGCTTAATGCCATTTCAAGCCTGTGAAACAATGTTTTGCCAAATTTGTTTTGATGTTTGCATAGTTTAGGGTTTCTGTATCTAAGACTTTGATTTTTACTGCTTCTATGATATTTCGTCCGTGTAGGCTCCTGTTTTATTTATTTATCTCCATAAATCAAAGTGTATGATGGTCATTCATTTAAACTGCTTATGTCACAAGCCAATTACGATGATTGATGGAACATTTAACAAACTCTAAAGAATATGCACACAAAAATTCGCATTGCACCCTTCGACCACGAAAAAAAATAAGGAAAGCTTAAATTTGAGGAACATTAAAGGTGTATGACTAAGGATAAATTTAGATTTGGGGTAGTAATACAATTCGAAGAGCAGAAACTCAACAATTGCAGGTAAAACAGGCTATATACCTAACTAATACTTCAGATTTAGATTTGGTCGACGATGTCAAAGTAGCGATTACGTATTAGGATCTTTGTCTTTGTCATATTGAAAAGTTTTTGTAACTAACTTAATTTATTACAATTTAAATCGATTAAATGGTAATCTGGCTTGTAAACAATTATCAAGTATCAAAAACTGCATTTTCTTAAAAAAAATACATAAATAACAAATTTATTGCACGTATGTAGAGATCAATTTTATTGCAGATTGAAACGTGTGTATGGTTTTCAAAGTCAAATTTTCAAATTTCTTCATAGAATTTTGTAATTTCCGAAAATTTCAAATAGAGCTAATCCGTTAACAGAAAAGAATCCTCATCCCTAAATATGTTGAATCTGACTACAGAGTACAATTATTTATATTTCTCTCTAGAAATCTCACTGCATGTTACATACCCTGAAAACATCACATAAATCTCTTCTCCGAGAAAGACTCACTTGGAGTCTCGTGGTTGATATCCTAGGTATTTCTAGCTCACCTGTTTTCAACTTGAGTCTGACCAGAGTCTTCACTTTACGCACTGTTTTGTAAAGCCACATAAATGAAATTTATTCAAATTATAGAGAACTCCATCAAATGTATGTTATTTAACCTATTCCCACTCAATCCCCACTTTTTCAGCATCTGAAGAAAAAAGCTTCGGAAAAAAATGTTGACAATGAAGAAATTGCTTGTAACAATGTTCAGAAACTTTTCTATCCTACAAGATAAAGATTTTCTAAATTTCACCCAACTTGAAATTGTCGTCTGCAACTGCTTGCAATTTGAGCCAGTCTAAGATTTTGTGCTTTGCTAGCACTATAAAGGGTTAATGAAGAAACTAGCGAATTAAAGTAATTTTTTCAAAAGTACTCAGCTACAGGTTTAACAATTTTATATAACAAAACAAATAAATCTTGATCAAGGCTACTGCCTGGTGAATTATCGAGTACGCAGATAATCGAGCATTCGTTGACCCTAAACTGCAATACTTGTAATTCCCTTTTACATTGAAATCACCCTCACTAAAATTCTCATAAACTTTGTTTATACAATAACAAATTCAAACAAAAATTTTAGACATTGTTGATGTACGTAGAAAAGTATACATATGTTTTGTCAATTTGACAGAACATTTCCTTAGAATTAACCTCTTTTGAAAGATGCTTGAAACTCACGTGTACTGTTTGATCAGATATATCCCATAAACGAATTACGGGAGGTTAAAGAAAGGATTCTTTTCACAGAGAACAATTAATGCACCGAATCCTGTAAGAAGGTGAATACACGTTTTATTAAGTTTAATCATTTTGGTTTCTATGCTTACTGACATCAAGTTTATTTTTCCTATTTAACGCTGAGTATATTTTGCCGTCAGTACTTTTCCAATTAAAAAAAAAAAAAAAAAAATCAAAGCTTTGAAATAAAAATATTAAAAAAAAATTGCTCAAAAAGTGGCTTAATTCAAGGAATAAGAACAATACTTTGCAGCAACGGTTGTAATTAGTCCTAGATAGTGCAGCATATGAGTGCTCATGTCTGTCGTGCAGATATTTCATCAAATATGAAAGATGAATAAAAACTATCTTCCTTACACTGTACCTTGTTGAAATCCCTAACAATAATTGTAAATTCAATGTGTTAGGTCGACACATGCCGGTAATTTGAATAGGCATTTAATATCTATGCTACATGAGGCATTTTTAGCTCACCTGAGCACAACGTGCTCATGGTGAGCTTTTGTGATCGTTGAATGTCTGTCGTCCGTCGTGCGGCGTGCGTCGTGCGGCGTGCGGCGTCAACAATTGAAGTGTTACACTCAAGAGGCCACAGTTTTGACCCAATCTTCATGAAACTTTGTCAGAATAATTGTTAGGTCATGAGGATGAACCCTATTGATTATGGGAGGATTCTATTTGAAACACAAGAAAAGGTGCCTTAATAACAATTTCTTTGTTAACACTCTAGAGGCCACAATTTTGGCCCAATCTTCATGAAACTTGGTCAGAATAATTGTTTGATCATGAGGATGAACCCTATTGATTATTGGAGGATTCTATTGGAAAACACAGGAAAAGGGGCCTTAATGACAATTTCTTTGTTTAAAGTCTAGAGGCCACAATTTAGGCTCAATCTTCATGAAACTAGGCCAGAATAATTATTAGGGTATGAGGATGAAGCCTATTGATAACGGGAAGGTTCTTTTGGAAAACACAGGAAAAGGGGCCTTAATGACAATTTCTTCGTTTACACTCTTAGAGACCACAATTTTGGCTCAATCTTCATGAATATTGGGCCAGAATAATTATTAGGGCATGAGGATGGACCCTATTGATTATAAGAAGGTACTTTTGAAAACCACAGGAAAAGGGGCCTTAATGACAATTTCTTTGTTAATGCTCTAGAGGTCACCATTTTCGCTAAATTGTCATGTTCCTTGGTCAGGATACTTGTTAGGTCATAAAGATTAACCTTATAGATTATGGGAAGGTTCTATAGGATATCACAGGAAAAAGGGCCATAATGACAGGTTCTTTGTTTACAATATAGAAGTCACAGTTTTGACTCTATCTTCATGAAACTGATTATAGTTATATGTCTCTAATTGCATTCTTTTAACAGCAGACAGTTCAGGTGAGCGATCTAGGACCATCATGGTCCTCTTGTTAGATCTTACTTGCTAAGAGAAAAGAGATTTCTGAGGCTTCGGCTATACCTTCTTAACTCAAAGTCGCTGGTTAACTTCGCAATACGAACTAAGAGTAAACATATAAATTAACCTCGGTTTATTAAAATTATCAATAAAATTAAAATCGAAGTAGATCTACCACAAATGTATAGTGAATTACTACAATCAATTATCCAAGTTCACGTTTAGTGAATAATTTTAAATTTGTTTTAATTCTATACTTACATATAAGTTACAATATTTATATGATAAATGTCAGCTTTGAAAACCTTGAATATTTGAGAGGATATCTGTAATTGTTTCTTTTTCAAAATATAACAAGACGAAATTTATGACTTTCTTTGTTACGTAACTCTGTGTCTGTCATACACAAGATCCATTTAAACGCAATGCTTCAAATATCTGATTTAGATCAGGACAATTGAAGGTGCACATTATGAAGTGCGAGATATTTCTTTCTTTCCGGGTTTTCCAGAAAAATATCTACAAATATCTTTCATTCTCTATATATGATACTCACCCGTATGCAAATCTACGTCGAAGGCATGAAATGGGTTTTGAAAGAACTAACCAACGTTTCTTGATCATGCTTTACAGCCGTCTTTCTCTTAAAGATTTAATCCGTTTAAATAAAGCCTTTCTTTTCGGATTTTGGAACTTGGAATACGTTTAAACGATGATGGACAGCATTAATACCAGAAGAAAACATCGAAAACTATTTTTCAACTTTATAAACCAAAACTGAACAAACTTTTTTGGCGTCGCCTAGAGTGACGTCCCTTGTAAAACCATCGACGTTTGTTTTTGGGTCGTTATGATATCTTCATAGTTAAAGCACTTTCCCACCGGTGTGAAATCGATTAAGGATTATTTGATACAATTTATTCAATCAAAACTTATACAAGGCTTGCTGTGAACTTTCCTACTTTTTATAGTACTCCCCCTCCATGGATTTTCTTCCACTGTTTAAATAGATAAATGAATAGATTAAAAAAAAAAAAAAAAAAAAAAAAAAAAACCACGAAGGCAAGTTCTATATGTGCTTTATATAATAAACAAAAATAGCATTGTATTGTATTTGAATTAATTTTGTCTTTACAATATTTTGCCGCCGTCATAGCGCAGTCGGTGGCGCGTCAGACTCCTAATCTTCAATCATGAGAGTCAAGGGTTCGATCCCCGGCGGCGGCACATATCCTTTCCATTTGTCTCTTACCAATGGGTGGATAATCGTACACCTAAGTGGGATAGCAGCTGGAGTCTAGGAAAGGATGTAGTGGTAGTGCTGGTATGAGAAATACCAGGGATTCATTGTTAGGTGTTCCAGCCGCCGCGATATGTCTAAAATACTGTTAAAAGTAGCGTTAAACCCCATTCAATCAACCTTTAAAATATTTATTTTGAAAATATTCTCTTCCTTAACTGATGGAGCAGTTCTCCTGAAAGTTCACGAACATGTTCTTTTTATTAAGTTTCACCAAAATTTGTGTAAAGAATTCGATTCCGCCAAAAACTTATTGGTTTCATGGGAACTCTGTATTTTTCATGTGATATTGTTTGGTGCCGTTATACAATAGTTGTTGAAAATAGTATCCCTGCAGTGTATCGTGGCTCCGACTGTTTTATAAGAAGACAAAGAAGGAAATATTTTAAGATATTAATGAGCAAGGCTTAGTGTCTTCTTATTTTTCACGCGTCTTTGTCTTGGGTCTCAAATGAAAGTTGTTTGAATACTTGCTCTGCAGTCCGACTGTTGTCTGTCGAGAGGCACTTCATTTTACAAAGAACAGGTTGAAAATCTGTTTGTGACAAAATATCGTACATAATAGCCCTTTGCTATTTTAAAGTTGCTTTAAGTTATGAGTTGTTTAAACAGAGCCCTTGGTCCCAAACAGCTTCATCGGGTCTTACGTTTATTAATAGAAAATAGTAAGGAAGATTCTTCACATCTAGAGATTTTTTTCTCAATCTGTGTACACTTCAGGAATTTCTAATGAGACTCATGCGATCACCATTGTTCTCTTTTGCGTGGTGAGGTGTTAGTGTGTATGTCTATGTGTGTGCGTGTGTGGTTGTGTGTTTCATTTTCAAAAACAAGAAACGTTTTTAGCTAGCAAAGCGTCAGCTTTGATAGCTTAAGTAAACAGACAAAATTTTGAGGTCTTCTCAGAGTTCAAACAAGTGCAAACTGCCACTGGAGGCTTAACCACTAAATCCACTGAATTTCTACACCAAAAAAAGTAGTTCTTGTGTATACTCGAGCATATTGTGATCAAAATGACTGGCCACATGAGTTAACTTTATTCAAATTGTAATGAGCATTTTCAAAAACATGCTAGGAACCCATCCCCATTCAGTCCCGCTTTTTAAGAATAAAACAGGGCTTTGGAAAACATTGTGGACAATGAAGCAATTGCTTGTAACAAGCAATTTCTTCAGTGTCCACAATGTTTTCTACCCTACAAATGGTGAGGAAGATTACATAACAAAATAATGCTTTGCTAGCTTACAGTACTTTCAGTACTTTGATTATTAATCTCTGCTTAGTAATATATAGGAATCCACTACATCCGAGGCTTTGATGTTTAAAATGAGACATTTTTGTTAAATTTCTTTTTGGTTGCATTCAGAGTTACTAGTGGATTCTATTTCTATTTCTTTTAAGTGTTTTCAAATTTGTCAATGAAGTAAAATCATAATAGAACCGTAATTTATCGGGTAAATACGTTAATTTTCGATTTCACCTATAAATGTCTTAATCGTGGTTTCTGTGACGCTTCTGCTTGCAATTCAGTCGTTATCGTTATTCCCGACGACTAACGACCTCACCCGACCATTTGCGAGGTTTCAAAGTATGTCATTAGCAAAAATACAACGTTAAATTAAATCTATTGTGACTTAAGTAGATTAAGTACAAAGAAAGTACCCTTTTTGTTAAAATGACATTAAAACCTATTCGAAAAAAAAAGATACTTTTCTAATGTTGAATTTTCGTAAAAAGAAATCTGTTCAAGAGTAGCTTTATTGTTGAGAACTGTAGCTAAGATGTTTGGTCACCAAACGTTAATTAACTTCTGTTGGAAACTGAACTAAAGATCGTTTTAAACGAGTAGATTTTTTGTATCATATTGACCTCTTATCATATGGAAGGAATGGGAATTTGGAGAATGAAAGGAAAATGTTCTGCGATTAGAATAATGGTTATATTTTACGCAAGTCCGGCGCTCTTCACAGGGCTATATAATTTCAAAGTACTGAAAGTACTGTAAGCTAGCAAAGCATGGTTGACTTTAGAAAATGTTTTCCTTTTTTGGCAGAAAACATTGTTGACATTGAAGAAATTGCTTTTTTTCCAAAGCTTTTTTCTTGAGATGCTTAAAAGGCGAAATTGATTGGGAATGGGTTAAATAGCACGCTTTTGTCAGAGTCCTCTAAAATTTGAATAAAGTGTGCAATATTCCTGAAATACATAAGACCTACTTTTAATGGCGTAGGCATTGAACGGAATTAGTGGTTAAGCCTCCAGTGGCAGTTTGCACTCGTTGAACTTTGAACCTCAACATTTCGTCTATTAATTCAAGCTATCAAAGCTGACCTTTTGCTAGCTAATAATGTAGTTATAGCAATAGCGGGGTATGAGTCGCTTTCACCCTTTTGCTTTAAGCACAGATATCATATTGATTGATTGAATGGGGTTTAGCGCCGCTTTTAACAGTATTTCAGTGATATCGCGGCGGCTGGAGCAACTAACAATTGACTCCTGGTATTTCTCACACCAGTACTACCACTACATCCTTTCCTAGCCTCCAGCTGCTATCCCACTTAGATTTACGATTGTCCCCCGATTGGTAAGAGACAAATGTCGGAAAGAATATATGCCGCCGCCGGGGATCGAACCCATGACATCCCATAATTGAAGATTAGGAGTCTGGAGCGCTACCAACTGCCCTATGACGGCGGCACACGTATCATATGCATAAATAATAATTTGCTCGGGTCTCTATATACTACGGCTATAGATTAAAACGGATTTCCCACCCTTAGGTAAATCTCTGTTCTCTATTAATTGAAGCTCTGATAATGCTCTTAACCCTTGTCATGCCGAACCCTTTATATTCTCACTTTTGCCTACACCACCAGTATGTCACTTTCAATCCAGTGACATTTATGAAATTAATTTTCAAAAGAAATATTGACCCACAACTTGTCATTTCAGTTCTTTCAAGCCTTTGATTTAAATGAAATTCTGAAATTAATTTTACTCGGAAGGACAAGGATTGAAATAGTTTGATATATTACAGCTATAGTAACATGCAGCCGAATGATTTGAGTGATAATTTTATCCCTTTGT
This sequence comes from Fragum fragum, assembly GCA_946902895.1. NCBI lineage: Eukaryota > Metazoa > Mollusca > Bivalvia > Cardiida > Cardiidae > Fragum > Fragum fragum. The sequence goes on from OX336379.1 coordinate 46,061,304, forward strand.
CTCGTTTCAGGTGATGCCATAGCGTACACATAGTCAGGTGGAATACAGCTTTTAGATATTAAGGGAAAATGAATTATGAAAAAATTTTGAAAAACATTATACATGTACCTTATCTTATGGATTAAATGTATAGAATTAAAATGCTTAGATAATGAATTAAAAAGGAAGACGTGTAGATATGTTTTTTCCCCAAGAGAATATGTGTAGTTATATTTTCACCATGCACGAATTATGTTCTCTTGCTGTAAGCCAGGGTTGGAAGAAGTGTGAATGAGGTGCAAGAGTGTAATAAACTCGGCGTGTTACATATAACATGGACTAGGGGCACATTTTTGTTATGACTTCTTTGAAGAGATTCAACTCGTGGGTATCTCAAATAAGAGGTCGTATTGTGATTGGTGATATCATTTTAAAACAGTGATATATGTTTCGGGGAAATTTGAGATTTGAATGGACTTTATCATGTTCAAGAACTGAACAGTCATCTAATATATAGAAAACCCCGAAATCGTTCAACGTTTTATCTATTATACAATTGTGCATCACTCGTAGATCACTCGTATCAGTTGGATGTTTCATGGCCATGCATTAAAGCCCCCTAACTACATAAAAGAAGAAAGAAGTTTACTTGAAGTGTTTTACACTTTGCAAATTTCTTGGAGTAGAATATCAACACTAGATAAATGCTTATATATTTTAGAAATTGCATTTTAAATGTTCCGCCATTTCTTTTAAACAACGCCATTAAAAATCGAAGCAGAACTTTCTGTCCGATTCAGTGGGCGGGATTAAAATGAGTCAGGGGCGAGGCCAGCGATTGGTCAATTTCGTAAACGTCACTTTTTGGTGTGAGGTGTCACAAATGATTATCATTCCTGAAACCATTACAAATTACTTGCACGTGTCTAAAATGGCCAACGTCTATTTCGTTTAGTATTTACTGCATTGTCTTTGCTCTAATACGATGGTCAAGATGCAAAATGGTGTCATTTTGTTTCTGCTATGCCAAAGAAAAGAAAGGGGGAACAAACTCCGATTTTGATTTTAGTTGTGATATGTTCAGTATTATTTTGACAAATCTATACAACTATGTACTTTATCGTTAATGACGTCATTTTACAAACGACGTTATATCTTTCGTGGAATAAAATATTTTACAAATTGCATATCGGTCCTTTCATTCAAAATTCCCATTTCGATCAAAACTATCTCTTTCTATTCTATTCTATTCCAAATCATTTCAAAATCACTCCCTTATCAACTTAACTATACATTTAAAGGTGCGTAACGTTAGTGACCACGGATATCGCTAATCCCCGCCCACTGACTCCTTAGACCTCGCCCATTAACTCCGACAAGAGTTCATCTTCAATTTTTAACAGCGTTATTTTGCAAAATTTATTAAAAGCGGCAGGTGAAAAAATAGTAAAATGATTGGTTTGTGACCTAAACGTAGTAACTGCAGCTTGTAAAAGCTGTAGTTACGACGTTTAAGTCGCCAAACCAACACTCAATGTTAACCAAAGTAGCGGCCAATTTCGTAGTTCAAAAGCTCAGGTCCGGGCTTAATAAATTATTTGATTGGTCGGTTGATTCTTGATTGACAGTCGCGATTGGTCAATTTCGTACATATTCTTATAAACAAAGTTTAAGTAGCCAATGGCCGAATGATCAGGAAGAAAAGTCAGGTAAAACTTGTTTAACGCAACCACTCAAGGGACGGTCAAAATGTGGGCGCTAAAGAGAATGGTCGCTTTATACACTATTTTGTGGCATATCATACCTCAGATAAAACAAAAACCAAAAAATGTCTTCATTTCTAATAATTTACTACAAAGCCAACTAAAGCTGATACTTTACAAGTTTTGAGTATTTTCTATGGCTAAAACATACAAAATAGCTGCGGGCTCAACACTTTGTTAAAGATTCTGCGTGTCAAAACGTTTACATTTATGTAGACAATACTAAAATTTAATCATGTTGATAAACCAACACATTTTTATTCGAGCTGAGTCCACGATCTTCTGTTTTAACGGTGTTCAATGTTTACTTTGTTTCCCTTTGTAATGAACAATGACTGAAGAAATCCCTGTAAGGCTATGATTCGAGCACATAATCAACAGTATGACATCGTCTGATCTTTAACCCTTTCCTGTACAAATCCTGGATTTTACGTTGCTATGATTTTTTACTTTGGAAATAATTGTGTGAAAAGAAGAAATTGCTTGCAGCAAGCAATTTCTCCTTTTCCCACAATATTTTCGTCCACATAGAATGGTTAAATTTCAAGTTGCGTCCAACTTTAAATGTCGTCTGCAACCTCTTTCAATTTGGATCAGTCTAAAATTTTGCTTAACAGAAAAGGGTTAAGTGTATTAGTATTAACTTAAATAACAAATTTCCATGCACGAAATGACCATTGGTCCTGTATTGCTTCACTACGTTCTATTCATGTGTGTCGAAATTGGCCATTCGCGGCTGCCAATCATATAATCAGTCGACCTATTAAATAATTGATTTAGAATGGAAGTAAAGTTTAAACTCCGGCATTTGTCGCCGTTTTTGTGAATTATTGGTTTGGTGACTTAATCGTCGTAACTACAGCTTCTTCAGCTGAAGTTACGACGTTTAGGTCCCCAACCAACCATACTACCTTTCTGTTACATGCTTCTGGCCATTTATTTCGCAAAATAGCGCCGTCTAAAATCGAAGCGGAACGTCCTGTCGAAGTCAATTGGCGAGACTAAATGAGTAAATGGGTGGGGCCAGCGATTGGTCAATACTGACAAACCATCTAAATAAGGGACTGATTTCTAGACCTTGGTCTTCCTGTGCAAAAGGACAAGTTTAACGAGGATGATACCCGTCGCTTTCACAAAATTTGAATTTACTTTGGTGTTTATTCAATTTCGAAATAGCCGACTCTATTCTTTTTTCCGAAATTCGCGGAATGCCCCTTTTGACTTGCTTAGAAACATTTTTCTTTACATTATGAAAAGATGTAATGTACATTACCGCTGTCTTGTTATTCAGTTGTAGGAAATCGCACGTATATGTTAATCCAAAAAATGTGTCAAGAATGTTTACTTTTTTTCAAATCATGATAAGCCAATTGTTAATTGCATCTACATATACTTATCTAAATTTGTATTTTCGATATCCCTCGTTCGAAAATGGGAGTAAAAATATTTCCCGAAAATGATATAAAAATTCCGTATTTTAAAGGCTTGAAGCAAAATCTTAGTTTGCCAAAGCAAGAAAGTAAAAAAGATCTGTTAAACTAACGAAGCTAGTAGAAGAAATAGACGAAGTGATCTTCAGATGCTGGAAGGAACGCAGAATGTGCATCTAAATGAAGATGTTGAACAAATCGATGGATGGATGAACGGATGGATGGATGGACGGACGGAAGGATGGGTGGATGGACGGGCGGACAGACGGAGTGATGATGGATGGATGGAAGGATGGGTGGATGGTTTTCTGTTTTGATCGATGGAAGGGTGGATTATTGTATGGTTTTAACTAGTTGATAGTTGGATAGATAGATGGGCTAGTAAGCGGGTCGATGGATGGATGGTTGGTGATATAATTAGAAAGATGGAATGATAGATGGATGTATAAATAAAAAAAAATGATGAGCGAATAGATTGATGTGTGTATTGATAGATGGGTCGTTGAATGAATTGAGTGATTGGTGGAAAGATAATAAAGATAAACAGATAAATATATACATAGCTGGATAGATGGAGAGATGGTAAGATAGATGAACGGATCGATATATAGATAGATGTATGAACAGATTGATGACTGATTGGATTGATGGATGGTTGGTTCATGGACGATAGGGTTGGTTGATTGATTTATTTATTGATTGATTGGTTGATTAATTGATTGATTGGATTGATTGATTGATTGATTGGTGGATGGATGGATTGAAAATAGGATGAAAAGAATGGGTGAACGAACTGATTGATAAATGGTTGACAGGAAGGATAAAAGGGTGCATTGATGATTGTATTGAAAAGATGGACGAACCGATTGATGGATGTGTGAAGGATAGTAGGCAGGATGGTAGAGTTGAAGGATGTATTTTGATTAATTGCCGGCTTGATGGATAGGTTGATTGAAAGATGAATGGATAGATTAACTAATTGTTAAGAGATGGATGGACTGATAGATGAATGAATAAATGGAAGATTTGGTGTTTACATTGAGGTAATTCAAGATAGATAGATAGATGCCGATTTTTTGCATTGATGGACAGATTGATGTATGGGCGTATTGGCGGATGAATTGACGGATGATTTATTTATTTATTGGTCGGTTCATTGATTTATTGATCGATCGGAAGGTAGATAAATTCATTAATGGTAGATTAGAAGGATTGATGAATAGGTGTTTGAATGAATGGATAAATGGATAGATGGATGTATAGAAAATGGACAGACCGGTGGATAGATGGATAGGTGGTTCGATTTGTAGATAGATGGATAGATAGATAGGTAGGTAGATAGAAAGATAGATAGATAGATAGATAGATAGATAGATAGATAGATAGATAGATAGATAGATAGATAGATAGATAGATAGATAGATAGATAGATAGATAGATAGATAGATAGATAGATAGATGGCTCTCTGGATTGATAGATGAATTTATGATTGGATGGATGAATGATTTAATAACGTGAATGGATGGACGAACTAATTGATGAAAGAATAAGTGGAATGATGGATGGATTGATGGAAGTGTGGCAGTAAGGATTGGATTTGAATTATCAATTGCTCGCCTGCTCGATGAATCAGTTGATGGAAAGAAGAAAAGATGAATTGATTCGTTGTGGATGGATGGAATGATGGATGCATGAATTGTGTTTTGATTGAGGCGATGACAGATAAAAAGATGTGTATTTGTTTAGATTGATGGACGGATGGATTGGTATGTGATCTGTTGAGTGGATCGCTGGATTCATAGATGGATGGGTGCTTTGATGATTGTATGTATGTATGTATGGATGTATGTATGTATTTATGTTTGTATGGATGAATGATGGATGATGGATAGATGGATAGATGGATGGATGGATGAATGAATGAATGAATGGATGGATGATGGATGAATGGATGATGGATGGACGGATAGATGGATGGATTGATGGATGGATTGATGGAAGGATGGATGGATGGATTAGTGAATTAATGAGTTTTTAGTTTGGATTGTTGGACTTACAGACGGATTGATGGATTGGCCGATTGGTTGATTGATTGACAAATAGATGGATGTATAGATAAATTGATTATAAGCTGTAGTTACGACATATAAGTCGCCAAACCAACAATAAAGGTTAACATAAATGGCGGCCAATGATGGAGTTGAAAGCTCAGGTCCGGCCTGAATAAATGGTTTGATTGGCCGGTTGATTCCTTGATTGATTACAGCGATTGGTCAAATAGTATTAATATCGGCGTTACAAATAATCCAATTGTCTGAATGACGAAACTTTATGACATCATCAAATGACGTCATAGTTGTTTGATTATTACCTCAAACCTCAAGAAAAAAGGGGTGGAAAACAACTTCTTCAGTAACCACATTATTTCTATCCCAAAATACAGATAGAAATTGTGATCGACTAATCGGAACTGAAATAATTTTCAACCATAGAAACATTTTTAACAATGCCACCAATTCCGAGTGACTGGTACGGTCGTTTTCGCAAAATTAAAAAATGGAAATCTTATCGAATTCCTTATATCAATTTTATTGAATGTCGATTTTATCAATTTTGCGACATGGAATATTTGCGTCTCAATAATGACAAAATACAACTGTATAAAACTATTATTTGTTCATACATAAAGAGGGATACAAGGATGGACACTATCCCGAACGGAGGGGCGTCTGTCTCGATGGAGGTATGGTTTGATGAAATGTTGGATGGATGGATGGATGGATGGATGGATGGATGGATTGATGGATAGATGTATTGATGGATGGATGGTTGGCTGAATAAATGATTGATTGATGGATGGATGAATAGATGGATGGGTGGATGGATAAATAGGTGATGTGCGGATGGATGGATGAATGGATGGATGGATGGATGAATGGACGGGTAAATGAATGGATGTATGATAGATGGATGAATGAAAAGATGAATGGATTGATGGATGAAAGGATGGATAGATGGATGGATGATGGAAGAATGGATGGATGGATGAATGGATTGATGGATGAAAGGATGGATAGATGGATGATGAAAGAATGGATGGATGAATGAATGGATGGATGGATGATAGATGGTAGATGGATGGATTAAAAGATGGGTGGATTTAAGGATGGATTGATGGATGATGGATGGAAGAATGGATGGATTGATGGATGATGGATGGTAGATGGATGGATTGAAAGATAGGTGGATTTAAGGATGGATTAATGGATAGATGGATAAATGGATGGATGAATTGATGAATAGATGATTGGATGTGGATGGATGGATGGATTGATAGATGGATTGTTGGCTGAATAAATGAATGGATGGATGGATGAATAGATGGATGAGTGGATGGATAAAAAGATGATGGATAGATGGACGGATGAAAGAATGGATGGATAGATGGGTGGGTGGATGGATGGATGAATGGATTGATCGATGGATGAATGGATGGATGGATGAATGGATTGATGATGGATGGTAGAAGGATGGATTGATAGATGGATTCATTGAAAGATGGATTGATGGATCGATGGAAAGATGAACGGATGGATGAAATGATAAATAGATGAGTGGATGATGGATGATGGATTGATGTAAGGATGGATTGATGTAAGGATGGATTGATGGATGAATGGATGATGGATGGATTTATAGATGGGAAAATCGATGGATGGATGATATATGGATGAATGAATGAATGATTAAAGGAATGGATGATGGATGGAAAAATGGATGATAGAAGGATGGATGGATGGATGGATGTAGGATGGATGGATGATGGATGGATGGATTGATGGATGGATAAATTGATGGTTGGTAGGAAGGATGGTTGGGTGGATTGATTGACTGACTGTTTGATTGTTTGATTAATTGATTGTTTTATTGATTGATCGATCGTTCGATCACTTGATTGATTGATTGTTTGATTGTATGATTGATTGATTGATAGATGCATGGATGGATGGATGGATGGAACGATTGATTGATCGATGAATTGTTGATGAATGAATGGATGGATAAACTGATTCTCAAACAGAAGGACAGGCGGACGAATGATTTGACTGGCATTTTCCAAAACAAACAAACGAACCTCATTAAAGTTGATGATTGGATAGACGGAATAGACAGGCAGACAGACGTGAGTATCCATCCATATATAGATAAGTTGATTTATTGGAGAATTAATGGACAGACGGAAGGAGGGACTTTCGGCTTGATTAATGGACGAATGGGTGGACGGAGAAATATTTTAACGAATGCTTGAATTGATTTGCTACTTAAAACAATACTTTCTTTGTTTCACGTCATCTTTGTTTCACATTGCGAAGCTGTATTTTTACAAGGAGGCTATGAATTAAGTCAAGGACCTTTGTTGGAAGGACTGGCATTTTTACCAAAGGTAAAATATGAAACACTCCAAAACCGATCGTACATGTATGACTAGCTTAACCCACTCCAACTTAACCCCTCCTTTTAACACTTTTAAAGCTTTGGAAAACATTGTGGAAAATGAAGAAACTGCTTGTATCAAGGAATTTCATCATTATCCACAATATTTTCTATCCAAAAAGATGGGAAAAAAATCATATTTGAAATTGTCGTCTGTAGCTTCTTTCAATTTTGACAAGTCTAAAATGTTGCTGTGAGGGAATGGGTTATGAGTACTTTCATTGTTTCAATACTTATTTGTTCCACACTTCGTGGCTACACTTTTGATTATGGAGAAAATAATTGACTCAATTATGAAATGGTTAAAATGGTATCGTATTTAAGTCAGCATCCGGCGATTAAATAAAACAAAATACTTTTTGGCCCGATTTTCAAAGGAGTGTTCAACAGTTTCGTGAGAAAAAAAGCACGAGTAAAACTGAAGATGTAATGTGTCTGTTCTGAATATTCATACTACAAAAATATAGAATAATTTCATGGAATGATAGATTTGTTTGCTTTTTTGTTTGAATTGGGTTTTACGCCGCTTTTGATAATCTTTCAGTTATATCGCGGCGTCTGAAGCACCTAAAATGGAATCATGGTATTTCTCACACCCGTACTAGCATTACATCCTTTCCTAGCCTCCAGCTGCTATCCCACGTAGGTCTACGATTATCGACCCATTGGTGAGAGACAAATAGTCGGGAAGGATTAGTGCCGCCGTCAGGGATCGAACCCGGGACCTCTAGATTGACAGTCCGACGCGCTACCAACTGCGCAATGACGGCGGCACTGGAATGAAAGAGAACTGCCGCTCGCATTAGTGCGTGTGTGTGAACAAAAAGACGAATCGATGGACACGCCCACTGAGCTCCGACAGGAAGAACTTTGTGGCAAGTCACACGTAAAATAATATGAAAATGTTTCAAGTGCGGACTAAACGTCGTAACCACAGCTTAAATAAGCTGTAGTTACGAGGTTTAAGTCGCCAAACCAACAACAATGCTTCACATAAATTTCAGCCAATGTTGGAGTACAAAGTTTTCTATCTATCTAAATGAATTATTTGATTGATCGATTGATCATTAACAGAACGCGATCGGTTATCCATCCACTATCTTTATATTTCTGAAATATGTCCATACAAAACACTGCGATAGAGATCAGATCTATACATATACGAATTCATCTCAAATCGATCTTGAATCTACGATAACAGATGAAAAGGCGACATAGCGTCTATTGTTTCGAGTGGTTCATACCTATTTATCTATTAGTCAAGATACAATTGAGGGCAGGTTGATATATCAAAAATATAAAAATGGGAAACATGCACAGTTCAATATATGTAAATTATGTCTCCCATCAATGGGTGGATAATCGTAAACCTATGTGGGATGAGCAGCTGGAGGCTTAAAAAGGATGTGGCGGTAGTACTGGTGTGAGAAATACAAGGAATGCATAATTAGAAATTCCAGCCGCCGCAATATGACTGAAATACTGTTAAAAGTGGCGTTAAACCCCATTCAATGTAACAAACAAAATATGTAAATTATGCGGTATTACTGCCGATGCAGTAGGTTCAAACGTAATTTCCTGCTGGGCCAAAAATTTATGAACACTCTACAAATATAGGAAAATTGCGTTGAAATTTCTAGGGAATAGGTAAATGAATATATAAACAGATAAATAATATACTCGTACATGCGTTTCAAAACATAATTAACATTGGGCGGAATGGGAGATGTAGTCATTTTCAATGAATTAGCGTTTGCGAAAACCACAAGAGAACCTTTCACGTTCACACATGAATTAACCATTGTACTTGAATCAAATGACTAATCACTGGCCCCGCCCACTTACCTCATTTTCCCCGTCCATTGACTCCTACAGGAAATTCCGCTTCGATTTTAAACGGCACTATTTTGCAAAATTCATAGTCAGCAGAAAGTAACAAGGAAGTAAAAAAATGGTTGGTGACCTAAACGTCGTAACTACTGCTTGAATAAGTCGCCAAACGAAATAAAAAAGGGGGGGGGTCATGAAAATGGCGGCCAATGCCGACTTTCAAACTCATTTCTGGTCTATATGAATGGTTTCATTGGTCGAAAGGTTATTTGATTGATAGACTCGATTGGTCAATTGGCAAAATTTATCAGTCCATATTTTTTTCTATCCAATATATTATGGATATGTGACATTTGATGAGAAGGGCCAATGACTTCTTCCTTTTCTTGCGCCTTTCCTTTTGATAGAAACCAGTGGCAATAGGGTCCCACCCATTTACGCCGTTTGTCCCACCAATTCACGCCGACAATCCGCTTCGATTTCAACGACACTATTTTGCAAAATTCATAGCGGGTAGAATGTAAGAAGAATTTGAAAGAGTCGGTTGGCGACCTAAACGTCGTAACAACAGCTTGAATAAGCTGTTGTAACGGCGTTTAAGTCGCCAAACCAACAAAAGTGTTTCACATAAAAAGCGGCCAATTTCGGAGTTTAAATCTCATTTCCGGGCAGAAGGAATGATTTGATTGGTCGATATATTACTTGATTGACAGCCGCGATTGGTCAATTACCATACATTGGTTCTCTTTCTTATGTGAATATTTGTTTCATAATCATATTAAAAAATTAAAGTGTCCGATTAAATCTCTTGTCAGTTGTATTAAATTTTAAGCAACCAAACGTGTTTTAATCGTCGTTTGTCATTATCGCTTTATACAAATCGTCGGTACGCGAGCAAAATATCGTGACTGCAGCTTTAATAAATCGGTGGTTACGATGTTTTGCTCGCTCATTTCGAAAAAAGTGTCGTAGATATAGCTTTAATAAATAGCTGTAGTTACGATAATTTCTTCGCCCTCTATAGGGGTTGTCGTTAAAAAGATTGAGTGTTTGTTTGAATGGGGTTTTACGCCGCTTCCAACAATCTTTCAGTTATATCGCGGCGACTGGAGCACCTAAAAATGGACTCCTGGTATTTCTCACACCAGTTCCACCATCACATCCCTTCCTAGCCTCCAGCTGATATCCCACATAAGTCTATGATTATCGACCCATTGGTGAGAGACAATAGTCGAAAAGGATGAGTGCCGCCGTCGGGGATCGAACCCGGGACCTCTAGATTGACAGTCCGACGCCCTACCAACTGCGCTATGACGATTAACTGCAGGGAATAAAAAACACCTGAGTAGAAAGTTTCGATATTAACCACATCTTAAATAAACATTTAGCACCTTTCAAATATATACTCTTTATAGAAATCGTTGACTTTTAACGGCAGATAAGAATGATTTATATACCTGCAGTTTCTTATTATTCAATAAAAGGAACGCCCAGTTTAGTGCTTTTTACCTGAAATTAAGTTTGAGAATAAATCGTCGTAGCATGAATAAAGCTGTATTTACGACATTTCGCCCAATAACCAAATATTAAATAATTAGATTTTAGGAGATCATTTTAAAATGCTACAAATTCAAAAAAATCAAGAAAAAGAATGAGGTATTTCCAGAAATGTTGTCGATGAAAAATCCTGCCAGTTTTCACATGAGAATTAACAAACTAAAATATTTTCATTGAGCAAAAGATGGCCCTTGGCTAACACAGTTAAGACCATTCTCGCAGAGCGCGGGAAATAATTGACTTAAGTCAAATTAAGTCGGTGATTTTATTACTCATTCCAACTCATTGACGCTTTCTGACGACCCTTAAGAATAAGGTTTCGGAAAACATTGAGGAAAATGAAGAAATATCAGTTCTTTCAGTGCTTAGATAAGATTTAGCTGTTTAGTGGACTAGTTTCGGTACATCACTTATAGTTTTAAAGAGGAAAAATGGTATAGTTTTAGGAACATCTGTGACAACGGGTAGTTAGCTATGTCCCATTAATAACGGCACTCTCAGAGACTGATCGCTGCTGTCGTCCAAAAATCGACAGTCAAATCAAATCATCCATCTAGACCGCAAATGAACTTTGAACTCCATCATTGGTCGACATTTACGTGAAGCATTTTTGTTGGCTTGGCGACTTGTTCAAACTGTATATACGAAGATAGGTTCGCAAGTCCACCATTCTACTTTGAGAAATCTTATTTATAGAATACTGAGATCGCTCAACTACGACAGTGACTCTTGTCTTTTTCGTGGAGAACAAATATTATATTTGACTCTTACGGGACTCGAACCTACGCGGATAAACCAACACCGAATTCTTTAATCTCTGCGCCATAGAGACATAAAAAAACTGTATTGTCTCGATAGCGCAGAGGTCTTCGGACATTGTAGCGCTGGATGGCGTTGCCGTATCCGCGTAGGTTCGAATCTTGTAAGGGCGTTCTATATTGATGTTATTATTACATATAAACCGTCCAAAAATTGTGCAAAGTAACGCTGTTTGCTGTAAAGATGGTTGAATGGTATTTTGATAATCTTAGTAATAAGTCAGCTTAATTTCAAATGAATATTATTTCAAGCTCATGAACTTATTATTTATGCTTCATGGGGGATAAAATGTCACTTATTTTACAAACAATAACCTTTAGAGTAACAACATTGGCGACTGTTAGAGGTCTAGATAAGAGGAGCTAACAACATTCTAAAAACCTTAGTTCTCAACAAAATCCTATGTTGTTGGTACTCATTTTGATCGTCTGGTCGAGACAATTCAAAACCAGACGATTCAAATAAGAACCAACAATATATGGGTTTATGGCAGTATTAGTGAAATATTTAAATCTAAAAACACGAATTACGTCCCCTACCTGTAGATCTGGACTATGTTGCTCTATAGTCCATCGGTGATCATATGTTATTTCATACAGGTTATTTGTTTGAATTGGGTTAAACGCCACCTTTAAAAGTATTTCAGTCATATCGGGGTGGCTGGAGCTCGTAACTATGTATACTACCATACCATAATATCATTTCCGAGCCTCCAGCTGCTCGTCCTACAAAGGTAAACGATTATCCACACATTGGTGGGAGACAATTTTCGAAAGGATAATTGCGGCGACCGGGAATCGAACCCTGGACCTCATGATTGAGAGTCCGACGAGCTACCAAATGCGATATGGAAGCAGTCGTTATTTGTTACAGACAAATGTCCATCTATAATCACATAATGCTGGTCATCTTTTTTTCTTTAAGTAAACGAAGGTTGTATTGTTGAAACACTAAATAGGTCACCGAGAGAGATTCTCGTTAGCGAGAAGAACATAGCCATCAGTGCTGTGTCTTTGTAGGTTTTTGTGTGTAAAAACTTGTCTTTTTACCGCCTGTGAGGTAAAGCCAGTTTGTCACTTATTTAGTGTTTTAAGTTTAAAGCTATTAAGCTTCGACATTTTACCTTCGTTATGTTCACGTAGACGTAAGTAGATCTTCGCCAAGTGGCACAATTGACCTATCTTGGCTGTCAATCAAATAACTAGTCCACCAATGAAATCATTCCTTTAGACCAGAAATAGTTTTGATCTCCGAAATTCAAGCTGTACTTACGACGTTTAACTTGCAATCAACTATTCATTTTTTTGTTGCTTGCCGCTTGCCATAACCTTTGCATAATAACGCCTTAAATAATTTTAAGCGGGACTTCCTGTTGGAGTCAGTGGGCGTGGAAACAGGAGTAAGTGTGAGGGGCAAATTATTGGTCAATTTCGCCGTTGGATTATACTTCACTGGGGATAAGATTTCACTCGTATGTTCAAACACACCCATCAAAATCAGAACATAAGCGACTTTTTTGTTCTAACTAATTAGCGTCAATCTGTCATGAAGGGTTCTCGGATTACATTACACCAAAACCGTTAAAATACCACTAAATGCCTACGCCATAAAAAGTAGTTCTTATACATTTCAGGAATATTGCAAACTCTGCATGCAAGTTCATGTTCTAGGTGTTTTAGCTCACTTGAGCACATCGTGTTCAAAGTGGCTCTGATCAGACTCTTCAAAGAAGTTGCAGACGACAATTTCAAATTGTTGAAAATTCTGAAATATTTTATCTCTTTGGGTATGAAAAAAACAGTGTGAAAAATGAAGAAACTGCTTGTAACAAGCAAATTCTTCATTTTCCACATTGTTTTTCCACAACTATTTTCTTTAAGGGCGTAAACAGGAGGGATTTGTGGGAATGGGTTGAATTCTTGGCTACTTTAACCTCGTTTCTTTATCATGATAACGTTTGACAAAATAGATTACTGAACAAAACAATGCTTTGCTAGCTTACAGCACTCTTCAGTACTTTGATTTTTAAAGGACAATGCTTCGTGAGTACGCTTAAGGTACTCAAAAAGACGTCTTGAGATTCTCATTAAGAAGCTTACAAGTCTAGGTCTAAAGAACCCTTTTTTTAAAAGTCTGAATAAGAATCTCGATGTAAAAACAAAAAACAACAACCTCAAAAAAAAAAAAACAAAAAACAAAAAAACACTCCAATCGTCAAGACATTTACACAACAGACTTTCGATGAACTAGGAGGTCGCCTATGCCATTTAGATATTCGACTGACAAATCCATTCATTCCATTAAACCGGAAGTGAACAGTGACTACGCCATTTATGTCAAGCATTTATGGTGGTCATCGTAACTACAGCTAATTCAAGCTGTAGCTACGACGTTTGGGTCGCCAACCAACGATTGGCTCTCTGTTTTATGCCCCTGAAATATTGCGACAACAATACGAATTCACAAAGAAGTGTGATAAATATTTTCTCTGACTTCTTCATTTCTTAATATCTAAAGCGGTTCTTGAACAGGTTTTAATGAAAATTTGATATAGGAAACCATCTGCTTTTCCACTAGATATTACTATCATTCACGAATAATCTAATTTTTAGTTTCGTCTATCAAAAACGAGCGTTCTGATTGGTCGAAAAATTTAATTCATACCTCCATGAACACAATTTTGAGCACGCATCCATTTTGTATGCTTCCGCATAAAATAGTTCCATACAAAAAGGTATTAAAATTTGTACAGCTTTTAGTTTTTTTCGCTCGATGCTATTAAATTAAAAGAAATGAAGAGAATGTGTTTTATTTTCATGGAGGTATGAACCGAAAAAACTAATCACACAAGGTAAGAATCCGCTTCGCGTATTCATACAGTGTGATTAGTTTTTTCGGTTCATACCTCCATGAAAACAAAAAAAAATATTCCCTTCATCTCTTTATAGATAGTCTTTCTTCGTGTTAAATCAACTACATTCACTTGAAATTCAATTGAGTGGGCTATATTCCCAATGCCCTATACTTTAAAATGTCGAAAATTTTCGCGTTAGGTCGTTCCGGTGATGTTGATCAAGCCTGTATTGCTAGCGGGAGCCGGTGATGTAAATGATTCGTGAAAGAAAATACAACTAAGTCAATAAACAGATGAAGAGAATATTTTTTTGTTTTCATGGAGGTATGAACCGAAAAACCTAATCACACTGTATGAATACGCGAAGCGGATTCATACATTGTGTGATTAGGTTTTTCGGTTCATACCTCCATGAAAACAAAAAATGTTCTCTTCATTTTTTATAATTTAATAGTATCGAGCGATAAAAGCAAAAACTTTACACATTTTGATACCTTTTTGTATGGGACTATTTTGTGCGGAAGCATACAAAATTGCTGCGTGCTCAAAATTTTGTTCATGGAGTTATGAATTAAATTTTTCGACCAATCATATCGCTCGTTTTTGATAGACGAAACCAAAAATTAAATTATAACTAAGTCAATTTTCAATGCACTCGACAGATAACGTATTTACCCGATGAATTCTGGTACCAATCGGGTTTTACTCCGCTGACTTTTTTTGGCGTTTTTTTTTTTTTTTTGCTTCTTCTCTCTCTTATTTTAAAGTTATGAACAGTCTTTTTCAATACCACACCAGCTTAATAGATTTGTAACAAATGACTGAAAGCATTAAAACAAGAAATTTGAAAATTGACAGCCAAAATTGTTCTTTTCAAAAATAGTGCAAGAGCCGCTTTTAAATGAATGATCAATTTTGATCTGTCCAAATTGGAAGTGGAAAGTAATCTTCAAGGTGAAAACTTTTAAATCGTTTTTTTTTGAGTCCCGAAGTCCACCGAGATTCTCATTGCCTTTCGAGGAACACATTTGACCTTCCCGTGATCATAGAATCAAAAAGTATTTTACAGAAACCTATTGGATGAAACTGCAATAATTCAATTTTTAGTTTCGTCTATCAAAAACGAGCGTTCTGATTGGTCGAAAAAAAAATTCATAACTCAATGAACAAGTTTCGAACTTTCGACTTCCTACAACAAGGGTTTTTAGTAAACGTTTTGTTTGTTTGTTTGTTTGTTGTTTTTTTTGTATAAAATTTATCTATGTATATAGATAAGAGCACCAAAACCTCTTGCTCGGGGAGCACGGAGGGCAACATAAGAGAACCTGATTCCAAAGACAATGAAACAAAACCTTCCAGTTTCACTATTTTCGATTTCTGCTAACTTAACCCATTACCAGACGGCAAAAATTATATACTGATCCAAATTGAAAGGAGTTGCAGACGACAAATTGAAAGGGGTTGCAGACGACAATTTAAAGATTTAGGAATTCTAGATTTTTTTCAACCTTCTGGATAGGAAACATTGAGTGAAATTGTGTGAAATAAAGAAATTGCTTGCTTCAATCAATTTCTTCTTTCCACAATGTTTTCCTAGATGTTTTTCTTGAGAGGCGTCTAAGAACGTCACTGTGTGGGGATTGGGTTAACCTGCGAACATTCGAATAATTGTCTCAAGTCAAATATCATGACAACGAACTTATAGGGGCAAATACTTTGAAACCATATCAATAAGATTCTTGCGATAAAATAAATGAAAAAAAAAAAAAAACCAAAACAGTTGGACTGTTGATTTACTTTTTGAAGGCCATTATTACGCCATTCGGCTCAACGAACCTTTTATTTACTTAGTGTCGGTGCTTTGAAATGTCACTAGAATGTTCTTTAATAGCGCCAAATGTCTAGACATGTTTCGACAACGCTTTGTCAGCAAGTTTCACAATTGGTTTTCTGGTTATTTCACACCGGTTGCTCATCAGCTAAAATAAGTGGACTTTAGTCTGGGGATTTTCCTAGCCTTTCGTTGATTGGTCACGAGAATAATGCATGATATCATTGAAAAAATCCACAGAACTTTGAACTCATTAATTATAAGTTATTCAAAATGGCAACCTGTCGACGTGGCAGTTACGAGAACAATCTTTTTAGTCATTGTTTAAATATAGAAATTTGGTATCCTACCTTATGGGACAGAACGAATCCTTGCCAATTCCTTAGTTGTGAAAAAACACACACAGAGAGACACACACAATTTAAACGAATAAATAACTCCAAAATTAACACATCTATATCGCAACCCACATGTAAACTAGTTACGGTTATCTAATTTCAATTTGAAATATTTAGACATGTTTTAAACATGAATTCTGCCCACGTTCTTTGTTGGCCGTCGGATAAAGGGCACAATGGGTACCGTTCAAGTTTCCATGGTGGTTTTTTTTTTTGCCAATTTTCTTAACTGGTATCAAAAAAAGATGATAATTCAGTGACTACCATTCAATTAAAAGTTACATTTTGAATATAGATTAAACATGTACCGCCCTGAAACCAGTTTGTTGTCAATACAAAATGGAATCGTCTTTGAATTTCGATCGCTGAAAATATAGGAATATTGTAAAAAGCTATGCAACAGACATGTTTCTTCGTGTTCTTTGTATCTGACAACAATAGGACAGCAGACAAGACAATGAATTAAAAGTTATACCAAAGAAAGGGGAACTACAAGAAAACAAAGACTACAAAACCATGACAATAAGACATGATCCAACGGAAATGATTTTGTTTGGGGTAATTATCCTCGCCAGTTGTGCTCACATTGTCAAAAAGTAAATATTATTGTCTTCATTTGCTCATAAAAATATAAAGACGTGGAATAGAAAAAAAAATCTGACAGCAAGAGCCATAGCGGCATGTTGGAAGGTGTCTGGGATAACGCAGGGGTTCAATCAGTGTATACCAAAGTGTTGATAAATTTAATGACAATACACAAAAATGTAATATTTCACAAACAATTTAATGCTTTAGATCCTAATCGATACCCATCGATCAATATGAAGGGAACATTTATCCAATTACAGTCGAAAATAATGCTATATCAACATTTTCGACATATATATGTCATATATACACGTATCAATTTATTTGTTTTCAGGTCAAGGGCCTAAAAACCATATGGTTTTGATACATAACTAAGAGAAAAAAAAGTGTTTCGAATATTTTTCAAGCTAAGCTTTGGAAATATTTTCTCTCCATCTGTGTGAAGAGTAATAGTTTACTTACATTGTCAAGTTTGTTGAATCAAGGTGTACCGAGTAGCCTCCCTTTGGTGTTCTTCACTTAAACGATTACCAGACGGCAAAATTTTAGACTGGCCCAAATTGAAAATGGAACAGACGACAATTTAAAGTTTATGAAATTTTGGATTTTTTTAACTTTCTGGGTAGAAAACATTTTCCACAATGTTTTCCAAAGCTTTTTTCCTTGGAGGCGTCCAAAAGCATCTCTGAGTGGGAATAGGTTAAACGATTGGTTACGACTTACGTTTATTTTAGCGGAAATCTACACTGACAGATCTTAGGCTTTGATTATATTTATCCGGTGATCAATTTTAATTTCTGTACAGATAATTATAATAACAATCATAAAAACAACACACATACACACAGTTTTCTGTATGAATTGATTGATGGCGGCTGCCAATCAAACTATCAATCAACCAATCAAATCATTCATTTATATCGGAAGTGACCTTTGAACTCCGATTTTTGCCGACATTTACCTTAAACACTTTTGTTGGTTTGAAGATTTATACGTCGTTATTACAGCATGAATTACAGCGTTAAGGTCGATAACCAATTTGCCTTTTTTGCCATGTTACTGTCATACTGTTACTGAAATTTACGAAATAACGCCGTTTAATATCGAAGTCGAATTTCCTATCGGAGTCAGTGGGCGGGGTCAACGGGGGTCAACGGGCGGGGTCAGTGATCCATAAGTTGATTTGTGTAAGAAGACAAAAATTAACAAACACAGGCATCCCTTTTCAAAGTTTAGTTTTAAATGACGCTACAATGTTGTAAATTGTGATTACATGGTAGGAAACAGAAAAGAAAAATGATGTAGCTTTTTTTGTAATTTTTCTACGCTTTTGAAAGGTTCTCAGGTTCTCAGGTTCTTACAGTGACAGACTTTCTGACAAAAAAAGGGAATAAAATAATTTTCAAATTTTTCTTTCTTCATTCGCTCGGCAAATCTTTTCTTAGCTTTGGAATTATTGACAGAGGGTCCGTGTACAATTTTAACGAATATTTTATGATTCCTTTCCTACGAGAACCATAGAGCCTTTCATTACGCCAGTGATAATCAAGGATTTCCGAAATATAAACACAGCGTTATGTACATCCTTATATAATTTGATGTAAATATTTCAAGTAAGAGCGTTAAGATATTTCAAACACCCCAATGATTTCAAATAAGACCACAAAGGTTGTCTCCCTTAGTTTTAAAAACTAGGTTTTAAGGTCACTCGAGTAGCCTCCCATGCTTACAAAACAAATGGAGGATTGCTGGACCAACCCTCTGCCGCTGTTTCGATTGATTGATTGATTGAATGGGGTTTAACGCCGCTTTTCACAGTATTTTAGTCATACCGCGGCGGCTGGAGCACCTAACAATGGATTCCTGGTATTTCTCACACCAGTACTACCACGCCGCTGTTTCGAGCAAAGTCGCTAAACCATCTCAAATGATTTTTGATTGATTCTTTCTTATCTCAAATAAAACAAAAATATTCTCTTCCCATCGTATGATTTAATGCCATCAACGCAACAAAGCAAATATTTTATTAGATTTGAGTAAAATTATGTGGATCTACTTTGTGCGCAAGCATACACAATAGGTACGTGCTCAAAATGCTATTTACGGAAGTTTTAAAAGAACATTCTAAGCCAATCAAAACGCTTGAATCATTATAGACGAAACTTAAGTAAATCATTTGAAGAGACGGTACAGAGAGATATAAACAAAATCATCGCTGGCGAATAGTATAGAGTCTGGTGTCAGTCTTTGTAGCCTGGAGAGTCTGAACCGGGAACCAAGCTTTTCGCATATTCCAAGATTGTTTCCTAACGCGTCAGAAAAGCTCAATTTATTTGTCACTTAGAAATCGGTTACAGTTAAAAACATCTTGAAATTCACCTTCATCCCACTTGAGTTCATTTGAAAGTTCCCTTTCGCCGTTCCATTTGTGTCATTCAAATCACTCACTCGATACTTTCAAACATTCCACAAGGACGCGATCATAGCGCAGTGGGTGGCCCGCCGGAATTTTGATCGAGGGGTCCCGGGTTCTACACCCTTTCCGACGTTTGTCTCTCACCACTGGGTTGATAGACATAAACCTAAGCGAGATGGGTTGCTGGAGGCTCGGAAAGGGTGTTGAGGTAGTACTGGTGTGATAAATACCAGAAATCCATGATCGGTTCCCCAGCTGCCGCGATATGACAGAAACACTGGAAAGGGTTGCGTCAAACCTACTCCAATCAATCAAAACATTCTTCACATTTTTTCTAACTACTTAAAGACATTGCATGATTTAACTGGCTGTCCTGGAATTAGAAGTATCTGATTGGGCAAAGTAAATAAACAAATCTTTTTATAGAAGGAGATTCAACTTTTTACATAGTGAGGTAACCACAATTCGTTCATTTCACTCAAAACTCACATTTCGCTCATTCCATTCCATTGAATTGCATTCCGAAATCATTGACTTCGTCAATTTCACAAGAATTGGTTCAAGCAATTTCTTCATTTTACAAAATGTTTTCCCGATCTTTTTTTTTTTTTTTTTTTTTTTCTTGAGGGGAGTCAAAAAGCGGCATTGTGTGGGAATCCCTTAAAAAGAGGTGAGTAGATTTATTTCTCGCACGATAAGAACTAAGTCTCAAAGATGGTTCCCAGTTCGGCATCAGCGCACTTATTTGCTGTTATTTTGTATTTATTATTTAATTTTTTGTTACGTCTATCAAAAACGAGCATTCTGATTGGTCGAAAAAAATATTCGTAATTCAATGAACAAAATTTTGAGCACGCAGCGATTTTGTATCTTTCCGCACAAAATAACCCCATACAAAAAGGCATCAAAATTTGTAAAGCTTTTGTTTCTTTCGCTCGATGCTATTAAACTATCAGAAATAAAGAAAATATGTTTTGTTTTCATGGAGGTATGAACGGAAAAACCTAATCACACGATGTATGAATCCGCTTCGCGTATTCACACATTATCTATTTATCTCTTGAATTTTTTTTTTTTTTGAAATCGTATATTAGTTTTAACATCTAAAAACTTAAAACTTTTATACCTCACGATCTTTTGTTTTTAAACATAAAAAGACACTATCGGTATAGTGTAGAAAATGAAAAGAAAAGGGAAATAGAGGATAATCGTTTGTTTCAGTGTAAGATCGATTTATATCTCATTGAGTGAACAACGAAAGCTTTATTTTCACGAGTGGCGAAGCCACGAGTGAAAATATAGCTTTTATTGTTCACGAAATGAAATATCAATCGATCTTACTCGAAAAACAAACCATTGTTCTATTTTTTTAATGCAAAAATTAGACAAAATGCGAAAATTATATGACAAATTTTCTTAAAGCACGTCATTTTGCACGTGACTGCTATGCAACGCTTATGATGACGTCACTTTTTTTTGCACTGCTTAGATAACGTCAGATAGGGTAGAATTAACGTAGAAGAAAGCGGGGCATAAGTTTTTATTAATTTCACTGGATAGGCGGTGAGTTTATCAAATGATAATCTACCGTTATTTCTCGATAATCCACCTGAAAGCTCGTTACAAGTAATCTCTCCTTTTCTCATAATACTTTATATCCTAAATGGCTCACTTTTTTTAAAATTTCACTTCAAAGTAAACGTAAAAAATCATCGCGTGCAACTTCTTTCAAATGGGACCCGACAGTTTTCTTTTCGCCGGATAATGAGTTAATTGTGAAAAGTTCATCCGATGACAATGGGATCTAGTACATGGGATATTAGGAATCAATTACACGGGAAATTGGCTACTTCATCTAATGGCAATTGGTAGGGGGATAGATTACAGATCAAAGCGAACTACAAATCATAACAATTAACGAATTTTACACTTTCGGTTTAGATTCACACTCACTTACCCTTTTACAATCCTACCACTACAGGCTCTGTTAACCTATTCCTGTTCAATAACTGGTTATTACGTCACTGTGTTTTCATATTTAAAAAAAAAAAAAAAAAAAAAAACACTTTGTGGCAAAGAAGAAATTGCTTGTAACAAGCAAGCAATTTTTTTTTTAAAATATTTTCTACCCTACTGAGTGATTATGTTTAAAATAAAATGTAAAAAGGTAAAGTGTAAAGGTAAAGTGTTTAAATAAATAAGATAAATAATAATAGTTAATGAAATAAAAAGAAAGTGTTGTAAGAAAATTTAAGAGATGAAGAGAATATTTTTTGTTTTTATGGAGGTATGAACCGAAAAACCTAATCACACTGTATGAATACGCGAAGCGGATTCATACATTGTGTGATTAGGTTTTTCGGTTCATACCTCCATGAAAACAAAAAATATTCTCTTCATTTCTTATAATTTAATAGTATCGAGAGAAAAAAAAGCAAAAACTTTACCCTTTTGATACCTCTTTCTATGGGACTATTTTGTGCGGAAGCTTACAAAATTGCTGCGTGCTCAAAATTTTGTTCATGGAGTTATGAATAATATTTTTCGACCAATCAGAACGCCGAATTTTGATAGACGAAACTAAAGATTAAATTATATGTTGATGTCAAACAATTTACCAATCTCGACTGTCAATTAAGGAATCAACTGACTAGTCAAAAAATTCATTCATATCGGACCTGAGCTTTCGCTGGTTTACACTAAACTAACTACAAGTTTTTTAAGCTGTAGTTATGACGTTTAAGTCGCTAACCAACTATTTCAACTATAGACAGCATAAAACCGACTATCAAAGGTTTAACCCGTTGCCTAAAGAAACAATTGGCCGATCGCGTCTGTCAATCAAGAAATAAACCGACCAATCAAACAATCTATACAGCCCGGGCCCGAGCTTTTCAACTCCAACATTGGCCGCCATTTTGTTAACCTTAATTGTTGGTTTTGCGACTTAAATGTCGTAACTACAGCTTTTTGAAGCTGTAGTCACGACGTTTAGGTCACCAACCAACCATTTTACTTTTCTGTTGCATCATAATGGCGATACTTTTGCAAAATAACGCCGTTATAAATCAAAGCGTGACTTCCTGTCCGAGACGATGGGCGTGGCCAACGACGTAAGTGGGCGGGGCCAGCGATTGGTCAATTTACGAATCGTCAAAACAAATAATTGATTTAGACCACAGATGAACTTTAACTACAACATATATGCTAAGTATTTTATTAGTTTGGCTACTTAAACGTCGAACCTAAAGTTTTTTTCAATTATCTATTTTACTGATGTCCATGTGAATGAGCATAGAATTGGTAAAAAAAAAAAAAAAAACTCCGCCGATTATTATCTTAATCGAACTTATTGTTGGAGTCAGTGTGTGCGGATAGCAATACGTCAACGGAAGGATCGCGTGTGTCAATCAAAGAAACACTCGACAAAATCAGATCATCCATGTAGATAGGAAGATACATGCAGTCTTTAACTCATCCCGATATTTCCGACAGGTACATGTATATCAAGCCTTTACTTTATTCAAGCTGTAGTTGCGACCTCTTTGTCGACAACCAACCCTTTGGTTACATGTTACTGGCTAAAAACTTTGAAAAATTACCTATAAGGTAGTTTATTCGGTTACAAAGACGGGATATTAACTCATTAAATATCAAAGTTCTTAATGTACTGAAGTGTCAAGCTTCCCCTAAAACTGGTTGTTGGATCGTTGTTGGGTGAATTCACAGTCAAGATCAACATGAATCAGAAGATAATTGTTCAAGGGTAGCAGATGAATAACATAAACCACATTACCAAACTACATAAACAACACAACATTAAAGTTTTAAGCTTTCTGCACCCACAAAAAAAGATTTTTTTCAACTATTAAGTCGAGCGCGCCCGGATAGAGCCTACACAAGGCATCTGAAACAACACATCAGCAAATTCGTTAAAAGTCAACTAGTTGATGCTATAAGTTACCATATATATATTTTTTGGTTCCCGACCTTGAGATTCCCTCTCGTTTGTTTCTCTGCAAACGTAGGTAAGATGAGAACCTTGGAGGCTAAGAGAGGTTTCAGTGATAGAACTGGTGTGAGAAATACCGGGATAACATAGTTAGAGGCTCCAGCCGCCGCGATGCGACTGAAATACTGTTAAAAGTGGTGTCAACCTCCATTTAAAAACGAATAAGAACGACCAAGTTGACAATATTACATGCCGCCGGAAGTCGGGATCACATTAGTGGTAAATAGACGCGCTATGAAGGTATGCATAGTTATAATCATTGCAACAACGGCAACAAAATTAATGAGAAAATCATACTCCAGGCCCAAAAGCATGAATAAATATGACGATTGGAATTATTTAACAAGAGGACCATGATGGTCATAAATCGCTCACCTGAGGCATCTGCAAATTACAGTACTTTTTGTATAAAAAAGACACAACTTGAGCAAAATAAATAAAACAAATATAAGATTTTGGGCTTTGTACAAAACAATCAAGTTATGCTTAAAAATGAATGCCTTTGGCTTTATACTTTAATCCATTACCGAACTATCCCATAATTTGACACCATCAGGGAAAATAGGTTTAAAAAAGCATTGTGAGAAAGGGAGTGACAAGCAATTTCTGCATTCCATTTAAAAATAAGAATTATTTCAATGCGATTTACGCAATTTTCGATCCCAGGAGCAGATACGTTTTTTATCCAAGGAGCATATTTTCCTATAACATAGTACAAAATTATTTAGTCATGCTACATACCAAATATGAATCCCCTTCACCTTATATTTCAGAGGGAGAAGACTTTTGAAGTTGCTCTATAATTGGGTGTTTTCCAAAATTTTGGACCTCCGGGGCAGTGCCATGTTTTATCCCAGGGCTAAGAATTTAGCTAAAATCGTAGAGAACCATCCGGTTATGCTATATACCAAATATGAATGCCTTAGACTTTGTAGATTGGGAGGAGAAGACTGTTGAACATGGTCTATCTTAGCATTTTTATGAACTTTGGAACGGGGTGTTTTTTAACCTACAGGAATAATTTAATCGAAATTGATAGATAACAGCCAGGCTATGCTACACTCAAAATATAAATGCCCTCCACCTTGAAATGAAGAACTTTTCTAACATACTCAAATTTTGCGTTTTTTCCCAATTTTTGGACCCCTAGTGAAGGGCCGTTTTTGACCCTAGGAGGACAACTTTAAGTGATATAGTACAAAACCATCTAGATATGCTAAATACCCAATATGAATACCATAGACCTTATAGTTTAAGAGAAAAGTCTTTTGAAAATGTTCTAATTAAGCATTTTTCCAAACTTCGGGCTTCAGGGGCGAGGCCATTTTTGACCACAGAGATTAAATATTTGAAAACATCGTAGAGAACCATATAATTAAGCTCTATACAAAATATAAAGGCCGTTGGCCTTGTAGTCTATGAAAAAAAAAACAAACAAAGATTTACTAAAATTTCCCGTTTTCATATGCCGCGGTTACAAGAGTTTTTCACGGAATTAAATTATTTTAACAACTTTTGAAGAGCTTAACCAAAGGAATATCCATGCAAAGTTTCAGCTTGATTGGCCGACTGGTTATGGAGAAGATTTTTAAAGATATTTAAAGAATTACTAAAGATTCCCATTTTCAAATGCCAAGGCAACCAGAGTTTTTGACGGAATTAAATTCTTTTAACAACTTTTGTAGGACTTCACCCAAGGAACATCCCTGCAAAGTTTCAGCTTGATTGGCCTACTGGTTTAAGAGGAGAAGACTTTTAAGGAAATTGTGGACGGACGGACAGACGGAAGGACGGACGACGGACAACGACCGATCACAATAGCTCACCTCGCACTTGGTGCTCAGGTGAACTAATTAAGATATTTCCCTGCGGTGAGCTTACAATTCATGGAATAAGTCTCGATATTTTAAATTGTGACCCATCACAAATAAAGGTTTACATAAAATGATGGCGTCAGTGATGATGTTGCTCTTTAGCTAGTCATTCAAAAATCTAGCGTACATGAAGATTAACGAAATCTTCCGTAAACGCCTGTGTAAATCACAGCCTATTCCGAAGATTAACGAACATTTGCGTTTAAGAAGCGGTGCCTTAACTCGACATCAAAATGTAAATAAACACGAATAAAAACCGCGCCTTCAGAAGACCTCCACCCAAACCCTCCTTTTGATTATTGATAATAAGAAGCCTCTTTTTTGCTTTAGTAACCGAATAAATAATAGAGTTTTGTTTGGGTTTGTTGTTGTTGTTGTTGTTGTTTTCCTTCCTGGGAGGGACGATCTTGCTTTGAATGTAAATTATCTCTGATAAATTAAAAGCACACGGATGTAATCCGTTTTTATCAAAATTAATCTCGCGAAGCTCTGCTCGTAACTGACCAATCGCTGGTCCCACCCATTTATTGAGTTGGTCCCGCCCATTGACTCCGACAGGACGTTCCGCTTCGATTTAAAACGGCACTATTTTGCAAATTTTATGGCCAGTAGCATATAAGGAAAAAGTAGAATATACGTAACTACATCTTGAACAAACTAACAAAAAAGTGTAACAAAAATAGCGATCAATTTGGAGATTAAAACTCATTTTTGGTCTCATGGAATGATGTCATTGGTCGACTTGGTAATTGTTGACAGTCGGGATTGTTCAATTAAAGCGAAAGCAAATAGTAAAGGGGGCCCTATTATCCGACCACTTAACAAACCAACCTCCTGCAAAGATTACATGACAAGTGTAAATCATTTAAGATGAATCACATCACATATTAACTCTATAATGAGGATAAGATGTTCAATTTGATTTGATTAAAATCATCATGATAGAAAAAGGTAGCAGTAATTCATTATATTTTACCGTACTTTTGGTCTTGCGCGGTGTTGCGCAGTAGACACTTTAAGCTATTGCCAGACGGCCAAATTTTAGACTGGTCCAAAGCGAAAGGAGTTGCATACGACAAGTTAAAACTTGTGAAATTTTAGATTTTTTCATTTTACTGGGTAAAGATATTGTGTAAAATGAAGAATTTGCTTGTTTCAAGCAAATTCTTCATTTTACACAATGTTTTTTTTTATTTTCCGATTGTTTTTGTCGGTGGTCGTCCAAAAGCGTTACTGTGTAGGAATCGGTTAATTATATAGTAACCAAGTTCTTAGCAATACATATGCAGCATGATGAGAACAAATAGCCCCGGGAATTTTTTTTTATTTTTATTCATTTTTCTTTTTTTCTTCAAGGGGGGGGGGGGTCATGTTTCATTCAATTCAAATGCATAATGAAATACCGTCTGTATCCAGCTTGAATTTAGAACAGACTTCAGTTGACGAATCTTTGCCAAATCAAATTGTTCCGCTGGCCAAGCACTCTGACTCTGGCTTTGATATAAGACGGCGACATTTCGAAAAATTTATGGCCTGTGAACTCCAGCATCGCCAGACATTAATGTGAAGTACATTTTTTTTGAACACTTAAAAGTCTTAACTACAGCTTAATTTACCCTTTCCTTGTTTTTTTGAAATTTTAGACTGAAAGAGGTTGCAGACTATTTATTGATGCAAGAATATCGGAAATATTATGTTACGATTGCGATACATAGGGAATATTACCACAGTGTCTTTTTCTATGCGTTGTTGTCGTGTTCGCGAATCGTGTGTAGGTATTTTTTATTGGATGAGACCGAAGGTCGAATCCAATAAAAATACCTACACACGATTCGAGAACACGATAACAACACATAGAAAAAGACACTGTGGTAATATTCCTTTTATTATATACCTTTTAGGAAATGACATTAAGAAAATATTTTAAATGGCTGAGAAATAACCAACTTTCCGAAAAACCCGGAACGTCTATACACAAAAAAGAAGTCCGTGTTTAACGGTCCTCCACGAATACGGTTTTTTACTACACGCCGAATATTGAATTTTTTTCTGTCGAGTTGTATTTGACAGCCAGGTTTTACTCCATATCTTTTATAGGTATATAATAAAAAATCTTGTACTTGCTTCTCGCTTAGGAAGGAAATAAATATTCCCGATATATTTGCATCAATAAATACTCGTTTTAAGTGTATTCCAATTTCTGTGGATTTGAAATATAATATGGATTTTGAAATTAACTTCTCACAATATATACGTCCCTAAACGGAATGGGATTGGTTACATTCAATGATTGATTGATTGAATAGGGTTAAACGCCGCTTTTAACAGTATTTCAGTCATATCTTGGCGGCTGGAACACCTAACAATGGGTTCCTGGTATTTCTCACAACAGTGCTACCACAACATCCTTTCCTAGCATCCAGCTGCTATTCCACTTAGGTTTACGATTATCCACCCATTGGTGAGAGACAAATGTCGGAAAGAATATGTGCCGCCGTCGGGGATCGAACCCATGACCTCCCATTATTGACGATTTTGAGTCTGATGCGCTACCGACTCCGCTATGACGGCGGCTTTACACACAATGAAGGTTGATTTGTTTTTTTTTTTTTTTTTTTTAATGGCGTTTAACGCCACTTTTAAAAGTTGGTGGAGCACTTAACCATGGATTCCTGGTATTTGTCACGCCGGCACTGGAAATATATCCCTCCCGATGCTCATCTCACTAAGGTGTACTATTATCTAACAATTTGTGGGAGTCAAACGCCGGAAAAGATATTTGCCGCGACCGGGAATCGAACCCTTGACCCCATGATTTCGAAATTCGCCGCGCTACCAACTGCGCTATGACCGTGGCCTTGTAGGCTGGAGAACGTTTTAATATGTGTGCAGTACGCATCCCCCTCGAACGGAGGAAAATTCGACGTTGTTCTACGAAAACCTCGTAACTACAGCTTATTCAAAGCTGTAGTTACGAGGTTTTCGTAGAACATCGACGAAATGTTAGCATACATTGTAATTTGAAGAAACCTTTGATACAAAAAGAGTCCAAATCTTCATTGTGCAAAAAAAACAAAAAATGTCAAAAAGAAGAAGAAGGTATAAGGAGAAGAAAGTGTATAGAAAGAGCATTAACAAATAGAAATATTACTAATATAATGTAAATGTTTCGATATCAACCGGAATAAATACTTTACCCAAGTTGTTTGATATGTGTTAAATCCTTTCCTGTCGAAGACTGACCAGCATTTAAAAGAATGTGGTTTCATATAAAGACGACCCGACACGTGAAAAGAAAACATCCGGAATTTCGAGAGGCAACTATTGGAAAAAGGGATAGGACGACAAATCAATCAAAATCGATATTTGTACTTAACATATGGTAAAGTGTTTTTCGCGTAAACGCTCCGACTCGTTGGAGATGGGCTTGCGAAATCTATGATGCAATCGGCGATATGTCGTCGGCTGATTAGTATATCGGTGGATTCAACAGCGTTTTTTTTTCTATGATCGGCTATGCTGGAAGACTGACCAGCATTGAAAAGAATGTGGTTTCATATAAAGACGACCAGACACGTGAAAAGAAAACATCCGGAATTTCGAGAGGCAACTATTGGAAAAAGGGATAGGACGACAAATCAATCAAAATCGATATTTGTATTTAACACATGGTAAAGTGTTTTTCGCGTAAACGCTCCGACTCGTTGGAGATGGGCTTGCGAAATCTATGATGCAATCGGCGATATGTCGTCGGCTGATTAGTACATCGGTCGATTCAACAGCGTTTGTTTTTTTCTATGATCGGCTATGCGTCGGTAGTTTAACCTACCGACAAGTCGGCGACTTCTTTTTGATTTAGTGTAGGTCAGTTTAGCATCGGCGACTAATTGTCGGCGATCGCGCGGGTATAACCGATCATCTAGGGGGCTCTAGCTGGTTTAGTTTGTATTTTTACACTTTTCTAATAATTTCACTTCCATTATATAGACGAAGCTAAATGTAGAATGACCTATATGATTTTGAAAATCTACAAAGGGTGATAACTTTCAATTCTGGTCAGCAAACGCGGATTGCGCAGGATGGCCAGGGTCGAGATTTATCGGAGATGGTCCCTTTTTGCATGACGGATAACAAATTAGTAATGAAAGTACCAGTTCATCCTTTGGCAGTTTGTACTCGTTTAACTCTGAGAAGACCTCAAAACTGTGTCTATTAACTTAAGCAATAAAAACTGACGCTTTGCTAGCTAAAATAACAATTGCTATAAATTATACAAAATCTTTATCTCAACATAACAAATTGTAATGGTAGATGATAGAAAGAAAACACTTTGTAAAATCTATATCAAGTAAAGACATTTACACATATTACAATATAAATGTCTGATTCATAACATTTGAGATACAGAGAATGTGTAATAGAGGATGATATAGGGAGAGCGCGCTAGAGAGAGAAAGAGAGAGAGAGAGAGAAAGGGGAGGGAAAGAGAGAGAAATTGAGAGAGGGTGAGGTTTCAAACATAAAACGTCCCAAGTATTTCTAGCCGCATAAAGATTAGACTTGGGACCAATGCAACGCCAGACTCGTAACGTGTTTCAATTGCGACCTAGCAACCTGCCTCACTACGTCCGTTGACAAGACGTATCATAGCCCAAAACGTTGTAATTATGACACCTTTAAGCTATCATATAAATTAAAAGTTCTACAATGCGGTTTATAAGCCTATTAAATCTAAATGATTTTTGTCGAATTATATGATTTATATACCTATATATATTTCTAGTAAATAAATATACATTCCACACAGACAAAATCGGACATGTATACGCTTCAATATAAGGTACTCTAAGATGACGTAATTTGAATTCTGTAAATTACGTCAAATTGTAAATAAACGTAATCAGAATTGTAAAGGAAAAGGGAAAAACTTGTAGAAGTGTAGATTTTATTGTTTCATCAAATTTCTCCCCTCGGGGGAAAATTTGATTTTCGACCCGACCTTCGGTCTCGTAAAATATTATTTTTTCGACGCAGCTTTAAGCATAATATTCAGTATATATTAGCCTACAGTTCAAATATGATTTTCTGCTCTTGCTATTTATCATTTAAAAGACAGTTCAGCAGCTCAAAAATCTATAGTTCTTTTGCTGTTCTAGAAACAAGACGAGTACAGAACATTACAAGGGCGTTCCAATGAGGCGAAAATCCTAGATTGTTTCATGGGTGACAAGAATTATGCCTAATTCTATCATTACACTCGAATTGAGCTCTATACATAATAAGATGCGAGTTTGGTCCAACCAAAGGAAATAAGTATCTCACGGATTTCTTTTTATTTCATAAAGTCTCAATGCGTGTATAAGACCATGGCTTTGGTACAAACTCGCATATTAAAGCTATATCTATTTGTTTATATTGTATTATAAATCTCTCTGTAATATTAAATATCTATAGGAAGCACAAAAACGACAATTTTTTGCCGTTCCCCTGTCGTTGCTTTCCACCGGAATATTCAGTTGATACCGAATTATACCGACCTACGAGATAGGGTGAATCATTTCAATACTCTGTAGGTATTTACATATTATTAATAAACGTGTAATTAAGTCTCAGTATTTATGAAAATGTTTACACAAGAATACATTTTTCGAAATAAACTATATCCGGATAAGTTTGGTTATATTACATCCGTCTTTTCCGGTCATGGATGCTTTGAAATCTTTCATATTTTATTAGAATTGTAAAACTCGTCGCTTAGTAAATCTCATCATCATATTCAGTTATTTTGAAAAAATTCGAAATATCATTCTGATACCACACATTTTTAAACAAATTAATTGGAATCCGGAACGGTTTATCAAATTAATAAGTTTCCTGTATTTATCGGCTACTTGTGATTAATAGAGAACAGCGTACATATTCAAGGGAAATTAATAAGAAATTCACAAATCTTTAGAAAGTCAGCGATTGTGTCCCTTGGATTACTAAGATCACAATAAAATTAGAATAACAAAATGTTGGACGTCATACGTATATCGTTGTCACGTCGTGAAAACGTTGAATCTTTTCTCCAGGGAATGAAATTTTGTCGGATCTGAATTCAAATTAATGCGCGTTTGTGTTTTAAGTCTGCAAGGTTCATAGTTGTTTCGAAGAGGGCGACGAAACGATTGTAATTAATCGGTAAAACAACGTCATGTAACCATACGGTTATCAATTCAGTTGCGACTTTGTCAGCGTGAAATGTATATATCTTTTTTAGGAAATCGGTAGATATATAATCAAAGGACTGAAAGTACTGAAAAGTTGGAATGCGCTGAAAGGGTCGTACCTGTGGAATTCGGTTCAAATTCATGTATTATTTTTCCGAGTAAGCCTCCCACCTTTAATCTTAAACCAGCATTCCCATTCGTGTACATATGTGCGTGAATAACGCACAAAAACATAAATCCACACACAGAAATAAAAAACTAGCATTGTCTTAACCCATTCCCAGACAGTGACGCCTTTAAATGACCCTCATCATGAAAGCTTTGGAAAACATTGTCGAAAATGAAGAAATTGCTTGTTACAAGCAATTTCTTTATTATCCACGATGTTTTCTGTCCAAAAAAGACCAGGATTTTAAAGATTTCACCAACTCACAATTGTCGTCTGCTAATTCTTTGAATTTGGACTGGTCTAAAATTTTATCGTATTTGAATAGGTTATAAGCTCGTGTCACGCACAGCAAAATTAGAATTTTCAAGCATAACATTCTCCTTTTGATCAACTGTAATACGTGAACTCTTTTTAGAATCTTGTAAGCAGAGAATAACAGCTTCTACAGTAAGAAATTAATGACCTCGATGATAATTTGACCCTCAACTCGGCCAATTCTGTAGCGATCATACTAAACTCACGTAGATTTTCACTTCAAGTTTATGAGTATACGTGGAAAAGTGCGGAAATGCGCGGAAACTTGTTTCAGGGTGATCGATTTGAAATACCGGTTTGGACTTAGGAAAAAAGAATATTTAAAGCGTTGTGAGTAAAATCAAAAAAAAAAAAAAAAAGAAAAAAAAAGACGTTACCGTTATTGTAACGTTATTGTTTGCTCATAGTAGTTTTGCCCTTTTCCTAAAAAATCCGATAATATGATGAAGATAGTATCAAATTATCTTCGGCGCCCTGTAGTCGCGCGATTACCTTATTCGTTATTCGGCGTTAGAACCGTTAAAAATCTTTAGTAAAAAGGATCAAGCTAAATGCTAGATGACACTTGTTAAAAGTTTGGTGTGTTATTATTGATTTAAACGTGTAAATAACGACATAATAAAGCGCAATTATTTAGTAAATAAGTAGAAACCGGAAGTTGATATGTTTACATTCTAATTTTCAAAATCTTCTACTTTCGTTTTGCATCTATTTGATTTTTTTTTGTAGTAAAAGCTGTAAATCCCACAATAATCGCGTTTGTTTGATGCCTACGACCCCCCTTAATCGCTCTAGAATGTTTTAAAGCACTGGGCGGCGTGATTGTTGTGCGACCTGAGCCATATTTGTAAACATTGCCTATCTATGGTCACATGACTACCACATGTCACCTGATATCACGTGATTACCAAACACGGGACGTCGAATCATAAAAAAAAATTACTGCGCTGATTATTACCTTTTTTTTGATAATTCAAAGCAAACTAAAGCATGTTTAGAAGTCTCTAAACGCATTTTTATATCACCTTTTACATGTGCTATATTATTGTCTTCGGCTACAACTAACTAATTGTCCGTGGCAAGTTGAGATGAGAAATAACCCGAGGTGTATTCATATCAAAGAGATCACGTGATATGTGTTATCAGAAACACGAAATCAAATTGTCTTGTGTTCATTTTGCGATTTTGTTAAATCTAAGTTGGAATTGCTCCGCATTCAAACTTAATAAAACTGAATGTCTGGAACATGTTAAGTATGATATCTTTCGACATTGACGGATAGATAGTTCTGAGCGAGGAAAGGGTGGTTTACAGGCTTATTTCAGGCATAATTTCCCTTTGTTTTCCAGTCTAAATGTTATCATTATTGAGAAAGAGTTTATTCCAGAGTTAAATAAAGATAACAGCCTTTTTACTAGGGCGTTCCAGTATTGGTAAATCACTTAAAATGATGGATCAACAGAACCTGTAGAAACATATTTATTTGATAAACAAAATAACAAACAAACAAAAACATGGAAATGATTTGTTAAAGATATGTTTTAGCTGTGATAATTGTATGTACGACTTAAAATTGCGTGTGACTGGGATACAAGGATAACGTTTGGGATCTATTATTCATGATTGCATTATTCAAATACACGGCCTTTAACCCTTTTCCGTTTCTTGAAATTTTAGAATGGTCCTAATTGAAAGGAGTTTCAGACGACAATTAAAATTGGAAGCCTTTTGAAATGAAACCATTCTATGCGGTAGAAAATCATGTGGAAAAAGAAGAAATGTTTTTTGTTGTTTTTTTCAATTATAAAATCGCAGCGACGTAAAATCCCGGGTTCGTACAGGATTTATAATTCGTGTTTGCATTATTCGAATACACGGCGTTTAATGGGTACACAGTATGAAGGCAAATAAAATTCTGATATATTAATCCTATCCCGCTTCTTGAATTTTAGAACTCGATGCAATTTGAAATAAAACCATTCTATGCGAAAGAAAATATTGTCCCAGTACATACGTATCGATAAGCTTTATCGTCATTCCAAATGTGAGTATTGTATCTTAAATAGTTACGAACTTAATTTTAAATGAGCCTGTGCGTAACATTTCCCACAATTTCGCAGGTGCGTGACTCGCGCACGTTGAGCACCCTGGACAGCCATTAGGGGCAATTAGAACATTCGCTGATTGTTTACAGAAGCTTTGGGACAGTATTTATCTATAGAGCGTGGAGTGAAGACTCTGATCAGACTTTGCGGATGCACAGGCTGATCTGAGTTTTTACTTTGCGCACATGTGTAATGGTTGGAAATGTCACGCACGCGCTAAATATTAAATTTTTGTTAAAAATTTTGTCAGACCGGAATACAGACAGAAATACAGATTGACAGACATACAGACTGGTGGACGATAGTTAAACTACATTCCACAGATCTTATCGACGTGGTGAGTACTTATAAAAAGAAATGATATTGAAATAAGAATCAAGCAGAGCTTGCGGTCACAGGTATTTTGTCATTCAGCCCTGCTTTTGCCTGATAAAACATTATATAAACACTAATCCTAATCAAGCATTGTGACCAATAACAATCTATGAAAATTGCATTCAAATTTGAAAGAAATTCACGAAATATGGGGTTAAATGAAAACTTCGGGTGGGGTCTCCTTTTCCCGTGACACTCTTGGTGAAAAACATCAAAATATTACGATTAATTGTGGGACAGTCACGTGGTGGGCTTAGAGGTTGACCTCTCGCATTAATAGCTATCTTGTTATGTCAAATGCAGATAATTCTGAAACGACTTGAGGGACCAAAAAATCGTTAGTAGACATTAAAGAGATTCATTGCGACATGTTTCTGTCAACTTCAATTGCAACTGTAGGAAGAGTTGCGCTGGAGGAACTCGCAGACTGACAGACAGGCGGACGGACGGTCGACCGGGGGTCATAACATCAAAAAGACCCTTCTTGCGTGTTAGGAGAAGGGAATATGAAATAAGAAGGGAAATGTTTTTCGCTTTTTTCAAAACAAAGAAAAATCGTTTGGAATATCTTTGAAGATAAAGGCTGTGACGGGAAATAGAGCTACACCTAGAAGAGAGTCCAAGACTCTATCGTGCTCTACGTTGAAACATGAATATCAATTCTGCACTAATACTTGTTAATAAAAAAAATCAAATTGTGAATTCTGCGATACTTGGGCTAGTAGTTGGGGAAAATTATGTTACGACAGCGATACAATATCTTGCATTTGCTTGGAGTTGCCGAGGAAAATTTTGATATGTAAGAGACCGATTGTCGAGTGGAATATCAAATTTACTCCACAGCGGAAAGCATACTGCTGTCGTACAAAATATTCCATTTATTTCATACCGTCCTTTTATTAAATGAATTCGGTAAGTGATATATACAAAAAAACACCTGCATTTCTACAAGTATTTCCCTTCTCCTTTACCACCATTATAACGCTTATTCGCATTATGACGTCATATACTGAATGCAAATGACGTCATCTTTGACTACCTTATATCGAACCGTATTTGACACTATCAAATACGGATTATTTTACTAACCTATCCTATTTTAGTTTGTGTTAATGAGTATATAACAAAAGCATGGAATGTCAC
The DNA here is from genome assembly GCA_946902895.1 of Fragum fragum. Taxonomy (NCBI): domain Eukaryota; kingdom Metazoa; phylum Mollusca; class Bivalvia; order Cardiida; family Cardiidae; genus Fragum; species Fragum fragum. The sequence continues at coordinate 46,097,469 of OX336379.1, forward strand.
GACAAATGTGACGAAGTCCTGACACGTTTATTCCATTCTGTTTTATTAGGTAATGATAACAATATAAATATGAAACAATGCTATCGTGTGTCAAATTACATTTAAATGTAATGGTGAAAGCTTGTTGTTCAGACATATACCTATTTATTTGAATGTTAAGAACAGTTCTTTTGATATATATTAAAAAATGTATATAAATGAATAAATTAATTAATCAATCAATAATAAATCAAACCCAAATATTTCCAACGTTTTGATTATACCATTTGTCCAGTGCATCGTTATCTGTAATTTTTCCTGATAAAGGGATATTTTTCTAAAAATTTTAATCCAAATTGTGTAAGCTTAAATGAACTACATTTCTAGAATTAGACCAATAGAAAAAGTAGATATTTGAAACGTGTACAACGGTTCAATCATTGTCAACAAGACTTTTTATACCCTTAATTGTTTTTTATGGTCTGCAATTCCAATGTAAGCAAGAGAACCATGAAGGTTCTATATGGTTCACCCGAGTATGATAGCTCAAGCCTTTATGATATATACCAGGGTCTTTAAGTGTCGATATTAACAAATATCAACGTTTTAGGACATACGGTTTTTGAGAAGATTTACTCCTTTACCTTTATCTGAAATCCGAGATACAACAACATAGGGTTAATGTTCAGAGTAGAGCAACTCTTTGAAGTATTTTGTTAGCGGGTCATAAAGTGATGATATATGACCAAATATCGAAGCTCTGGGACTCATTGTTTGGAAGAAGATTTCTTATCAAATATTCAGCCCTATTTTCCAATGTAAATCAGAGAACCCACAACATAGAGTAGAATGGGATATCCCTTGAAGTTTTTTGTCGATGGCCAACCGGCAATGATATTTACCAAATATCTAAGCTCTGTGCCTATGATTTAGGAGAAGATTTTCAAAGATTTCCTTCCTAATTCCTTTATAAAATCAGAGATCTTTCATTAAAATCAGGGATCGCACAACAAGGGGCATATTTTCAGATGAGTGTAATTCTTTGGGGTTTGTGGTTTATTGTTGTTTATGTTGTTTTTGGTAGAAGGTCAATACGTGTTAATTAAAGCTCTAGACCGCAGGGCCTTAGGGAATAAGATTTATTGCTTCAAATATAAAATCAAGGATTGCGCAGCAAAGAGCTAATTATAGGAGTAGGGTTATTCTTTTAAATATTTAGGAAGAAGGTCAATAGCCAACAATATATATAAATTGCAAAGCTCTGTGCCTTATAGTTTGGGATAAGATGTTTTAACGTTTTTTGACTCAGTTGCCATGGAAAGTAGAGTTCTTCATCTCGCTGCGGAGGAAAATATGATATTTCACTAAACCTTCGGTCCCGAGCTATATTAAAATTTTCCTCCGCTGCTCAAAGCAAATACAAGATGTTGTATCTGCATCGTAACAAAATTTTCCCTAAATACAGACGTATTTTGACTTGTCCTTTACAACCTCTTTCAGTTTTCACTAAATCTTTTTGAACTCATCTGAGTACAAATTGCTCAAGGTGAGCTTTATGTTATCAAGGTGTGTCCGATCGTCCGTCACTCATTGGTCGTCGTATGTCAACATCGTAGGAGCACTCTAGAGGCCATAAATTAGGAATATCTCCCAACTTGCTCAGAATGTTTGTCTGCTAGATATTTCGGACTAGTTCGATATTGAGTCATGTGGGGTTAAAAAAAAACTAGGTCACCAGGTCAAATCTTAGTAATGCCTTGTTTGTATTCTATAAGGCACATTCTCGCCTTAAATACCTTGATAATTGGTCGAAACGTTTGTCTTCATAAAATCTGAGTGAAGTTCGATATTCGGTCATACGGGGTCAAAAAAGTAGTCACTAGATACCTTGTGTGCACTCTATATGGTACATTTTTTCATCAAATGTCTTGGTATTTGGACAAAATATCTGTCTTCTTAATACCTTAGACAATCATGAAATTATGTCGCGTGGGTTCATAAAGTAGGTCATAAGGTCAAATCTTAGAAAAAAAGTTGTATGCCACCAATGATTTACCTTCAACGCAAAAGTATATATATTTTGTACCTGTTTTCGTATGATACCAAAGTCGAACTGCCGCACCGAAGGTCAGTGGGCGTGGTAAGCGATCTATTAATAAGTTTAGCCAATGATATACCTCATATTTAATATACTAGACCGCAAATCAACGATGAATATTGCAAAAACACAACATCTTAAGGCGAAAATACTTCACACTTTAAGTTTATAAGTACAAAATATATTGATAATGGATACTATGTAAACGTTCATATTTACTTTGGAAATACTGAGCATTTTATATGTAAACAAAACTGACAAAATTTACCAATCGCTGGCTCTGCCCACTAAAGTTGTTGGCCACGCCCATTGACACCAACAGAAAGTTCCGCTTCGGATTTAAACGGCTAGTAGCATGAAACAAAAAAGTAGAATAGTTGGTTGGCGACTTAAATGTCGTAACTACAGCTTTAAAAAGCTGTAGTTACGACATCTAAGTTGCCAAACCAACAAAAAGATTAACAAAATTGGCATCCAATGTCGGAGTTCAGAACTAATTGCTTGTCTAAATGAACGATTTCATTGGTCGACTGTCAGCTTTGATTGACAGGTACGATTTTTAATTAGAACATGAAACAAAACATTGGCCAATATCTCTCAACGAAACCTAGGATCCACCGAATAAAAAAATTGTTTGTTTATCATCCAGGCTTTGTGCTCTGGCATACCAAGAAAGTAGCAGCAATGAAAGTTTCGATGTTTGGCGTCTAATGTTTAGATAAGCTTTAGAAGCTCCGAAATGGTGAATCTTACTGGAGTTTCACTCCTGCGACAAAAACATTTATACAAAATGAATTAGCAGTTTTCTCATCCTTTGGTCATTCAAAAAGGTGTAAAATGAACATGATCGTCGATAGCTCTACAAACATCAAGGGTGCACTGGGAGCTACCATAGCTGAAATGGAGATATAAATGACATTTGGGATAACTGACCGATTGTTGCTGTCAAACAAAGAATCGAACAACCAATTACATCATTTATTTAGACCGGAAGTGTACTTTGAATTCGAAGGTTTGCAGGTATTTATGTTAAGCATATTTGTTGGTTTGGCGACCTAAACATTTTAACTACTGCTTATTCGAGCTCCAGCAATGTTAATTTTTGCTACATGATACTGGTCATAAAAATGGTACTTTTGCAAAATAAAGCCGTTCAATACCGAAGTTGGAAGGCGTGGCCAGCGGAGTCATTGGGCGGGGCCAGCGATCCGTTAATATCGATTTATATTTCATTTGGTGAACAACAAAAGCTTTACGAGTGCAAATACTTTAGTTGTTCACGAAATAGAAAAGTAAATCGACCTGACACGAAAAACAAACGATCATTGAATAGACAAAAATATAAGCACTTGATGGAGAAAGTCATATTGAAAGTGAATTTCATGGCAACCTGATGACGTCATCACTACTTTGGTTCTCACAGAGAAGACATTTAGTAGTTATCAATGAATGACAAACGGGGCTTAGCCCATTACCAGATGACGAAATTTTAGACTGGTTCATTTTGAAATAAGTTGCACACGACATTTTAAATTTTATGAAGTTCAAGTTTTTTTTCTCAACTTTTTGGTTAGAAAACATTGTGTAAAATGAAGAAATTGCTTGTAACAAGGGTGCTGCGTGCTAAAAAAAATAAAAAAACGTTCGTTTTTGATTAACAAAACTAGCATTTAATTTATTATATACATACACACTTTATAAATTAAATTCGATAAATCATTTTTAAAAATATCCGCATTTCCTATCTTCTGTACCATTCGGATAAAGTTTACCGCAATTTGTCGTCATCTACAGAATGAAAATGACGTCATCTTATATGACCTTTTATTATATACCTATAAAAGATATGGATTAAAATCTGGCTATCGAATACAACTCACCAGAAAAAAAAATCAATATTCGGCGTGTACCAAAAAAACGTATTTGTCGAGTACCGTTAAACACGGGCTACTTTTTTGTGTATTGAAGTTCGGATTTTTTTTTTCGGAAAGTTGGTTATGTCTTAATCATTTAAGAGAATTTTCTTAATGTCATGTCCTAAAGGTATATCATAAAAGGAATATTACAACAGTGTGTTATTTCTAGTTGTTGTTATCGTGTTCTCGAATCGTGTATAGGTATTTTTATTGGATGAGACCAAAGGTCTCATCCAATAAAAATACCTACACACGATTATCGAACACAATAACAACAAAAAGAAAAAGACACTGTTGTAATATGCCCTATGTATGGAACCGTATTTGACACAATCAGATACGGGTTTTTTTTTGTGTGTGTATGGAATATACACTTTACGTGAATTATTTACAGGTATATAATATATATATATATATATATATATATATATATATCCGAATGCTGTTACAACGGATGAGTATCCGACACAAAACTCCTCGTCGAGACTATAAATCAGTTTAAGCGATTTCGTTATAACCAGAGATTACTGTGCTTTTCTTTACTTACCTTAAAAATTGAAGTTCTTGTTTGATACAATAACAAATGGATGTTTATTTACTCACCGTTTCTTCTAATTGCGTTTGTTCATTTCATTTATATAATCATGAATATATATCTGATATATTGTGCAAGTTTTACCTTGACTGCAAAAGGCTACATATCTTCTGAGTAAAGGAAACCTACATGTATTAGGCACTAGAGCAAATCATTTGTGATTCGTTATCCAAGATGTCCTACCCAAATGATTTTATTTTATGACGTTGGAAAATTCCGATGTTTTGATTACGTCAAAACTGTGTGCTTACCTTGCTGTGCTTCTACATCAAAAAGTTTCATAAAACAATGCGTAAAATGATGAGATTGCTTATGGAAGCAATGTCTTATCACACCATTATCCACAATGTTTTCTACGACAAAATACAGATTTGAAAAGATTAGAAATTGTCGTCTGCAACGTCTTTAAATTTTGACGTGTGTAAAATTTTGTGGTCCGGTAATCGGTTAATGTTCAAAAACAATTGGAACTTTGTCAGATATATTGACCTTGTATGTTGTTTTTGTTTTGCAATTTTATACCAGAGTAGTTCATTCATTTTTGTCAAGGGAAAAAAATGATAAAACATGATTTTTTTATTATTATCGTTTTGTTATTTAGTCATATTTAGTCAATTTTTCCTGGATAATGGACCACAGAAAAGCTTTGAATGCATTATCGACATATTGTATCGAAGCATAATTTTACACTGGAGCATAGTACATACCAAAACCACCAGACTAACTATCAAATAACCTCGTACCGAGAAAATATTTTAAATGTATATAATCTTTTTCATATATATACATTTCTTTGTCCACAATTTATGTAGTTTCTATATTTTATCATACTACTGGTAATGAATTGTGTTCTTGTTGTATAATTTAAGATGCTTACATTCATTGGGGTTTTTAGATGAAAGCACCATTATTTCGATACAAAACAAAACCTCGTTAATTGGAATACGTGCATTATAGCTTGTGTCTATTAGTAAGAGTGAAGCGATTTCTATTTAACTAACATATACGAATGGCAGATGTCTTCTGGTATTTGAAACTCTACAAATCCAAAGAGCTATCGATTTCCGTGATTAGCAGTTATCTTTTTCCTTATTTTTCATATCACTATAATATATATTTCAAAATTGCATCAAATTTTCATTCTATTAATAGCTGATTTAATTTAAAACCACAGCTTTGTAATATTAATCGAGCTGGTATTTTTTTCTCGCAAAGTTTCGTATGTTGTCCAAGACGTTTAATTCATCACAAAAAATTCTATCATTATCATAAATAATATCATCGGTTCGATCTAAATCTCGCTATTTATACCATAAAATCGGAATGAAACATTGTAGATAATGAGGGAATTGCTTGTGATCAGTTTCCACCAATTTACAATGTCACCAACTTGTTGTCTGATTCATGTACTTCTCTCAATTCGACCAGTCTAAAACTTCATGTAAATGGTTTAAAGTCTTCTTGAGTCTTTATCATACTCTAACATGACAGTATAATATCCGGGCTTTTCTTCGGAGACCAGTGATGCTTTTGCGTCAGGTTTGATAGCTTAAGTTAACAGACAAAATTTGGGGTTGTCTCAAAGTTATTTGAGTGCAAACTGCCACTGGAGGGTTAACCACTAAATCCGTTAAATGCTTACGTCATAAAAAGTAGTTCTCGTGTATTTCAGAAGTTTGCAAACTCTGCATGCAAGTTCATCTACTGGGCAGTTTTTGCTTACTTGGGCACATCGTGTTCAAAATGACTCTGATCAGAGACCTTAAAGAAGTTGCAGACGACAATTTAAAATTATTGAAAATTCTCCAATATCTATCTCTTTAGGTAGAAAACAAAATGGGAAATGAAGATATTTCTTGTAACAAACAATTTCTTCATTTTCCACATTGTTTTCCACAACTATTTGGAAGGATTGTGATGGAATGGGTTAACTTCTTGGTTACTTTAACCTCATTTCTTTATCATGATAACGTTTTACAAAGAGGATTGCTAAACAAAACAATGCCTTGCTAGCTTACAGTACTTTTCAGTACTTTGATTAAATGTACAGAAGCATTAAGATTCGACAGTTTGTTCGGTACCACCACAGACCCTCGATATTGAATTTCAACTAAGGTTATAAAATACATAATTTTGTAAAATGTAAGGTCGGGGAAATTGAAAAACTTTTCGGCAATTTGTTGGTTGGCGACCTGAATGTAGTAACCATAGCTTAAATATATTGTAGGTTAGAAATTTTATTCCCTAAACCCACAACATACTTGAATAAATGCCAGACAAATGATTTCATTGGTCAATCGATTTCTTGATTGACAGAGACGATATTTTGATTTAGGAAAAAATAATCTGTTACTCCTATTCTTTATAAAAGTTGGTCTTAATCTCGTATAGAATACAAAATGATAATAATAATAAATTGTCAAAGGATTCCTTTGCATTTTTCTTTCTTGAACTTGGTTATCCATTTCCCACTAAATCCGCCTTTCTAAGCCCCCACACCCCCGAAGAAAAAGGCGAGGAAAGACATTGTGAACAATGAAGAAAGTGCTTATTGCCTTGCTGTCAACAATGTCTTATTACCTTAAAAGGTAATGATTTATAAAAATCCACCAACTTAAATGTATCTTCTACAACCTCTTTCAACTCTAACATGTATACATTTTGTCGTATTTTAATGGGTTAAGGTCAGTTTGTTTCAGAAAAAAAAAGAAACAAAATCATACCATATGTAATAGTTTGCAAACGTAGAAATCCGCATTTCGAAAAATCCCTTAATGTAAAAAACTTAGTTTAACTTTAACGCCCTGTTCAAGTTGACGGATCGCTGACCACGCCCTCTACACTCCGACAAGGCAGTTTGTGTAAGAAAACAAACTACCATTGTCTAAGGGAATATATTTGCAGGGACATTAAACAAAAAGCACACCCTTTTTTGGTGTTCTAAACGTCATAACATGAACTTGAATAATTTGTATTTAGGACGTCCTAATGAAATCCTTTGAAGTGAATTTTGGTGTCGATTGGTTTTACTTGTTAGCCCGATTAGCTCAGTTCGTAGAGCACGTGACTTCAAACCTTGGGGTAACTGTTTCGATCCCCGGGTTGACGAAATTAACAAACTAATTATCTTTCGGATGAGACGTTTAACCGAGTGCCCTTGTGACGGTGATATCAATCGAGCACGTGAAAGATCCAGGCGAGGCTCACAGCAATATCTTACTGTATCCTTGCACTATCCCCGGTCACTAACCGTCTTCTGTGGGCGGATCTTATACGGTAGCGACGATAAAGAAACGAAAATATACGTTGCTTTTACAAATATTAGTTAAAATCAAGACTGAAACATACCACTTAAACTGCAGCTTGTTGTTGCACACGTCTGGAATAGAATATGAATAATTAAATAAAAGTATTTTCGGTCAGTTTTAGTCCTTCACCACTTGACAGATCGCATACCCTGCCAACCCTCCAACAGGAAGTTCGCTGTAGATATTAAACGTGGTTATCTTGCAAAATTTGTGGATAGTAACATACTACAAAAAAGTAACAAGTATGGTTGACGACTTAAACTTGGATAAGCTGGAGTTACGACGTTTAAATCACCAAACGAAATGTTTCACATAAATATCGACTAATGTTGGAGTTCATAGTTCAATTCCGTTCTATACGATCATTTTGATTGTCATATATATTCTTATACTGCGTTCATGATCCGTAATTAATAAGCCAAGTATAGGACAAATGTGGAATGAATTGTTGATTTGATAGAATGGGGTTAACGCCACTTTTAACAGTATTTAAGTCATGTCGCGGCGGCTGGAGTACCTAACTATGGATTCCAGTTATTTCTTACACAAGTACTACCACTACATCCTTTCGAAGCCTCATTTCACTTGGTTTTACGAGTATTAACCAATTAGGCCATATTAGTGTAATATCATAGGTTTAAATAGAATCAAAGCATTCTAAAGTACTGATGGCGTACTAATAGAGTGAAATTCCCATTTGGAGTGCAAAATGGAATTGTTCATATAGATATATCTGATTAAAGCAAAATATCTCGCCTCTCCCGGCAGGTAATATGGGATTTTTATTATTATTTATCTAAGTGTCCTTCTTCGTGCGGCAAAACAATTCCATTGCCACACGCGCCACTCACAGATCGAAACATGATAAGTAATTAGCACCTAGAATTGGCTGAGAAGCTAATAGCTCAAATCTTGTTGCAGTTGTACATGAACATGCCAGAGGCAGAAAAATGACAGGAAGTCATGTTTTGGTGCACCTACCAACCCGGGTATTGATGAAACAATAAATTAAATTCGCTAAATCCCAGTCTGACTAGCTTTCAATATCTATCCTTTCAACCTTTTCGAGATGATCCTATTTCCCCCTTTTTTCACAGTCCGCAATTAGTTAAGATGTCGTTAAGAAGCTTGAACAATATCAGATTAGCTATTCACTGAGAACCATTACTAACAAGAAACAATAGGGATTCTGTTTATCTTTAAACCTTGTGTGACCCAGTAGTAGCTTAAAAAAGGTTAATTGAAAGAAACATCTTTGAACATGCATAACTTGTGTTATATATGCATTTCTATACAGTGTATTATCAGTGCTCCAGCTAGGGTTGGATAAGGACAGGGTGCTACGCGAAAAGAATCGGGAGGGGGTGTTCCGATGGGGAATTTTAAAGTTTATAGAACTTAAAGATGGATCTGTTGTTTTATTTCTTTACATCAAAATAGGCATATGGTTTTCAAAATGAGAGACTGTAATAACCCTTTCATTGATCTCATCAGGCAGTTGGCAGAATAAATTTTGGGTACAAATACTGTAGATAATTCGGTCCCTAGAATGGAAAAATAGACTCATCTTTTTTGTTTTCCTTCAAATTGTAGCTGACAAGCCAATATCATAACTACAAGAAATCGGCTGTTATTACCAAGTTTTAATGACCAACCACTATTTTGTAACTCATAGGCCATTATCTTTTATCTGGGCACTACTTCTCTTCTACCCTAGTAATATCCTACTAGATTTCCAAACTTGGTAACACTGTTGGGCGTCAACCTCTAACAAAAATATTCAACAGGTTAATATCACTACCGTGCAGTAGGTCATGTTATAGGCTAAATGATTTATGAATACGTAAAGTAAAATATATATATATGTGACGATGTGCTTTGTACAAGTTTAAAAATTACATTTTCTGTCTGTCTTTCTGTCTGTCTGTCACAAAGCAAAATATTCGACCGAGCACTTGATGAATACTTAATATGAATGTTATCGTATACAATATTTACCGTTGTTTGCGCCGTTGTCCCAGACGTTGTTGTCGGCGTCGTAACTGTCGCAATCGTTGTCGGCGCCGACGTCGGCGACGCATTCGGATTTGCCGTAGTCGTTGGACCCGCAGTCGTGGTCGGCCCAGTCGTCGTTGTGGCATTAGATGCACCTGAAATATTAAAGCTTAACCAATTACCACACGACAAAATTTAAGACTGGTCCAAATTGAAAGAAGTTGCAGCGGTCAATTTCAAGTTGGTGAAATTTAAGAAATGTTCGCCTTTTGGGGTACAAAACTTTGGGGTAATTGAGGAAATTGCTTAGCCCATCTTAAATACAGCATGCGGATTAAGTTAATCGAACTGGTACAGTTTTAAGTATTTTGATAGAGGAATTTAAAACAAGTATTCATGAACATTTTGAAATCTATAGGGCTGACGGCTTGGAAGTAAGAAATTATTAATAACATTTTGAGATTTGTATAAGTACAGATAGTAAAGACCCAGATCAGATCAGCGTCTTTACAATGCGCTTTCTAGTAATGAGCAGACCTAATGTTGTTGTAGACGACCTGCAAATATTCTAAATTCAATGTGCCAGAGTCCAGGATGCTTGGATGTTTTTGCCTTATGTATTTAAGGATCGAATTTATGTATTGTGAAATAATGATTAGATATTCACATAAATGATAATTCTATAACATTTACACCTTTAGCCTTGAATAGCATTTGTAAAATAATGATTGGAAATTCACACAAAGATTCATTTATAACAAGTTCACCGATGGTCTTGGATAGCAATTGTTTGCCTATTTGTTTGATGGTTCCTTGTGTATTTAAGTTAACGTTTATAAAGTTTTGTCAAACCTAGTTTCTCAGTCTGTGCAAACAATCTTAAAAATCAAATAAGGAAACGTCTTTCGTTAAGCCTTGGGTCTTTTAATCTTTATTGCATCCCCTTGCTACATCATGGAGTAGAACATTTTATTTCATACTGTTCTCTACAGCTTAATATATGCGGTTGTTTTGCCGTCAACGTATAACCATATATAGTAGTTTATTTCTATCGACACATTTTGTGGCGGCGACGAAAACGATACCAAAAGCGGTGTGCAACAGGTAAGAGACGGTAATGAAATAAAAAGTAACGGGTTATAGGCTGTGTACATGCATAACGATAAATTCGTTCGACAGAACTATGCATTTGGATAGAATGTCAAAAATTCAAATATTTTCCGGACAGTTTTTGGTAATTACATGCAGATGTCGTGTAAAATTATAGCTTCCACTAACCTCGTATATAAAACAAGTCATAAGATAACTAATAAATTGACAAGATGCAAAATATTACCAGACAACAAATTTCTAGAAAGGTCTAAATTCGAAGACGTTTCAGACGACAATTTTAACCTATCCGTCATTTTGGAAAAGAATACTTTGTACTAAGAAACAGGCAATATTTTCATTTTCTACAGTGTTTTCAAAGGGTATGGTCTTGAGGGTCCTTTATGTAAACTTGAAACAGAAAACCGACGAAAACGATTCTAAGTTTCTTGTTGATTACGTAATAATGGGTTTTCTGGATTTGACATACATGGTAATTTCTTAAAAAAACAAACATACAAACAAGCAAAAAAAAAAAAAAAAAAAACATCGTTACAAACAAGAGCCAACGCTAGACTGTTCAAGTGCTTGAAAGTGGATAAAAATTTCAAGTCGTAAAAGGGACATAATTCATTCAAACGTGCACTCAGAATTACATCGACTGTTGTTAAGGATTCCTCTTTTGATTTTGAACATATATTCCGAGTTTAAAGACAATGTGTTCAGTAATACCTGCGATATTACAAATGTCGAAGAGTGTAGACGACTAGGTAGACGCGTTCGAAGACCACGATCTGGCTAGAGCAATACCGAGCTTAAATGGGAAACACTCCAGTCCGTTTTTCTCTAACTAACGATATTAACTTTGGTAGTGAGTTTCTCTTTCCCAAGTTGTTTTGGATTCAAAATTTGGTTAATCTTTAAATGCAATCATTTGCCTAAAAACGGGTAGGAAAGGATACCATTTGGCATTAACTTTTCGACAAATCTACGTTGATCAAAAACTATTCATTCATTACTAAGTTTAGGACGGCCTTTCACGGGGAGGGGGAGGGGGCATTTCAAAAAGTATCACAATCATTAAATAGTTTCGAAATCCCAACAGAAATCCATTACCACCCATGAATACAATGCATCAGTGATCTGCTATTCTAGCTATCGCCTGGACACAACATGCAAAATGGGGGGGGGGGCATGAAGTATTAACGGAACCTTTTTCAACGAGTGTAGAGTAAATTGAGGAGTGGATTAAAGAGGGCAATAAACAAAACATTCCAGTACTAGTTGCGAAGGCTTATAACAGGTTCGAGTCATCAAGTCATGTGATTAATCGAAATTGACCAATAGCTGGCACCTCCCGCTCCATTTGCCATGCCCATCGAATCCAACAGGAAGTCTTGCTTCAATTTTAAACGGCGTTATTTTACAAAACGTATGGCAAGGAGCATGTTACAAAAAGGTAGAATAGAGGGTTGTCGAAAATGCTGTAATTACGACGTTTAAGCCGTCAAAACAACAAAAAAGGGTAATCAAAAATGGCAGCCAATGTTGGAGTTCAAAACTCATTTCTGATCTAAATGAATTATTTCATTGGTCGAATGGTTATTTGATTGACCACCGCGGTTGGTCATTTCTGACATGGGCTTCCACATCCATACTTATACGACGTTGTACGACCAATATGCCCTTACTATACCTTGAATAAAGCTGATTTCATGGCACTATGGTCACCCAGCGACGATTAAAATGATCAGTTTAGAAAGTGCGCGCCGTCATATGAGTTCTTTTTGGGCATAGTAGATTTAAATTCTATATAAGTAATATATTCTCTCAAAAACGCATGCAAAGTTTGCAAAGGAGAGTCCTTGCTAACAGAGAGATTTTGTTCTTCAAATCTACTTACTTTTGAAAATCTGAATATGGTAAATTGAAATACAAAATACATCGTTATACAAAGGAATTACATATATACTAGTATTGCCAATTAAAGGGTATAGCTCTCGAAATAATAGACCCATAAGGGTCTGAGACGGTCTACTGGCTATGGAGTTTTCCCTGATTGTAATATAATATTTAACGAACTTAAAGACGAACGCATTCAATGAAAATAATAAATGTGACTTTATCACCTATATTATTTTGAGCGACAATCATTAACACACCTTCTCATGTGTTTTCTGAAAGATCAACTTCATTTTCAGAAAGAACCATCCTTATAACTCTACAATAAATAGTAAAAGTTATAAGAGGAGTGCACGATACTTGTAAATTTTATCAGGTACACAAGAATATTTTGACAATTTAATAGGCCCCTCTTCCCGTGATACTTTACAGATCAAACCTGACTTTAAGAGCAACAATATATGTTAGCACTTGTTCTGTGCGAGTTTGACCAAATCCGTTAAAACGATGGACTTTATTGTGTTAACGAGGACTTCGTAATAAAACTTACATAAGGTCCCTTTTCCCGCGATACTTGATTGATGAGACCCAATTTCCAAAGGACGATCATAATGATAGTACAATCATTTTGCGAAAGTTTGAAGATAATATTATGCAAAGTGTGGACTTAATTGTGTTAACCAGGATTCTTAAATGAAATTTTCATGAGGTCCATTTTCCTTCGAAACGTGACGGATCGAATCAAATTTCGCAAGGTACGATTCATATGATGGTACAATCATTCTGTGAAAGTTTGGAGAGAATCAGATGAAAACTGTGGACATTATTATTTTAACGACGGATGTTAATAAATCTTTCATAAGTCCCCTTTATCGTGATAACTGACAGATTGAAGGAACGATTCTGAAGATGGAACAATCTGCTTAAGTTTGAAGATAGTCCAACGAAATTGTGGACTCTAGAGTGCTAAGAAGGAAAAGTTAATCGACGGACGGACGGTCGGACGCTGCATGGGAAACACGCCGTCGTTATAGAGCTTCTTGTCTTCGGCTAAAAAAGAGATAAGAGCTTAACCAATGACCGTACAAAATATTCATCTACAAGCGAAATTATTAATACACACACCTCAAGTAGCGTAGTTGACCTTTGACCTAGTTTACGATAAAGCAATCGTGTACCTCCTTGGATAATGTATAACATTTGAATAAGTTTCAAGCTTCTAGATCAGAAAGCTTATAAGTTAAAGCTCGGGTAAGGTTTTCAAGGACAGTTCAACTAAGACATTTACCTGTAACCCTCGTGACCCCAAAATAATATGTCACGTCCTCAGATCTTTTGTACAGATTTCATGAAGTTTCATGACTGAAAGTCAAATGGTTATAGAATAAGAGCGCGAAAACAAAAATGTCTACGGACAGACGAACGGACGGATAGACTAATGTGTACATTGTGATTCTAATATACCTGTTCTTCGTAGGAGGGTTTTTGATAAACTGAGGAAAGGGTTATATCTTCACGAAAATGGTTTATCAGTTTGACAAATAAGATGAAAACAATTAAGAAAGTGACAGGGAAGGGAAGTATGGTTACCATTATTAGGTTTGGGGTAAATAATTGCATGCCTTGAGGGTTTTACTTACACGAATATTGTCTGGAACTTAAATAAAAAATCAGCATTATTCATGTAGGTGTTACTTGGAATGTTTTCGAAGAAAAAGTTTTCGCATTTTTGCGAATTTTGAAATTTCGCATATACTTTTGCATGCGTAATTTTAAACAAGTTAGTCATTGAAAAATACCCTTTTATGTCAATATCTGTGTATCTCTTCTGCATGTACTGACATGTCGTCGTTAGGCGTGCAAAATGTCGTAACTACAGGTTTATTCAAGCCGTAGTTACGACATTTTGTACGCCCAGAGACTATATATTTCATGCATTTTTTGGGAATTCTTATAGAATCCCGCTATATTGACATTCTCGAAATGAACCTCCTCCTTACCACCCACACCTATCCTCCCAAAAAAGAATAAAAAAAAAAAAACAACAACAACAACAACAAAAAAAAACACACACACACACACACACACACCAAAACTCAAATTTTCTTACCACTGGAATATCCATAATTAATGCCGATATTTGAACCCCCGGTAAAATCAGTCACCTGCAATCCAATAGAATTTTTTTTGTTACTATAGTGATACGATTGAAATTTTTAAGTCGATTAGAATCATCAATCATTCATCAAGTGTTATGTTACATAGAGGATAATCGTTTATTTCAGTGTAAGATCGATTAATATTTCATTGGGTGAACAACAAAAGCTATGTTTTGTTGTTCACGAAATGAAATATCAATCGATCTTACTCGAAAAACAAACAATTGTTCTATTTCTTTTATGCAAAAATTAGACAAAATGCGAAAATTATATGACAAATTTTCTTAAAGCGCGTCATTTTGCACGTGACTGCTATGCAACGCTTATGATGACGTCACTTATTTGGCTCTGCTTAGATAACGTCAGATAGGAAGAAATGAACGAAAGCGGGGCATAAGTTTTTGATAATTTCACTGGATAGGCGGTGAGTTTATCAAATGATAATCTACCGTTATTTCTCGATAATCCATCTGAAAGCATTAAAGAAAATGACGTTTTTATTTAACCATAAGCTTGTATTTGTCTTCATAGACCTTTTTTTGTTGTTGTTGTTGTTCAGCGGCAACCGGTCAATTAGTTTGACGTTGTAACCCTTAAGAAGAAAGTAGACCACCTGGAAAATGCGAAAAGTATCGATGATAGCAAGATTTTGCGGACAGCATGGGTCGACATTTTTCGCCTTTTGCAGATATTCGAAATTTAGAATGATCATTTAACCTTATTATTTATATTTCGAGAGAATATATAAGAAATAAAGGACAAAATACTAACGTAATTTTTTTGAAACTTAGATCCCCAAGGATGCATAAATCAATAGAGGAATTGTATTCAAACAGAGTAAGAAATATATCAATTACTTTTTGACGCCTCCCCCACAAAAAAAAAATTATTGTGTGGTAATGGGCTACCGTACTTAAATAATCACTAATAGCGTCTTTTTCCGCCTGATAGACTGTTCATACTGCACTGCTTGATAGATTATCACTATCTAGAATACAAGTTCTACCATACTTAAATACTTTTTTGTTATCAGACCCCTTTTAGAACTCCACTGGGTCAAATTTTCTGTCAGATATATCTCTACACAATAAAATTTTAGACCAGTCCAAATTCAAAAAAGTTGCAGACGACGATCTTAAGTTGAAGAAATCTTTGAAATCTTTGTCCTTTGGGGTAGAAAATATTGTGGTTAATAAATTAATTTCTTGTAGAAAGCAATTTCTTCATTACCCACGATGTTATCAAAAGCTTATATATTGACGGGCGTTTAAATGAAAAATGCCAAATTGTCGTTTTTATATATATATATATATATATATATATATATATATATATATATATATATATATATATATATATTAATACTATTGTAAATTCATTGAACATGGTACCCTGGTGATTTAAAATTTTACGTCTAGAATAAGATCACAGTTATCACACTGTAAGCCAGTTCTGTGTTTAGTTTCTTACGCACGTAGATGTCGACCTCGCGATTGGTTGGACCTTCCGCCCAGAGATATTGGGTCTGTATGTAAAAGTACCAGTCGGTCCCAGCGTAACTCCGCGGATTAGTCCTTGTGTCCTGGTCACCGTTAAAGGCGTAGGATAAAATATAGTTCGACGTTCCTTCCCAGATCTCTGACAAAAATACAATGTAATTATAGACTTCTTCAAAATCAATGAATATCTATCGAAAAGTTAGCTGCTGTTCCGAGCAGACACTTCTTTGAAATTAAGGAATCTTTATAGAAATTGTAATTATAGTTCCCAGAAAATACTCGTTTAAAATACAGAAATCTTTGTCGAAAGTGTAGTTACAGTTACGGGTAAACATTTCTTTTAAATCAGGAAATCTATATCGAAAGTGTAGTTATAGTTTCGGGTAGGAAGTGAATCCGATGAAATCAAGGGACGTCATTGTGTAAACCAGAATATTTAAGAAAGATTTTCATAAGGCCCCTTTTTATGTGACATTTGCCATAATCAGATCCACTGTCAAAATCAACAATTGGAATGATGGTACAATCAATCTGTGTATTCTGTGGAATATCTTGTGTTAATGAGTGTATAGTGAATTCTTCATAGGGCCCCTTTTCTCATGATACTTTACAGAACAAACCAAATTTCAAAAGGAACAATTCTAATGAAGGTACAATCATTCTTTTAAAGTTAAAGAGAATCAATGAAAACAGTGGACTGAATTGTGTCAAGAATTTTTGTAACAAAATTTTCATAGGGCCCCTTTTTCTGTGAAACTTAACAAATCAGACCCAATGTACAAAGGAACAATCCTAATGATAGTTTGAAGAAAATGATAAAGACTGAGGACTTTATTGTAATAATGATGTTTTGTAATAAATTTTTATAAGGTCCCTTTTCTTGTGTCACTTAACCAATCAGACCTAATTTACAAAGGAACAATCCAAAAGATGGTACAATCATTCTATTAAAGTTTGAAGAGATTCTGATAAAGACTGAGGACATTGTTGTGTTTATGAGGATTTGATAATAATTTTATTGTACAATGATTCTGTGAAGGTTTGAATGAAATCCATTGAAAGCTCTGGACTTGGCTACAAGGATTATAGATAAAATTCTCAAAAGGCCCATTTTCTCATGATACTAGACAGATCACGCCTGATTTGAAAAGAAAGAATCCTCCTGATGGAATAATCAATCTGTGAAAGTTTTAACAGAATCTGATGAAAACTGTTGACTTTATTGTGGTACAATGATTTTAAAATTAAATTTCATAATGCTCCTTTTCCTGTGATACTTGACGGATCAGGTCTAATGCAAACATCAACAATCAGTATTATTGTACAATTATTCTGAAAATGTTTGAAGAAAAACCGATAAAAGCTCTGGACTTGGTAACAAGGATTTATAAATGAAATTTTCATAAGGCCCCTTTTCCTGCGTTTCTTGACAGTTCAAACCCTGTGAAAAGAATGATCGGTATGACCTTCCAATCATTCTGCGAAAGTTTCAACAAAATCTGATCAAAGCTGTGGGCTTCATTGTGTTAACAGGGTTTTATTAATTGAAGTTTCATTTAGCCCCTTTTCCCATGTTACTTGATGGATCTGAACCAATTCCAAAGGAACTCTTCTTACAAAGGTATAATTATTTTGTTTGAGGATAAAGACAACCCCATCTCATCTGTGGACTTACAAGCATTAATTAAGATTTTTTTAATTTAATTTTCCCAAGGCCCCTTTTCCTATGTTTCTCAATGGATCAGACCCAATTTGAAAGGAACAATCCTTATGATGGTACAATCATTATGTGAAAGTTTGAAGTCAAACAGGTGAAATCTAGGGCCGTGATGTGTTAACTGAGATTTTTTTTCATTAAATTCTCATAGGGCCCCTTTTTCCATGAAACTTGATGGATCAAAACTACTTCCGAAAGGAACAATCCATTTAATGTAATAATCATTCTTGGAGTATTTGAAGAGAATTTGTTGGAAACTATGGACTCTAGAGTGTTAACGAGGATTTTTTCAATCCAGTTTTCATCGGGCCCCTTTTCCCGTGGTCCTTGACTGATCATACCAAATTTTGAAAGAAACAATTCTTATGATGGTACAATCATTCTGTGAAAGTTTGAAGTCAATCAGATGTAAACTGTGGACTCTAGAGTGTTAACAAAGATCTTTGAATTTTTCTTGAGGAATCATATCCGATTCCGAAAGGATAAATCCTTATGATGGTACAATCATTCTGTGAAAGTTTGAAAAGAATCCCTTGAAAAATGTTGGCTCTGGATAATTTATGAGAATTTCTATTAAAATTTTCATAAGGCCCATTTTTCCTGTGTTTCTTGACGGATCATTACCAATTTCGAAAGGAACAATTCTTATGATGGTACAATCATTCTGTGAAAGTTTGAAGGGAATCAGATGAAAACTGTTGATTCCAGAGTGTTAAAGAGGTTTTCTTTAAAGATTTTTCGATTAAATTTTCATAAAGCCCCTTTTCCTGTGTTTCCTGATGGATCTGACCAAATTCCCAAAGGAACAATCCTAATGATGATACAATCATTCTGTGTAAGTTTAAATATAATCTGATGAAAACTTTGGACTCTAGAGTGTTAACGAGGATATTTTAAGTTAAACTTTCATAAGGCCCCTTTTCCCGTGATTCTTGACGGATCATATCCATTTTCGAAAGGAACTATCCTTATGATGTTACAATCATTCTGAGAAATCCGATGAAAACTGTGGACTCTATCGTGTAAACGAGTATTTTTAATGGAATTTTTGATTGAATTTTCAAAAGGCCCCTTTTCCATGTTTCTTAACGGATCTTACCAATTTTCGAAAGGAACGATCCTTATGATGGAAAAATCTTCTGTGAAAGTTTGAAGAGAATCCGATGAAAACTGTGGACTCTATCACGTAAACGAGTTTTTTTTATTAAGTTTTCATAAGGCCCCTTTTCCCATGTTTCTTGACGGATCATACCCAATTTCGAAAGGAACGATCCTTATGTTGGTCCAATCATTCTGTGAAAGTTTAAATACAATCTGATGTAAACTCTGGACTCTCGAGTGTTAAATAGGATTTTTTAATCAAAATTTCAGAAGGCCCCTTTTCCGTGCTTCTTGACGGATCATACTTATTTTCGAAAGGAACTCAACTTATGATGGTACAATCATTCTGAGAAATTTTGAAGAGAATCCGATGAGAACTGTGGACTCTATCGCGTAAACGAGTATTTTTAATAGAATTTTTAATTGAATTTTCAAAAGGCCCCCTTTCCCATGTTTCTAAACGGATCTTACAAATTTTCGAAAGGAACGATCCTTATGTTGGTACAATCATTCTGTGAAAGTTTAACTACAATCTGATGAAAATTGTGGTCTCTAGAGTGTTAAGGATTTTTTTAATTAAGTTTTCATAAGGCCCCTTTTCCCGTGTTTCTTGACGGATCATATCCATTTTCGAAAGGAACGATCCTTATGATGGTACAATCATTCTGTGAAAGTTTGAAGAGAATCCGATGAAAACTGTGGACTCTATCGCGTAAACGATTTTTTTTTTATTAAGTTTTAATTAGGCCCCTTTTCCCATGTTTCTTGACGGATCTGACCCAATTTCAAAAGGAACAATCCTTATGATGGTACAAACATTCTGTGAAAGCTTGAAGGGAATCCGATGAAATCTGTGGACTTTATCGCGTAAACAAGGAAAAGTTTAACGGACGGACGACGGACGCACGGACGCCGGACGGCAAAAGCCATCGCTATAGCAATAGTGGCCTTCGACCAGTAGAGCTAAAAATGAAATATTCTTGAAAGGGATTTATGTTCATCCAATCAGATACTTTCTGATGCAGTTCGGCCAGCCAGATCGCATAACGATTTTAGCGATTTATTTGTGGCTGGGGAGTTAAATGTAGTTACTACATTTTTAGTCCTTTGGTCTATGTGACCCAAAACGGTATGGAGGTTCATTGGATCATTCGCAGTTTCACTATTGTCGGTCAATTGACTAATCACTGTCCCCGCCCACTTACTTCGTTAGCACCGCCCAATAAATGAGACAGGAAGTCCCGCTTCGATTTTAAACGGCGTTATTTTGAACAAAATAATATGGCCGGTAGCATATTACAAAAATAGTGGAATAGTTAGTTAGCGACTTAAATGTCGTAAAGTCTACAGCTTGAATGTGCTGTAGTTACGGCGTTTAAGCCGCCAAATCAACATAACAGTGGCCAAAGAATGGTGGCCAATGTTGAAGATCAAATCTCTTTTCTTGTCTCAATGAATGATTCAATTGATCGTCTAGTTATTTGATTGACAGATTTTTGAATGGGGTTTTACGCCGCTTTCAACAATCTTTCAGTTATATCGCGGCGGCTGGAGCACCTAACAATGGAATCCTGGTATTTCTCACACCAGTACTACCATTACATCCTTTCCTAGCCTCCAGCTGCTATCCCACATAGGTCTACGATTATCAACCCATTGGTGAGAGACAAATAGTCGGAAAGGATGAGTGCCGCCGTCGGGAATCGAACCCGGGACCTCTAGAATTATAGTCCGACGCGCTACCAACTGCGCTATGACGGCGGCTTTTGATTGACAGAATCGATTTGATTGACAGAATCGATTTGTTAATGAGTTCTGAAGATAGAGTACGGAATAAAATCTACGGAGGGACTGACGAACGGACGGACAGACAGTCGTGGTGAAACCAATATATCCCTTTCCTTCGTAGATGGTGGGTATTGATATGATTTATTTGAAGTGGTTGTAAACCTACATTGGACATAAAATTCGTAATAATACAGTTTCGAAATTCTATTGCAATATTATATGAAATCAAAGTACTGAAAAGTACTGTAAGCTAGCAAAGCATCGTTTTGTTCAATAATCTTCTTTGTCCAACAACGTTATCATGGTAAAGAAACGGTGTTAAAGTAACCAAGGAGTTTACCCATTCCCACACAATCCCTCCTTGTTACGTCTCTCAAGAAAATTGTTGTAGAAAACAATGTGGAATATGAAGAAATTGCTTGTTACAAGCAATTTCTTCATTTTCCACATTGTTTTCTACCTAAGGAGATAAATATTTTCAGAAATTTCAACAATTTGAAATTGTTGTCTGCAATTTTTTTTGAAGATCGATGTACTCAAGTGAGCTAAAATACCTAGGAGATGAACTTGTATGCAGAGTTTGCAATATTTCTGAAATTCATAAGAACTACTTTTTGTGGCGTAGGCATTTAACGGATTTAGTGGTTAAGCCTCCAGTGGCAGTTTGCACTTGTTGAACTTTGAGACGACCTCAAAATTTTGCCTCTTAACTTAAGCTATCAAAGCTGACGCTTTGCTAGCTAAAAATGAATGGACGAAAAGAATACATGCAATTCACAACACAATTTCTACGATCAACACAGAATGACAAGAAAAAATGGTGAACGAGTTCATGCTAACAATTTGAAATCGCTTCAACTCACCTAAAAAGTAAACATTCATTGACGAAACGCTGTTGTCGAAATAAAAGTAAATGTTAAAAGCCCCGGTTGGTAAAGTATAAATCTTTGTATCGCCACCTGGAACAAAGCAAATAAGACAAAATTGTTTTTATTCCGAATTTGTCAAAGAAACAGACCAGTGCAGCACGACTCACAGAAACTTAATCTTAAATTAAGGGGATGGAGAGAACATTTTTTTTTGTTTTCATGGAGGTATGAACCAAAAAAAAACAAAAAACAAAAAAACAAATACACACACAAAATCAAACAAACCAAAAACAATCACACTGTATGAATACGCGAAGATTTTTCGGTTCAAAACTCTAATAAAAACAACAAATATTCACTTCATTTCTCATGATTTAATATTATCGGGCAAATCCTTTACAAATTTTGATACCTTTTTGTATGGGACTATTTTGTGCGGAAGCATACATAATCCCTGCGTGCACAAAATTTTGTTCATGGAGTTATGAATAATAGTTTTCGACCAACCAGAACGCCGTTTTTCATAGACAAAACTTAAAATTAAATTATTCATAAAATGACCTGGGGGAGGGGGGGGGGCGGATGAGAGAAAAAAAAAAAAAAAAAAAAAAAAAGAAAAACCGTAGCCTTTCAATGGTTTTACATAGGAGATATAAAACTAGTGTAATAACGTGTTTCTTACCTTAAAGTTGATGAAAAGATTAATCATGAACTTTAAATTGTCGTCTGTATTATCTTTTATTTTTAAATTAGAACGAATCATTTTTTTCTTAATTTTCTTTTTTTTTTCATCTAGTATCAGATTATCATAAGAAATAGATTCCAGATGCTTTAATCCTTTCCTATTTTGCACAATTTTAGACCTGTCCAAATTCAAAGGTTTAACAGACGAAAATTTTAAGTGGATTTAA
This sequence comes from Fragum fragum, assembly GCA_946902895.1. NCBI lineage: Eukaryota > Metazoa > Mollusca > Bivalvia > Cardiida > Cardiidae > Fragum > Fragum fragum. The sequence continues at coordinate 46,120,395 of OX336379.1, forward strand.
CTTGATAAATAGCCATTCAGTCGGGTAGAAAATATTGTTGAAAAAAAAGAAAGAAGAAATTTCTTTTTTTTCTTTTATGTGTTCTCAATTATAAAATCACAGGGATGTAAACACCAGGGATTTAACAAGATTAAAAGTGGATTTAATTTGAAAATTAGCCATTCAGTATATAGAAACTATTGTGGAAAAAGAAGAAATTGCTTGTTACAAGCAATTTCTTCTTTTTCTACAATGTTTTTTTTTCAATTATTAAATCACACGGATGTAAAAACAAAGGATTGAACAGAATTTAAAGTGGATTTAGTTTGAAAACTAGCCATTCAGTAGGACAAAAAATATTGTGGAAAAAGAAGAAATTGCTAGATACAATGTTCATCTCAATTATAAAATCACAAGAATGTAAAAACCAGGGATTGAACAGGAAAAGGGTTAAATAAATTCGTTAATAGAGCTATTCTAGCCATAGAGTAACTTACTGATAGGATCAGAGTAAATTCCGTCAGTTACAGTACAGCTTGAGTTCGTTCCTCCACATATTCCGCACCTGTCTCGAACCTTTCCTGGTATACCGTCACAACCTGTGCCCTGCAGTATTCAAGTAAAAAATGCTAATAAACCCCCCACAATCCCTAGTTTTTTACGCCGCTCAAGTAAAAAGCTTTGGATACCATTGTTGAATTTCAAGCAATTTCTTTATTATCCAATATGTTTTCTATTCAAGGAGACGAAACTGTTTATGATTCAATCATCTTGTAACTGTCGTCTGCAACTCCTTTCAATTTTGATCATTTTAAAATTATGTTTAGTGATAAAGGGTTAATGTATCGCATGTCAATCAAAGAATCGACCGACCAATCAAATCATTCGTTTAGAGCAAATTTGAATTTTGTGCTCCTTCATTGGCTGACATTTATGTAAAGCATTTTTGTTGTTCTGGCGACTTAAACGACGTATCTACAGCTTGAATAAGCTGTAGTTACGATGTTTGGGTCACCAGAAAATTAACTTACTTTTTTGTGACATGTTACTGGCCATAAATCATACAAATAACGGCGATTATTTCTCAGTCGAACTTCCTGTCGCCGTAAGTTGGTGTTGCCAGCGGAGTTAGTGGGCGGTTCCAGCGATTCGTCAGTTGACCATTCGCGGCTGACAATCAAATAGTCAGTCAACAAGTGAATTCCTTCTTTTAGACTTGGATCTAATTTGACATCCGAAATTGGCAGCCATTTATGTGAAGTACTTTTGTTGGTTTAGCGACTTAAACTTCGTAACTACAGATTATTCAATCTGGAGTTACGACGTTAAGGTCACCAACCATTCTTCTCTTTTTTTGTTAAATGCAACTGGCCATAATTTCGCAGAATTATGCAGTTGAATTTGGAAGCGGAACTTCCTGCTGGAGTATGTGGGCGGGGCCAGCGGAGTCAGTGGACGAGGCCAGCGATTGCTCAATTACAAGATGTTCAGCATGAAATAATTCATCGGTAAACAGGGATTATAATTCAGAATAATTTAATTTTCAGTTTCGTCTATCAAAAACGAGCGTTCTGATTGGTCGAAAAATTATTCATAACTCAATGAACAAAATTTTGCTTCCGCACAAAATAGTCCCATACAAAAAGGTATCAAAATTTGTAAAGCTTTAGTTTTTTCCGCTCGACGCTATTAAATTATAATAAATGAAGAGAATAATTTTTGTTTTTCATGGAGGTATGAACCGAAAAACATAATCACACAATGTATGAATCCGCTTCATTTCTTAAATAAAAGCTAATTTTATAGTACGACAGGGTGACTATTCTACATGATGAATCCAGAAAATATACCAAAACGGGACGAATTTCGATCCTGGTCAGACTGACCAGAATTGAAAGCCTCAGAAATTTACAAGGTTGTACCTATTCGCACAATGGGTCATAATTAGTGTTGTTTTATACCTAAAACTATTTGCAAAGTACCGAGGCCAAAAAATAGGTAAAATCGGAAGGCTTAGTCTAGAGATAGCATCGAAACAATCAATAGCTAATTGTTAAAACACCCTCCCGTTAAATTCATTCTTTCGATTCTAACACGATAACATTTCTTAAATTAAATGTCAATTTTAATTTTTGCCTACAGAGGAAAAATATTTTCATATTAACCTCATGTGTAAAAGAAACTATGGATATAACTGTAAAATCCACTCTTCCTACAAGAATATATCGTGTATAGTAAGATGGCTTTGGTTAAAAAAAAAATAATGGAACCTAGCAATTGATTCATGGTATTTCTTACATCAGTACAACCACTACATACGAAAGACCGGTGGTGACATCAAGAATTCACAGTTCACACTTCATACATTGTAACTCTGAAGTGTGAAGTCGGAAGTTTGAAGTAGGAAGTGAGAAGTTGGATGTATGAAGTCGGAAGTTTGAAGTATGAAGTTGGAAGTATGAAGTCGGAAGTTTGAAGTGAGAAGTTGAAAGTATGAAGTCGGAAGCTTGAAGTGTGAAGCTGGAAGTATGAAGTAGGAAATTTGAAGTGTGGAGTTGGAAGTATGAAGTGTGAAGAAGGAAGTGTGAACTTGGAAGTATAAAGTCGGAAGTTTGAAGTGTGAAGTTGGAGGTATGAAGTAGGAAGTTTGAAGTGTGAAGTTGGAAGTTTGAAGTGTGAAGTTGGAAGTTTGAAGTGAGAAGTTGGAAGTATGAAGTCGGAAGTTTGAAGTGTGAAGCTGGAAGTAGGAAGTTTGAAGTGTGAGATTGGAAGTATGAAGTCGGAAGTTTGAACCTTCCAACTTCACACTTCACACTTCATACTTCCAACTTCCAACTTCACACTTAATACTTCCAACTTCACACTTCACACTTCAAACTTCTCACTTAATACTTCCAACTTCACACTCCAAACTTCCGACTTCACCCTTCAAACTTCACACTTCACATTTCAAACTTCCTACTTCACAATCCATACTTCCAACTTCACACTTCAAACTTCCAACTTCACACTTCATACTTCCAACTTCACACTTCATACTTCCAACTTCACACTTCAAACTTCCGACTTCACACTTCAAACTTCACACTTCGCACTTCAAACTTCCAACTTTACACTTCAAACTTCTTACTTCACACTTCACACATCAAACTTCTCACTTCATACTTCCAACTTCACACTTCACATTTCATACTTTCAACTTCACACTTCAAACTTCCAACTTCACACTTCAACTTCATACTTCAAACTTCAAACTTCACACTTCTTACTTCCTACTTCACACTTCAAACTTCCAGCTTCACACTTCATACTTCCAACTTTACATATCAAACTTCCAACTTCACACTTCATACTTCCAACTTCACACTTCACCCTTCACTCTTCAAACTTCCAACTTCTCGCTTCAAATTTCCAACTTCACTCTTCAAACTTCACTCTTCACACTTCACACTTCATACTTCCAACTTCACACTTCAAACTTCATATTTAATTTGGTTTGATTATGTACTGTGAATTTAAGAAGTCACCACGGGTCTCATAATTCACATTTCACTCTTCCCATTTCAGACTTAATATGTATGAAGTTTGAAGTGTGAACTGTGAATACATGATGTCACCACCGGTCTTTCGTAACTACATCCTTTCCTAGACTTCAGCTTCTATCCCACTTAGGTTTACGATTATCGACCCATTGGTGAGAGACAAATTGGTTAAAAACGATAAAGTATAACTCTGGAGTTAAATACAACCCGTAGAGTAATTTTGATATTACATGGTAGATATTACACTGATGAAAAAAACCGTAATGTACTGACGCCTATGGCTACGCAATTTCGTGACCTTGAAAATGACGTCACGTAATGTATGAAACGACGCTATTTTACACACAGCGTTACAGATTCCGCAGAATATCTTGAACCGATATTTTAAAGCGCAGTAATATTATCGATTTATTCCAGATTTACGTCATATTACAGTGTTTCAGCCGTGCTCATAAACTACTGAATTTACTAAACGCTTCATCTAATACAGATAAAAACTCGGCATAGCCTCGTTTTTGACTGTTTATAGATGATTCGATTAACAAATTCGGCATTTCATTACATTTCATTCACTATCCTCTATATAGGCCCGATGAATAGTTCCAAATCAAATGGGTTAAATTACACTAGTTTGAAAGCTACGCATATGAGCTCAGCCTATGTAACACACCTTTGCTACTCTGGCCGACGTCATCATGCATATGATGACGTCATCTTACGAACCACGGTATGTGTTTCGCTTAATATCATAAGTTGATAACTTAAATAAAAATATTAGATTTTTTAAAAGTTCAGGTTATATTTTGAATATAATACAACATTTATGTTCAAATGCAGATAAAACTTCGCAAATGTCTCTTTTTCATTTGTTTGTAGCTGTCTAGTTCCATAAAGTCGGTGTTTTTTACCACTCGTTTAATTTTCCCTGTAATCAAACAAATATTACAAATGAAGGCATAAACCATAAATCGTAGGTGGGCAAGCAAAATGTCGTAAAAACAGCTTGAAAAAGCTGTTTTTACGACATTTTGCTCGCCAAACCGACGAAATAAATCTTACAATGCAATATCCCTGCACACAATGGTAGGACGACCCGTCTGTGATCGGTAGATTGTGCTGTTGTGCGAAGGTTTGTGTATCTGGGTTGCAAGGCGTTCCGTCGGGCATCAAACCGAACCTCTGATACGTTGGAACAGAGAACCCTGATTGTGGGTCGCAAGCCACTTCACATTGGCCAAACGCTGAAAGAAATTTTAAAACAACCTGAAGGAAAAATGTTAAAGTGTCCATTTAATAAATAAACATTTTGGTCAGCTCGTTCTTTGGGCCTGACCGGAACAATCTGGTCTTTTAATCCTTTTCATTCTGCTCCCGGAATATTCTTGTAATGGCAGAAGGTATAGACAAAGGCAAGCCTGTGCATAAGTACAGTTTAATCTTAGTCTACACCATCTGCTTGACCCCTTCAAGCCGAAATAAAATCAGTTTTCAAATGAAATATTGACCTGCAGCAAGTGCTTCCAGTGAATCAGCCCTTTGATATTGGTTTAATTCTTGGCAGATTTTTTATTCAGCATGCCAGAGATTAATAGTAGTGAAAAAAAAAAAAAAAAAAAAACAAATAAATAAAAACAAATAAAATAAACGAGAATCACGATGTAATCTTTCAGTACAAAAATGAAGCGCTACATAACACCAGCTATTAAAAGTGTCGGTTCTTATAGAAATTGAAGGGTGAAATATTTTTTTTAATGCTACATCTAATTTTCTTCATTCAGAGGTACCTGCCACATGGAACCTCTTCCACATTGACTTCATGACTCAGCCATTAGTGACGTAATCCAAACAGCGACTAATTTTAAATTCGTATCATCCAATTAAATGAATTGTCGGTGACATCATTGGTTTTGTTAATGCAAACGTTCGATTTTCATTAGCTAACAGAAAGATAATGAAAACAGTTTTGTGTAACGTGCAGAGCTGGTAGACAATGCAAATCCAATCAGAGGGAAGGGTCCCCAAACCTTAAAGGGCCGACTTCGTCATTAAATAACTACAAGTAGTCACTTGTCTCTCTGGAAGTTCCCTAATTTGTTACAAAGTACAGGTTCGTTTGTAAATCAATGCAACATGTGTCTAAAATAGACAACCCCCTTACTCCTGCTAAGCGATAACTGGAATCGTGGTTTCTCGAGTAATAATGCTGACGACACTGTGACAACTGCGTAATTTACCCATTCTCATACGAGCCCTCATTTGAACCCCCAGAAGGAAAACGCTTGATAAAAAATATGAAAAACGAAGACACTGTTTGTATCCGGAAATTTTTCATAACCCACAGTACTTTCTATCTAAAAAGAGAGAAAAAAAAATAGTAAAAATAAAATGCCATCAACTCGAAATTGTCGTCTGCAACCTCTACAAATTTCGACAAGTCTATTTTTTATAATTTTGTTTTGTTTGTTCGTTTAGGAATGGGCTAAATTGAAAAAAAAAAAGATATGACTAGTAGACAGGATTAGATGCAGTTGCTGCTTATCTACAATACTTACTTCATAACGTCCCTTAGGGAACGTTCTTATGTCAACAAGAAAGCGATCTTTTCTATTTATGTATGTCCAAGAGAGTGAACTCTCCACTCAAAGGAACTTTGAGCACGCGGCGATTTTGTATGCTTCCGCACAAAATAGTCCCATACAAAAAGGTATCACAATTTGTAAAGTTTTTCCTTTTTTGCCCGATACTATCAAATTATGATGTGAATATTTTTGTTTTCATGGAGGTGTGGCCCGAAAAACCTAATCACACTTATGTATGAATCCGCTTCGCGTATTCATACAGTGTGATTAGTTTTTTCGGTTCATACCTCCATGAAAATAGATTATATTCTCTTCATCTCTTAATTACCTTTTACTAGTTGAGCTCCGCTGTATCTTATATCCTTTGAATGAAACGCCTGGCCCCTTTTCGTCAAAAGGATCTCGTGTGATTAAGATAAATTAGAAAAAATAATTCACACATTTACTTACAGTAGCTGTTTAGTTTATTTCCAGACGTTTGGTATTCGGAAGAGCTAAAAAAGCCATTGTTGACAAGATATGTACAGGTTTCTCCCGCACGCTGTTGGATAAGAGTCGATTCTGTAGCACTGTCTCCCGGACACGCCTGTGTTGATTTTTAGAACGGAAAGAGAGCGAAAAACAAAATTTGTAAAAATAATAATAATAATGTTACAGTAACACATTTTACCAAGCACAAAAACTCATTATCAATCAGATTTATTTCAGATTTATATGAAAGATTTGATTCATCATCAAAGGATGTAAGTTACTTTTTACCCGAAATATAATCCTTGTTACTTCAATTGTTTTTATCAATTATACTAGGGAATATTATAATAGCGATACATCTTGTATTTGCTTTGAGCTAAGGAGGAAAAGTTTGATATTTCATGAGATCGAAGGTCGAATTGAAATTCTCTAGTTTTCCTCTGCAGCGACTGCCAGCGAGAAGCAAATACAAGATGCTGTATCGCTATCGCAAAGTAATATTCCATTTATTATATACCTACATCTTTTATTGAATAAAATTGATGAAATAAGAAACGAATTTGTATTTATACAAGCCATGTATTTCACTTCCCCTGTACCATTCTGATACCGTGTATTCGCATTATAAAATCATCTTTAAAATGAAAATGAGGCCATCTTAGACTACTTTAATGAAATCGTATTTGTCAGTCAGATACGGAAGTTTACCCGGAGTGTCCGATTTTGTCTGCGTGGTATGTATATATATTACTAGAAATATGTATAGGTATATAATAAACTATATGAGCCTGTGCGTGACATTTTCAACCATTTCGCATGTGCGTGACTCGCACACATTGAGCACCCTGGACAGCCATTCAGGGCAATTAGAATGTTCGCTGAATGTTTGAAGAAGCTTTGGGTCAGTATCGATTTACAGAGCGCAGAGTAAAGACTCTGATCAGACTGTGCGGATGCACAGGCTGATCTGAGTCTTTACTAGGCGCACATGTGTAATGGTTGGAAATGTCACGCACGCGCTCATATTTCAAAATAGAACAATGCATATGAAATATTTAAAGTGGGTTCATATTGACTCAGAGGTTCGAGCGACGGACTTATGATCTGAGAGAAGTCGAGGGTCGTGGGTTAAATTTCCGACCGCGCCGCTGATCAAGTCGGTATGTCCTTGGACATTTCAAAGCCAATGCCTAGTAAAAGTGACACTCAGGATGCAAATGAATTACTGAACATCGCAACGTTTCGATAGGTCGCTTAACAATATCAGATAGTTATCTATTTTTCATCACAATTATATAAATTTTACGATTTTTTTTTTCAATTATGATTTGAATTTTTAGAGCGAGATCGACCAATCAAGTTATTCCTCCAGACCGGAAGTTAACATTGAACTCCAGCAATGGCCGGCACTTTTTTAATCCATTTATTTTTTGCTTTGTCGAAGTAAACGTCGTAACTACAATTTATTCAATCTGTAGTAACGACGTTCAGGGGGTCATCCAACCATTTAATTTTTGTTACATAGTTCTGCTTATAAATTTTTCAAATCAACGCCTTTAAATAACGAAGCAGAACTTCCTGTCGCAGTGAATTAGATTGGTGACCAGGAATAAATCAATGGTGACCAGATCTGAGTTTTCCAACAGGTTAACACAAACATCGAGAAGCCTTGATAGCAACACAGTACATTAAGTACATTCTCTCACTGCCTGACATTGACCGTTAGCGTTTGACAATCAAAGAATCAATCGACCTATTAAATCATTCCTTTAGTCCGGAATTAAGCTATCAAATTCAACACTGTCCGGCATTTAGCTGCAGCATTTGTGTTATTTTAGCGACTTAAAAATCGTAACCACAGCGCATTTAAGCTGTAGTTACGACCTTAAGGTCGACAACCAACAAATTAATGTTTTCTTTACAGGTTACTGACCATTTAATTAACGACGTTTAATCGAAGTGAAATTTTCTGATGGAGCCCAGTTGACGTCTTTAGTGGAGTAAGTGGGCGGGGCCAGCGGAGTCAGTGGGCGGGGCCAGCGATCCGTTTATCACTTTGAGATAGTAACAATCTACAGAGCGCGTAATGATCGGACATTGCGGACGCTAAGTCTTTCTTCATACACATTTGAACTTGATGTCAAATTATTCAATACATCAAAGTATTGGCTTTCAGTGTTGAATAACAACATCAGGTTTTCTGAATCACTATTAGAAACAAGATCAATTCCATTTATATCAGTCGTATCGCGGCGGATGGAACACCAAACCATTGTTTCATGGTATTTCTCACGCCAGTGGTTCCCTCACATCCCATTCGAGCCAAAGCTGCTCACCCCACTCAGGTTAACGATTATATGTAGGAGTCAAATGACGGAAAGCATATTTTCCGCGACAGTGGATCGAACCCTGGAACTCTGGCGCGAAACCAACTGCGCTATGACCATGATCTGTAAACGCAATTTATATACTTACGGCCGTATTACATAAAGTCAGCTCGTACTCGTCTCCGGTGCAAGTAGGACTGTTTTGGGGCCTGTGAAAGAGATGCGACGTTAAGGAAAACGAGAGCACCCAATGTGCGTGCCAACGCTCGACTACTCAAGTGATTGATACTGGGTAAAGCTTCTAAGTTGAAACAGGTGATTAATTCGAAAAGTATTTGGAGTTATGCCCCTTGTTTGTATAGATTGTTCTTTTGGTACGAAATGTATATTCCAAGTATCAAGAGAATGTGGCCAGCAATATTAAAGATATTACAAAATGTTAAAGTATTCAAAAATAATTATATGTGACTTTGGTAAGTAAAATTGTGCGTGACTTTTCAAAAAATGTGCATGTGTGTGATATAACAAACATTCTTTTAGATCTATGTGCGAGATATTTCCAATGAAAATTATACGATAAGCGAAGGCAGACATTGGACAAGCTTGAAAGCCACAAAGTGCAGGTAGAATATTAGCTGATTTTCTAGAGCAACTTTTACTCAAAAGCTTTTACAGAATGCGGATGCACAGCCTGATCAGTCTGTACTTAGCGCCAAAATGAAATTATTAGAAATATCACAGACATGTTAATTTGTTGGATGCACGCGCGTCTGAATATGCTGAAAAAGTCACACATAGGCAGATTTGAAATCCGAAAAGCGAAAATTGTCGTCAATGTAAGGAGACATGGGAAATGTAAGAATATTCATTAGAAAAATGGAAAATGAAACTAAAGTGCGAGTTTGCATGCAAATAAGGCGAGTTTTGAAAATTTGAAAGTTCGAATGGAGACATGTGTATTTGCGTTATATATCAGTTCGAGAAACCCAATTGTTTTTCTTCTTGGTTGGTTTGTTGTTATTAAGCAATATATATATATTGATGTTGATACTCGTTTTATTATTACAAATAAAACACCGTATATGGAAATAAATTTATTAAATTGTCCACATGTTTAGCCACGCGATCGAGACAAAAAGCTTTAAATTTACCATTTATTGTAAAAGCGTACTTAACAGCGATTTTGTAGCCCTCTTTCTGATAATCTGTTGGCCTTGCCAACAGATTATCAGGAAGAGGGCTATGATATCGCAGCTATGACGCACTAAGCTCGTAAATTCAATCGGTCTTTTTTAGAAAATGCCGTGTGCCTAGAGAACTATAAAGTCTTTCCCTTTACACATAACTTTTTACAAATAATAATATGCCGTTTTGACTGGTGTTTATTAAAATTATCTCATTTGTGAATAAGGCAACCAGTTCATACTTCGGATTGTTACAGAGGCGCTGTCTGTACTGAACTCCTGTTCCACACGTTCTACTGCATGACGTCATCGCACCCCATGCTGACCAACCTCCGGCAACTGACGTAATCAATGACGTATTTAATCCCGTATCCGCATATGTAATACATTGATATGCATTGTTTATTGCTTCCGTTAAACACACCTGAAAAATTAAGAGCATAATGGTAAACACTAACTGAAACAAACATACGTACACCCCCCCCCCCCAAAAAAAAACAAAAAAAAAAAAAAAAAAAAAACAAAGAAACAAAACCAAAATAACAACAAAAGACAACCTTAAAATGAACAAATTAAAAAAAATACCGGAACCAAAACATGACAAAATAAAAAAATAGGTATATGTATATATATATATTGCTTTTCCCTTGTCGTGATCTAGTAAAAAATCACACATCGATTTTGAGTTAAACAGGAAATAAATCAACAGATGGGTTTCAATTTCGTGCTAGAAATACATGAACCGGGTTCTCATGTACATGATGTAATCAAATTTTACAACGACGCATCATTGAAACGCGATTTCCTCATGTCAATAAGCCCCGGGATTGTAAAATCAGATATTTATGACCTTGAAGGGTGCGACAAACCGATGACGTAATTTGCGTTATTTAGCTTTTCATTCTTTTTTAGCTAGCAAAGGTTCAGCTTTGAAAGCTTATTTAAATAAACAGAATTTTGAGGTCTTCTCAAAGTTCAGCGAGTACAATCTGCCACTGGAGGCTTAACAACAAAATCCATTGAACGCCTATGCCGTAAAAATTAGTTCTTATGTATTTCAGGAATATTGCAAACTCTATTGAAATTGAAGAGAACTCTATAAAAAGCATGCTATTTAACCCATTCCCACTCAATTCCGCCTTTTAAGCATCTCAAGGAAAAAAGCTTTAGAAAACATTGTGGACAATGAAGAAATTGTTTGTAACAAGCAATTTCTTCGTTGTTTACAATGTTCCATCCCGCAAGGGAAAGATTTTCTAATTTCAACCAACTTGAAATTGTCATCTGCAACTTCTTTAAATTTCATCAAATCTAAGATTTTGTCATGTTGTAGTTGGTTAACTCCTGGTTTACTTTAACCTCGCGTGTTAATCATAATAACCTTTAGCAAAGAAGATTACTTTGCAAAACAATGCTTTGCTAGCTTTCAGTACTTTCAGTGCTTTGATTGAATTGGAGGAATCAGTGTTCCTTCAAGTTTTCGTCGATAAAATCAATACAGAATCTCACATAAATCCTGTGTAAAATAGTGCGTTATTGTGTCTAAAAGTACACTTATTAGATAACCCTCAGAGGTCCAAAGTAAGAAAGAACAATAAGACGTGTTCTACGTCCGCGGCCATAGCGTGTAGGACTCCTAGTCATGGGGTCCCGGGCTAGTCGAGTATGAAAATATAGTAAGCCCTTCAACATCTACGTAAAGTGAAACGGCCTGTTGATTTGATCCGCCCTACCACGCAAAAAATAGCATAGGTTACGCGTGATAACGAACGTAGTGTAATTGACAAATCGGGACTGTCAATCAAATAACCAGTCGTCCATTGAAATCATTCATTTATACCAGAAATGATTTTGAACTCCTACATTGGCCGCCACTTCGGTAAACCTTTTTTTGTTTGTTTGGCGACTTAAACGTCGTAAGTACAGCTTTTCAAAGCTGTATTTACGACGTTTGGATCGTCAACCAACTATTCTACCATTTCATTACATGCTACTTGTCATATCTTTTGTAAAATGATGCCGTTTAAAATTTGAAGCAGTACCTCCTGTAGGGGTCGATGGGCGTGATAAATTGAGTAAGTAGGCGGGGCCAGCGATTGGTCAATTGACAGATCAATCAAAATCAATAGATCATTTTAAGCGGCTCGTTTAAAACATTTTCAACAAAAAATGATATATGTAAATTATCTGCTTTTCCAACAGTTATTAATCTCGTTTTCACTACTGAAGTTCCTATAAATTTAATTGTGATATTTTCGTTAAGCCCTACTTTGAAACATCGGAATTTATCGGATTTATCGTTATTTTCTAATAATCGCGATAGGGACTGAACTGCTAGCAGAAGTCAATGACGTAGTTGATACGTCATGGAAACCTCAAGTTAGGCAATTTTCGGTGCAACCGACAGATAATTCATTTATCCGACGAATTAGGTTTTCATTCGGGTTGTACTTCACTTATTTAGCGTCTCGTAACGCGATACACTTTATTCTTTTTTAAAATTATGAACAGACATTTTCATTACAAAATCAGCTAAATCACCTCACAATAATCTGAAAGCAATACAGCTAGAAATGTAGAAATTGAAAGTCATTATTTTCCTATCATAACCCGTGTGAGAGCCGCTTTAAATAATCATTAAGGCCGGACGATAACCTTTGAACTCCGTCATTCATCTTATACATTTTTGTTGATTAGACGACTTTTTAAAGCTAAAGTTCTGAGCTCTAGGTCGCAAACTAACCATATTTTTTTTGTTTTACATTTTATTGACTAGACTATAATTTCTAAGAACAACGCAGTATAAAGACTACCCTGTCGGAGAGGGAGCCAGCGATCCGACAATTGACCGTTCCGGTAATATTTTTGATCCACAAATTACCTTTCCAGGTTCACAGTACCGCCCATCTGTTGGAAAGAAATCGTTCACCATTGTTCCATAATTAGCTGCACTTGTATCCATCTGTATACACGAGCTCAAAGAACATTCGCCCTGCAGAATCAATACAATAACAAAATTCCAAAGGACGATTCTTGATTATTAACACTTGCATTACTGAATGAAATGAACTACAGAATTGAATTAGAATCCATTGGTTGAAATCACTGGAATCTCTAATTGTAAGTTTACGTTTATCTTGAATTTTTTATCTTGTAAACTATCCAGGCTTAAAAGGGACAAGCTGGTGGCAGGTGGTTTAGACTGCACATATGTGCAGGCTGATCTTAGTCTGCACCACTTGCCAAATCAGGATTTTCCGGGTTTAGCATAATAACGGCTAACAATTGCGATATGGTTATTTGTATGTGGTGTAACACAAGTTTCAACAGCACTCAGCATTCCCATTCTATACCCTGTCAAGAAAAAATGTATTCTGAAAATAAAAGCTGAATGCAGTTCATCGACATGGTGCATTTAGCAATCATGGTTTTCCAAAATCATCATGGTTTTCAATATTGTCTAAATTTTTCAGATTTCCAATACTTGTGATAAATAACCGCCACAATTATTTCTTATCCATGACGATTATCCATCACACTTTCTAAGCTTTTTTTTCTTTAATAATAACCAGTGACGGTTAAGCAACATAATGACAATTAAAATTGTGACGAAAATCGATCATTATGAATGGTGACGGCTAACCATCAGATTATAGACTGGATATAAAATGGGTACAATTCGAACAAACTCCATTTAGTTGCTGTCTTGAAAACGAACCTATACTCCAAGTTTCAATTTAATGCATTCAGTAACAAAATACCAACGGCTTACACAGACAATTGTATTAAACGGAAAATGAAAAATGCTTGGCCTAAAAACGTCCGCGTTGAGTGGCCTTTCGCGGTATCGGCATTAAGTCGATGGCTCCCGATTCCGATTATAGATTATCACACTGAAAAATCGATTATCGGTTTTGAACCGGTTTCTGGGTTTTATACCCGGTGTACCGGTTATCAAACTCCCGCGAAACAACAACCAAAAATAGCTACGCATCCCAAACACGTATAAGTACTAGGAACCGATTATAGTAAATCTATTAGGAACCGATTATAGTTAATCTACCAGGAACCGATTATAGCCAATATATTAGGAACCGATTATAATCATTTGAATCGCATAGGCAACACCGACTGATTGTAACTGATGACAGAATATGATTTCAAACCGATGTCCGAGTGCTGCTGTGTAGGCTTCGTAATAATTAAGATGGGCGAAAAGCTAAACAAGTTTAATAAATTAGATTAAATGTCTAGTGACAAATTTACTCAAGTCGCTTAGATGTTATATATATATATTTTTTTTTCATCTTTGAAAAAGGAACAGTATGAACTCAAGGGTAATTTGCATAAAATCCCGTAATGCATACATAGATTTAAATTCTGCACTCTATATACACCTCCAACATTAATACCAAAAGTTTCTGGGGGATTGGCGACCTACACGTCGAAACTACGGCTTGTTCAAGCTATAGTTACGGAATATAGGTCGGCTACCAACAGTTTTCATTCTATCTTTGCTACTGGCCTAAACTTATGTAAACTAACGTCATTTAACCCATTCCCACTCAGTGGCGCTTTAAGACGCCACCAAGAAAAAAAGCTTTGGAAAACATTGTGGAAAATGAAGCAATTACTAGCGACAAGCTATTTCTTCATTTTCCACAATGTTTTCTTTCTAAAAAGACAAAAAATAATCTGAAATTTCATTAAGTTTAAATTGTCGTACGCATTTTCTTTCAATTTGGACCAGTATAAAATTTTCTTGTGTGGTAATGGGTTAATTTCACCATCGAACTTTATTGTCAGTGGTCAGTGGGAGTGGCCAGTGACAAGTCCATTCTTTGACCACCCCTTCTATTTACCAATGGACCTGGATAATATCTAAATCTGTAACCGGGACCTTGCTTGTATTCACAAATCTCGTCGTCAGTGTACAGCAAACCTGAAACGGGAAAGATTTGTCATTAACGATATTCCGGATTTTTGTTCTAGAAAAATACGATTTTATTCCGAAAACAAAAAAAAAAGGTTGTGGATTGAAATAAAGGTTAAGGCTCAATCATCTATTGAACGATCGCTTGCCCCGCCCATTTACTACGTTGGCCCCGACCTTTGACTCATACAGGAAAATCGAATTCGGTTTTAAGCGGCGTTACTTTTCAAAATTTAAGGCCAGTATCATGTAACAAACATTAAAGTAAAATGAACGGATGGAGACATAAACATCGTAACTACAGCTTGGAAAAGCTGTAGATACGAAGTATAAGTAAAGAAAAATCACTTAAATAGCGGCGGCAAATGTTGGATTTAGAAAAATCACTTTTTGGTCTAAATAAATGCTTTCATTGGTCGGCTCATTCGCACCAAACTCCAAATCTTCAATCATAAAATATCATGTGTTCGATCCCCGACGCGTTACCTTCTGTGCTATTACCCCGACCCTGTTTTCTTAAGTAGTATAAAGAACGTTGGGTTGTGGTGAATGAGAACCCAAACCTGCTCCTCAAAAGAACAGCTCCAAAGCTTTGGAAATCATTGAAGTATATGATGAAGGTATTGTTATAAGTCTACATAAGAATCCGCGTA
The DNA here is from genome assembly GCA_946902895.1 of Fragum fragum. NCBI lineage: Eukaryota > Metazoa > Mollusca > Bivalvia > Cardiida > Cardiidae > Fragum > Fragum fragum. The sequence continues at coordinate 46,136,063 of OX336379.1, forward strand.
GGGCCCCGAGGGCCGAGTTACTATAGCAGATAAGGATTAGGAACAATCTGTGGGCATGCGCATCTCGCTTCCAAAAGAGCTAGGACAAATAGTGATAGTCCTACCATATGACAGGCATGGTAGATATGGAAGCTCAGGTCAAAATTCCACCTAAATTCGAATTAGTTGCTTCTATTGATCATGTTGAAGCTAAAGTGTGTGTGTGTGTGTCTTTTCTTTTCTTTCTTTTTTTTTCAAGATCTCGTTAATGTATAAACATGTGATTTTCTTGCCAAAAGGATTGAAACTATAACCGACTTTGCATAACGAGGTCTAGAGAAAATCATCATTCAGAGAGTGACACATAACGAGGTCTAGAGAAAATCATCATTCAGAGAATGACAAAGTTAAAACCTTCGACATGAATTACATGTATATTCAATTACCAGTTATTAGTGTTTACAGTATACACGTGTATCGTAATATGTATATCTTTCATAGCCATTTTTCAAAGTATTTGATGAATTTATTACCAGTAGACTAGTATGTTTTTGTACTGGAAACTATGTATTGTTTGTCTTACCTTTTGTGATTTGCGTATATACTTCCTTTTGCGCAACGCAAATATAAATTGCGTCCTTGACGATTGCTGTATTTCTTAAAATATATCCGGCGAGCCGCCGACCTACAGATCATCAAACTGAGCTTTTACAAAAGCTCTATTTTGTATATTGTGGCTTGTAGAGCGAAAAATGATCATCCTAAAACATCGTTCAACTGCTTAAACCTTTGGAATACGATACTTGGAATCGAAATACGATCTAAGGGAGGCCAATTAGATATATTTTCTTTCTTCAAAGAACCAAAAATTTCGACCCCGGTCTGCACAGTCTGACAAGAGTCGATACTTTTCGCCAAAATTAGAAGGTCCATTTCCGCCCTACGGGATACAAGCATAAACCGGTTCACCATAAATCGTTAAACCACAAGTTACACGTACTGTACAATGAGACGGATAGCATCTGCCAATCAAAGATCGATCGACTGATCAAATCACACATTTAGACCAGCAGTGAACGTTGAACTCCAATATTGACCGACATTTATGGAGTTTTCGATTATCTTCCCATTGGTGTGAGTTAACAACCGGAAATGATATTTGCAGCGATCGGGGATCGAATACGGTACCTCATGATTTAGACTCCGATTCGCCGCCAGGTTCATTATGTCACATATAGGCCCGGTCACACAGCCTTCCGCGAGTTGATCACGAGTGTATCGCGAGGAAAAACTATCAAACGCGAAGTAAACGCGGTCACAAATGAATGACACGTGAATGAAACGTGGAGGACTCGCTAATAACAAGTGCGCACACGCGCTAAAAATATTACACGCGCTCGGAGCCCGATTTTATTTTTGAGCAGCACAAAAATTAGGCGCGACGGTCACCGCGTGTCGCACAAGTGGTGTAAACGCGGTACAAACGCGGACCAAACGCGATAACACGTGGTACACTCGCGGATCACAAGTGTACGACAAGTGGTCACTCGCGGGCATACGTAAAATTTCTTCGTGTGATTGCGTGTGTAGCACTTGTCACCCACTTGTGATCCGCTTGTCTACAGCGATCCTTGCACATGTGATAGCGTGTGCTTCGCGTGTAAAAGGCTTTCTCAGGTTTTGTGTCACGAGTCGTTCGCGGGCCATTCGCGTGTTTCCGCGATTGAACCACGACTGATTCGCGTGTTGTCCACGTCCCAATCACGTTTGTACTATAAGTTATTTCTGCTATAAAAAGATCGCGTGAGGGCCAGTTTTCATCAGTTGTAATCCAGACGTTAAAGAGGCAACATGGATCCGGCGCATCGTAATGCTATGGTTATGATGTTGCAGCAACATCAGAACCAGCTACTTCAGGTTCAGAAAGCCCTGGATGCCAGAAGAAGAGTGAGGAGAAGACGAAGACGGGATCTGGATCGGTAATGATCCAGAACACCGGGCGCGGTGGCTTTTATACACGCGGGCGGCAAGCGGAGCACAAGTGATCGGCACGTGACTCGCACGCGGAGCACACGCGATACACACGTGGAGCACACGCACCACACACGGAGCACAAGTGATACACACGCGCTGCGTGTGATCACTTGTGATCCCATTTTCTGACCACAAGCGCTCACACACGGAGGACTAGTGGTGGACACGCGATGGGCACTCGGAGCACACGCGCGCGTTTGGTCCACTTGTCATTCGCGTGTCTAGCACGTTTGAGACAATTTAGCTAACTTTTCACCGCGTGTAAAAAAAAATATGAAAAATTTGGCAAAATTACACGTGATCGACTCGTGGAAGGCTGTGTGACCGGGCCTTATGAAACATGCCAGTTTCAGATTGAATCATCGTTTTAGTCGATAGATAGCGGTTGTCAAGGAAAGAACCAGTCGGACTGAAAATGAGCTATTAACTTCTGCGATTGGTGGATAATGAATAAACTAAGATTGATAAGCAGCTTGAGGCTAGGAAAGGGTGTTGTGGTAGTACTGGTGTGAGAAATAATAGGAATCCATGGTTAGGTACTCCGTCAACCGCAATCTGCGATACTGTTAAAAGTGTCGTTAAACCCAATTCAATGATTCAATCAAATACTGCCTCGGCAAATATTCTTTCCAACAATTGTCTCCCACCAATGGGTGGATAATCGTAATCCTAAGATGCATATTAAGCAGCTAGAGGCTCGGAATGGTTTTAGTGGTAGTACAAGTGTGAGAAATACTAGGAATCCACGGTAAGCCGCGATATGACTGAAATACTGTTAGAAATGACGTTAAACACAATTCAATGAATGAATGAACCAAACAATCAATTAACAAATTAACATATCAACGGACCAACCAATTAGTCAATCAATCAATCATTCAATTAATCAATCAATCAATAAAGACAGCGAAACCTAAAATAAACCACCTGGCCACAATGGTTGTAAAGTCACAGCGGAAGATGCAGTTACGTCTGTGGTTGTTAAACATCCTCCATTTGAACCACTGAAATTATACGAAGCGAGAAAACGTGCTCATCAGACCCATTTCCACACCAGTCTGCGATTTCATAACCGTCTAGAAAGAAAGGCTTGAGAACACATTGCGGCAAATGAAGAAATTGCTTGTTACAAGCAATTTCTTCATTATCAACATTGTTTTCCAGCCGAAACGCAAAAAAAAAAAAAAAAAAAAGAATAATAATAATAATAAAATTTCATAAGAAAAACATTGTCCTCTGCAATTTCAAGGAATTATTTAAGTGGTAAAGGGTTAATTAACAAAAGGTACATATTCACGGACAAATAAGATAAACTTTGAAGACTTGTCGGGTAGACAATTGCTACCATTATTACTACTGTTCGATGGTCGAACAAGTACAGTTCGGTAGCTATCAAAATTACGTCATTTAACCTTTAACCCCTTCTTAACTGTAAATTTGTCTAGGGGATCCGATTGCATCTAATATATAGGAACGTTAGTATAAGCTGAATAACAGCAAATATTGGATTCATCTTTTAACCTCGGGGAGTTTTAAAGGATTCATTTATAAACAGAGGTGCGTTCTTTTCGTCGAGATTCTTAAGATTCTTATTAAGATTCGTCGAGATTCTTAAGATTCTTATTAAGATTCGTCGGTTTTTAGCTGAGCTTGCGAAATACTGTTTCTTTGAATGATTTTTACATGGTTTGGAGTGTTCCTTTGTTATAAATTACCTTATTGATTTGCTGTAAAATCAAAGGTTTGAACGCACTGATAGAACTTGTTGTTCAAAAATCAATATTTCTTTTGGATATCAATTTCATAAACAACTCTGGCATAAAAAATGCAACCAGGATGTGTAGACTAAGATCAGACTGCACTTATGTGCAGGCTGATCTTGTCTACACCTCCTGCCAAAACCGGAATATTCCGGGTTTAGCTTTACAAGATCTTTAATATCGTCGCTAAATAAACAGTACCTTAAATATATTGACATTGACGAAACACTACATGCACTCCATCCGGTTGGCTTACTTCCCATAATTCCATCATTCGGGGAGGGGCATCCTTCATCTGCGTCATGACTCATGTTCATTCTATTAAAGGACAAACGAGTATCAATTGTAAAAGAAATTTATTCATCACGCTGTGCATCAGTTTATCTATCCGTCTGGACTAGTTCCTTGAATAACCGTTGGGTCAAATGAATGAATCTTCATGTTTTTAGCTCCTTATGATATCGCATATGAATTACCTTTTCGCACATGTTCTGTCTTCAGGGGGGAAAAGGACCTTCTTGTTCAATTTTGAATTTCATTTTAAACCCCTTTCAATCCCTGCTTTTTACGCCCCTGTGATTTAAAAACTAGGAAACATTGTAGAGAATGACAAGCAATTTCTTCTTTTTCTTCAATATTTCCAACCATGCTGGGGTTTTTTTTTTTGTGTGTGTGTGTGTTTTATTTTAGCTTCGAGAACCTTTGACATGTCTAAACTTTTGCAAAATAGATTAGGAGTAAAAAAAAGGTATTTTTCCTTCATTGAGGCATGAAAAACTAAATCACTCTGTAACTGTGTAGGAATGCTTGAAGCAGCAATTATGTCGCTAATTCGTTCCTCACACCTTTGCGTATCGACCCGCGTAAGCGTGGTGTATCACGATAAGAAAGGAACGCCGTGACAATGTAGCAGGAACGCGGCTTAACGTAGCGCATACGCCTCGATACGTAGCAAGATCTCCTCGTACGCCGAGGGTCGACGTATTTTTAAGTGTGCACTTAAAAATGCGTAGCATGTACGTGACAGCTCTGATACGCCGCGCTTACGTAGTACATACGCCGTAGAAACGAAAACAACGTAGCCGTTACATAGCGGGAACGTAGCTCTTTCGTAAAGCTAATCATGCCGCGTAACCATGGCGTAAGCCCGCGTATGCGTGGCGTTTGTGCGGCGTATGTGCGACGTAAACCACGTTGTCACTACGTTTTCTTGGTTTTGATTTCGTAACCACGGCGTAAGAGCTACGTTTGTACGGCATATCTCGCGTTCATGCTACGTACGTGTTACGTATGCTTCGTTTCTATTTCGTTGCAGCTGCTTTGGTGTTGCGTTGTCGGAGTTTCTATGGCGTTCAAAGAGTTTGTGTCTGAATAGCGCCATAGTACCAGTATCCTTGGTCTGCTCTCATTATTTCCAAAGTCATGGACCAAGAAGATTATGATATTGCTGTTGTCGGACTTGCCTGGACATTTTTGCTGACAAAAACAAACTGAAACAACTAAGCTAAGATCTGGAAGCAACAGCTGGCATTTTTCTCTTCCCCTTACCACGCGTTTTTGACTTAGGTGGCATCTTCGGCTGCTTTCTGATGAATGACTACAACGACGTGAAAAAAACAGTTTTATACCCAAAAGTAAACAGTAAACGTCGTGATTACGCAGCAGCAACGCCGCGCGAACGAATGGAACGCCGTGCTTACGTAGCGGTTACGCCGCGACAACGCCTTATACGCCACGCTTATGCCTCAGAACCTTGTACTTACGCCACTGGATCTCAATACAAACACGGGAACGCAGCAGGAACGCCGCGGAAACGCCGCAGGAACGTAGTACATACGTCATACCATTGAGATCGAACAAAATACGCCTTGGTCATCGGCGTTTGATCCACGTAAAACATTTTTGGCTCAAACGCCGCAGATACGCAAAGGTGTGAGAGCAGCATAACAAACAAAATGATTAAAAAAATGTCGGAGATTCTTGTAAAGAATTCACTTCTGGAGTAAATAAATCATTTGATTAGTTCGACTTTATTGATAGCGACAATCCGTCAGTTTTTCCCCTTTTCTAATAACATGAATCATTGCAATGATCTCACCACCACATATGTATTCCTATTATCCATGTGAACGATGCGCCTAAAAACATTTCACAGAACAAGCCGTTTAGGTGATTGACTGGTCAAGTAAAAAATGAACACGGTACACCACCGAAAAGTGAATCAGAGGTCTAGATAAGAGGGGATAACAGTATTCTAAAATCTTTATCTCTCAACGAAACCCTATGTTGTGTGTACTCATTTAAATTGTCTCGTTGAGCAGCATATGGCAGTATAGGTGAATATTGAAATCTAAAATACGAATTACGCTCTCTATCTGTAGCTCTAGAATTGCCACAATTGTCCATAGTTCTATTTCTGTCTTTGCAGCGAATTTCTGTCTTACTTTTTCCAACGACCAATTAAACTATAGAATATTAGATGGATATAGTGTAAACAACTTTGTACTTACACATGTCCAAACTCGTGTGCAGGTATCGTGAACTCAGTTGGACGAACGTACGTGGTTACGGCACATTTTAACCCATCAATGCAAACTTTTCCTGTGAAAGCCTTGCCACCCACATCAGGTGAATCCACTCTGTCAATAAACATATTTCTAGTAAAACATATACATTCCAAATAGCCAAAATCGGGAACACCAGAAAAACTCCGTATCTAACAGTGTCAACTGCGTTTCAATATAGGGTAGTCTAAGATTATGCTATTCTAATTCTGTAGATGACGTCATTGTGCGAATATACGTTATCAGAATGAAAAAACAGAAGGAACAGATTTTTAAGATTTTATCAATAGAATAATAGGAAAAGTAATAAATAGAATATTACTTTTCGTTAGGTATGTAATAAATGTAATATTACATGTACTGTTTATACAATTCTTTTTAGATTTTATCAATAAGATAATAGGTATGTAACAAATGGAATATTACATTACGATAGCGATACAATATCTTGTATTTACTTCTCGCTGCGGAGGAAAATTTAATATTTCACTCGTGAAATATCAAAATTCTCCTCCGCAGCTCAAAGCAAAAACAAGATGTTCTATCTCTTTCGTAAAATAAAATTCTCTTTTTATCCAACATTTTACGACGAATGGACAATAAAAAATGTCGTAACTACAGCTTCAATAAAACTCTAGATACCGAATTTTTGGTACCCAACCTACGACTTTTTCATTATACACAAAGCACTAGTATTCGATCAATCACCATAGTTAAGCGACTTATCAAAGCTGTAGTTACGGTATTTTGCACACGCACCGACGATATTTGTTAAAATAGTAAAAAGGGGTAACAAACTAAATGATATTGTCGTTATTTAAAAAGCGGTAAGGGTTTTAAAGCAAAAGGCAGATTATCGGATTGCGATCTAAACATCGTACATACAGCTACAATAATCTGTAGTTACGATTAATAAGTCAACAACCCAGCACAATGCTTCAAATCAGTGTCGTAGTTCAAATCTCTTTTCTTATCTAAATGAATAATTGATTGGTCAATCGAAATCTCAGCGAAAACAGCGATTTGTCAACTACTAACCCCGTAAACAGATGAATTGTGTCGTAGTTCGCGTATGTTCCCTGTGATTGTGCCCCTCCACAGACAGACCCCAGTGTATTCTGGAGAGTACTGCTCACCGAGTACCAGCTCTGAAACAATGGTGGACCCATTACCAGACGACAAAAATTAGACTGGTCCAAATCCAAAGAAGTTGCAGACGAAAATTATTGGTTCATACGATTCAAAATATCTTTGTCTTTCTGGAGGAAAACAATGTAAAAAATGGCGAAATTACTTGTGACATGCGCTTTCTACATTTCCACGTTGTTTTTCAGTTTTTTTTTTCTTAAGGGACGTCAAAAAGCGCGATTGTGAGGTAACTGGTTAAGCCTGAAAACGATCTTATAAACGGGATGAAAAATAAACCGCTTTAGGCTGATTGGATTTTCTTTCTTTTTTTCTTAATGACTTAATCAAAATGATTTTAAGCTAACAGCAAATAGTTGGCGAAAGTTAAAAAGAAATATTGTTACAGTTTTAGCTGGAGCCATGAGACTTTGTCGACAGCTGACAAAATGTAGCCGAGCGTGTCGATTACAATAAGATTACAGCTATTTATTTTCACTACTTCCGTTCCATCTTATAGACAACAGAGACCAGAATTCATGAAAAATGTATAGTGATCGAAACATCTTAACATAAACACCGCATGCGGTTGCAAACGCTCAGTTATTCAAGTGCTTGGTGATAGGTTAAAACTATATATTGAAAAGGAAAATTATTCGTCCAAAAATGCATTTAGATTTATCACAAATAAGAGATTATTACAAAATGTCGAAGTTTGTGGACAACAACGACTCATACATAGACGACGCCCTGTTTGTTACAATACCTCGCTTTTCCTTGAAATCAGCCGAGCCAAAAAAGCATGGTTAAGTTTGGGATAAAATCGCAATTAATATCATTTGTTTGAACCTTTCCTGTTCAATCCCTAGTTTTTTCATCTCTGTGAATATATAATTGATCGCTTTTCTCCGAAATCAAGCTAGGTAAAAAAAGTATGGTAAAGTTTGGAATACAAGCGCTATTAATATTATTTGTTTATGTTCATTTCCTGGTTTTACTCCCTGTAAATTTATGATTGACAAATTATTGTAGAAAAAGAATAAATTGCTTGTATAAAGCAATTCCTTCTTTCTTAACAATATTTCTACTCTACTGAAGGGTTACTTTCCAAATTAAAACCAGATTAGAATTTCGTCTGTCAAACCTATTAATTTGGAACAGGGCAATATCACACTTCCGAACTGAGTAGAAAATTAGATTAGTCAATCAATTGTTTCTTTTTCATTTTATTTGTGTACCTACCGGATTGGTTTCCCAAAATTCAAGAAGTTTTATATCTATAATCATGTTGTATCCCAGAACATTAGCTTTACTCCATTCAGCTTGCATCTGAAAGTACAACGTATGCATTATGTTTGTATTAAATATAGGATATCCTGTCTTTCGAAATGGCACCTTCTGTGTGGTGAGAAATATACTTTTAGGGCGTATAGGAAATATATTACATTGATTAAATTCACAGTGAAGTTAGCTGCCCCAGCCGCCATGACATGACCTTAATACTGTTAAAAGTGGCTTTAAAACTCGTTCATACAATCAAATAAGAACGAACCATACAAACAAATAAGGACGAACAACGTGACAATGCTACATGACGCCGGAAGTCGAACTCAGTTGATAGGCTCACATATGCGGTAAATAGACGTGCCCTAATGGTATGAGTGATTGAAGCTTTTAAAGATTTGTTATTTTCTGGTTACTTAGAAGTACAAAGATTTAATCTGCTTTTGTCAAAATGAGTTCGTGGGCTCTGCCCACATGTAAAGGTAAAAGAATTAAAAAGTAAAGGGAGACTCTGTTATCCGACCACTTAACAAACTATCCCCCTACACAATATTTTAGATGCCTTTTTTTCATCGCACAAAATCACAATATTGAGAATAAGACGTTCAATTTAAATCGGTTTAAACCTTTCTGATAGAACAAAGTTGTGTTAAATCGACAAACGACGATTTGGCACCCTTCAACGATGTGTACCCTGATCAAATAGTGTACAAAGATCAATGGACCAATCGCTGTCCCCGATTGTATTTACCCCGTGCAATCGAACAAGAATTTGGTCTGTAAATTCAGCATCAGTAGAGTAGCCCAGGGCCTTCAGTCTGTTCACGTAATCCTCGTCAACGAATACTGCGGTTTCTGCCGTTAGGGTCGTCACACTGCGTTTATATCTCGAATCTTCCGAGTTTTCCTCGGTGTCTAAAACGAGAGAGGGAGGGGCGTGTGTATTACATGATATTTTATTCCTCACACATTGAGCACTAAAATTGCAAGTGCATTTTAACACTAACTCGACATGCAAGGAAAAAGAAATAAACGCAACCTTTGGTATTTTTTCTCTTTGTAATCTTTTCTGGGAGAATTGGTAAGTTACAATTTCAGTAAAAAAGTGTAAAAATTCAATTTGTAGATGCAAATGCAATTATTAAATGAATGCAACTCTAAAATAAGCTATCCAGTATGATAGACAATATTATGAAGAAAGAAGAAATTGCTTATAACAAGCAATTTTTTTCTTTTCTACAATGTTTTCTCAAGTATCATATGACAGGGACGTACAAATCAGGGATTGTATGGATAAGGGTTAAAGTGTAGTTTTGAAGACTCAACTAAAATTACCATATGGACACACTTGAAATGATATTTAAAAGAGAGGGAGACAGAGAGTCTCTACTCCAGGTGTACCCTTGCAAGCTGACTAGGGTCCAATCTTTTCGCCTTTTACACGGTCACATACGGAAACAATGTAAATCCTTGAGAGATCAAACTCGTAGATATATCGTTAGCCACGTCCACTGACAGGAGGTTTAACTTCAATTTAGAGATGAAGAGAATATTTTTTGTTTTCATGGAGGTATGAACCGAAAAAACTAATCATACTGTATGAATGCGCGAAGCGGATTCATACAGTGTGTGATTAGGTTTTTCGGTTCATACCTCCATGAACACAAAACATATTCTCTTCATTTCTTATAATTTAATAGCATCGAGCGAAAAATGCAACAACTTAACAAATTTTGATACCTTTTTATAGTGAACTATTTTGTGCGGAAGCATTCAAAATGGCTGCGTACTCAAAATTTTGTTCATGGACGTATGAATTATATTTTTCGACCAATCAGATCGCTCGTTTTTGATAGACGAAACTAACAATTAAATTACAGAGATATAATACGAAATTAATTTGTGTAACATACGATCAGGTCAAAATACAAAGCAATAGTTGGTTTGGGACCTAAATTACAGCTTGAATACGCTATATAAAAGAAGTTTAAAACGGCCATAAACCGAAATATTTTGAATGAATGTCTAATACAACAACGCACTTTTGGTATAAACGAATAATTTGATTGGTCAATCGCTTTTTTTAAAACAGCGGCGATCAGTCAATCAAATTGTATGAAGAATAGGTACAAGGGTGAATCTACTATCAGACTGTCGAAAATGAAAGCTTCATATCAAAGGGGGACAATCAAGAATAATCGTTTGAGTTGGAGAAGCCGTAGTTATCTTTCTTTGTTAATATAACCTTTCACACACATCCGAAGAACGAGAAAATCGAATGTATGCCATGCCGTTTGTAAACATTTTTCTTTTTAATTATATAATGATAAATGATGCAAGGCCAAATGAAAGCAAAAGCAGGCTTTATCTTCTCACTATGTACGCAAGCAATGGTGGCTCTTGGTCCGGGATTATTTCAGATTATTACATATATTTTAGAGATTGCCATTGATTCAATGATTCAATGATTCAACGGTATACAAACGTATATTAACAGTCTTATACTGTTTACAGTTTCGTTTTATATTTCACATGATATCAATAACCAAAATAAGGTAATTTGAATAAGGTAGAATATCTTTATTATATTTTTTAGCGAGCCAAATGACCTCCGCTGTCGATTTGCCGAAAATCCCCAGTCATTCTTTCATTAGGTAGCAATGGGTATTTTGGTTATTTTGGGTAATTGAATTGGGATCAGATTTACAAAGACGTGACCCCGCTGTAGTCAGTTAGCCTATTATTTCATAACAGGTGGGTGGAGGACTGTGTAATTCAGCTATATGTGTAGGTTCATGTACAATTAAAAAGGCCTAATAATAATTCTGATTTACTAAATAACTAAGTTCTAAAAGAGGAAGTAATGTATGAATTTCAATGTCGCTGGATTGTCCAATCGCGCTGTCAATCAAGGATTAGATAGACCAATCAAATCATTCATTCAGCCCGGAATTGAGCTTAAAATTTCTACATTGGCGACCATTTTTTGTGAAAGATTTTTGTTCGTTTGGCGACTTAATGGTCGTAACTACAGCTTATTAAAGCTGTAGTTACGACCATTAGGTCGCCAACCAACTATTTTACTTTTATGTTAATGCTGCAGGCTATTAATTTTGAAAAAAAAAACCACCTTTAAAATCGAAGCGGAACTTCCTCTTAGAGTCAGCGGACGGGGTCAAAGGGGTTAACGGGCAGCGCAAGCTATTGGTCAATTGAAAACGTATAATGATTTCGGTAATAATCCATTAATTTTTTTTAAATGAAATTTCTCCAATATCCAGCTACCTGATGGGGGTGAACCTTTCCTCGACCTGAGGTTTGGTGAAATATAAGAATGTCACTAGGCAGCTCGGATCCAAAACAAAGTGTCTGATTGAAACTTTAACCTGATATTCCTCATTATTTATCAGCCTACCTTTAACCCGACCGGGCTGACCAGGGTTTTCAGAATCATTTTTGTCGGGGTTAATTCTAAAGTCGTCGTCTATATTTAACAAATTCTTCCGGTGGCCTATTATAATTTCGTGATCTGTATCTTCTGATTTCGACAGCGACTCAAACCAGTATGTACTTCCTCTGTCTGTAAACGCACCTTCCTAAATAGATAAATATACAACCCTTATTTCAGACAAACTGAATCTAAAATTGACGGGTCGCCGTTCTCAATCAAAACATCGATTGACCAATCAAATTATTCATGTAGATCGGAAAAAAACTTTGAATTTTGACATTCTATTTGGTATGGCAACTTGTACGTCGTTACTAACGAAGTTTAGCTTGCCAACCAATGGAAATGAATTACATTCCTGGTCACAATTTTTATGTTCACTACCTCAGTCGAACTGGCATATTGGAAGTCAGTTAGCATGGCTAGCGAACCGTCTTTTACTGATGGAATCGAACAATCGCTGGTACCACCCACTAGCTCCGTTGATCTCGCCCATTGACTCCTACAGGAAGTTCCGCTTTCGATTCTAAACGACAATATTTTGCAAAATCTACAGCCAGAACAATGCACCAAAAATCAAATCCTTGGTTGGGAACTTACACGTCGCAACTACAGCTTGAATAAGCTGTAGTTACGACGCTTAAGTCGCAGAGCCAACAAAAGCTGAATAAGAATGGCGACTTATATCGGAGTTCGACTGATTTTTTGATGGTCAGTCGCGATTTTTCTTTTATTCCATGCATAATTCTCTACACTACCCCTTCTACGTTTAGATATTTTAGGACCTTTAAATTGCTTTACGCGGGACTCCATTGACTGACATCTCCACAATACGCTATTCCGTGTTTAAGGACGGGCGCTAAGGAACTATTCTTACAGCGCCACAAGCATTCCTTTAGAGTTTCAAGATATTCAAGAGAATACTATCATATGTCTGTTAATTGATCGACACACAAACGGACGGGCAGACAGACAGACAGAAACCACAGCATCGCTACTCGATCCTATACGTTATTATGCACTATATATCCCCTACGTATTAACTTAGAAAAGAAAACATGGGATATAATGTAGTTGTGCTTATTTAAAGAAAATTAATTCCTTTAATGTTCAATCCCTGGATTTTACGTCCAAGTGTTTTTATACTTGAGAAAACTTGGAGGAAAAAGAAGAAAGTGCTTTGTTACGAGTAATTTCTTCTTTTGCCACAATATTTTCTTTACTATTGAATGATAATTTTCCGATAAAATCAGTTTTTAATTATCGTCTGTAAAACCTTTGAGTTTGGACAGGTCTAAAATCATGCAAATCAGTAAAAAGGGTTAAAAAGTAATAGTAATGAGCAGACTATTTGTTTACATACCAAATTATCACATACTGCAACACTTGCGACGGAGTTTGGATCAGATTTTAAACTCCCAGTATAAAAACAATCTTTCACCGTCATATGAGACGTGCGTAAAAAGTCCCTTTGTCTGAACATAATTTTGGTGGTATCTTTGGTTATTTGAGCGGTTTTGTGTAAATCAAGCTCCAGTACACTGTCGTCTGTTTGTATATGTAGCACGAGTTCATCGTCGAAAGACCCCGTGTCTCTTTTACGCCTACGTAATTCCCCGATGCCAAATCTGAAACGAGATGTTTTGCTTGTTTAAATGGGGTTTTACTGCAATTTAAATAGTATTTAAGTTATATCGCGGAGGCTGGAGCACTTAACCATAGATTCCTGGTATTTCTCAAACCAGTACAATCACAGCATCCTTTCCGAGCCTCCAGCTGCTCATCCCGAATATGTTTACAGTTATCTACCCATTGGTGAGAGAGAAATGCCTTGAAGGATATTTGCCGAGACCGAGGATCGAACCTGGACATCATCATTGAGAGTCCGATGCGCTACAAACTGCACCATGGCCGCGGTCCTGCAACAAGACGTTGGCGAAAGCACGCAAGTATAGAAAATCTAACGGGAATTTATTAATCTAACGAATTTATATTAAAATATTGAAGCAAACTTTCGACTGTATGTTTATAGATGTAAAAGTTATAGCGAGCGATCAAAGGTCGATTTTGTCAAGACAGGTGATCGCATACTATAGTTTGTACATCTATAACTATTCTATACAGAATATGCAATAATGTACAAGATTTTATCCGGTATAACAAGCGTTACATTTTGTGGTTAAGTGACGAATCAATTGTTTGCATCTAGAAATTTCATATGATGCAAATGGTAAACTGTTCAGAAAGTACACCGTCTTTGGGCGTGCGAAATGTCGTAGCAAGTTGAGTAACGACATTTTGCACGCCCAACGACTAATTACTGATGATATAAAGTACCTGTTTTGCAACCCATCGGATTTCGTATTATAGAAATGCACATTTCCTCGTTTTAAATCTTCGAACCCATCTGCAAATAAATGAAGAGAGTAAAGAGTAAATTATCAAACAATCAGATATATGTACAGAGGTCTGTCTTCTTTAAACATTTCCTCCCGTCGAATTTACCAATTTCGGCTGTCGATCAAATAGCGAGTCAGACAATGAAATCATTCATTTAAACCAGAAATGAATTTTGAGCCCCAACATTGGCCGCCATTTCTATTTACTTTTTTGTTGGTTTGGCGACTTAAACAAGACGCTGTAGTTGCGACATTTAAGTCCCAAAACCAACCATTTTGTTTTGTTACATTGCTCTGGCTTTAAAATTTGCATAATAACGCCGTTTAAAATCGAAGCGGTACTTCTTGTCGGAGTTAATGTACGGGGCTAACGAAGTTAGTCGGCGGTGTCAGGTCAATTAGCACGAACGCAACACCAAATGCTGTGCAATTCAATGGGGCACGTGCAAGTTTCAGACTTCCAAGTCTTTGACATTCTTGTATTTTATCCGGTGCAGCTTATACGGGGTGTGCAAAAAATCGACCATGCGTTCAGAATAGGAAATCGAATGTTAACGCTCAATAGATGGGACCAGAAATTGAATTTTTGGTCGAGAACGAATTACAGCGGTACGCCTTCGGCATATGCTGTGTAACATAAAAGATTTTTTTTTAAAATTCGCTTAAGCGTGCTAAATTTGAAAAAAAAAAAAAATAGCTGGCCGTACAAGGTAATAAACATAGCGAGAATAGAAAAAAAAAACTGCTTGATACATTCACCTTCTTCTTTACCCCTGATGTTTTCTGTGTCTATTTTCCTTCGGAGTATAAACATGTTGAATTGTGCGATAACAGATTAAACCTATTGAAATTATAAATGCACAATATGTCTTATACAGCGATATTGTATTGCATCCTTTTTTGCCCGACACTCGGTTTTTCTACCCTAGAATAACTCGTTCGTACCGGCGAAGAGTGTTTCTGCTCTACAACGCTCCATTTTACCTCAATATTGCAGAGCACATTTTTCATTTTCCGAAAACTGCTGTAGAAAACTAATTGCTGCCCCACAGATGACGACTCTTTTCTTTATGTTATTATCATTTTTTATGTATTCATTCATTTATATGTTTTTATTACTTATTATTTTGTATTTATCAAAATTTTGTCACCATACCTATTTCTCTTTTCTGCAATATGTGGTGTATGTCTGTTTTCAGTCTAATGGCTGTGACCTGAAATAAAAGGGTTTCGACTGAATGGCAATGCCGATAACGGAAAACTACTTAACCTTTTCCTGTTTAATTCTTGGTTTTTACGCCCGAGTGACTCGATACTTAAGAAAACATTGTGAAAAAAAAAAAGAAAGAAATTGCTTGTAACAAGCAATTTCTTCTTTTTTCACAATATTTTCGACTCTATTAGATAATTATTTTTCAAATAAAATTAACTTTAAATTATCGTCTGCATAACCGTTGTATTTAGACAAGTCTAAAATTCTGCAAAACAGTAAAGGGTTGACCCATTCCAATACAATCCAACCCTCTTACCCTCTTTATGAAATACTGAAAAACATTGTGAAAAATGAAGAAACTACTTGCTACAAGCAATTTCTTCATTATCCACAGTGTTTTCTACTCCAAAAATACAACGATATTTTTTCACTATGCATAATGTTTTACCCCAAACATACAAGGATATTATTATTTTCATCAATTTGAAATTATCCTCTGCAACTTGTTTTAATTTGAACAAGTCTGGAACTTTGTCATCTGGTAATGGATTAATCACAGTAGGCTTTTTTAACAAACGTTATATTCGTATGTGTAGAAACAACAGTTCTTGTAATTCAAAATTCCTGATGAACTATCATGAAAGATTAAGAGAAAAGATAATAATTATAAAAATGCGTCCTAATTAAATTGAACATTTCTTAGAGAAATATTTGCTGAATTCTGATATATCTTGGTAAGGGTACCAAAGATGGCATTGCAGCTTAATCAAGCTTTAGCTACAATTTTTCGATAACACATCACCACTTAAGCTTATGTGACTATTATTTGTTTAAGACTTGGCCATCAAATAGTACTCTTAAATTTCCAAAAGACTTTCTTGTTTCACAAATTGTCAAATCGATATTATAGAAATTTTGCAAAATTTATGACCAGTAACAAAAAAAAGCAAAAAAAAAAAAATTCGTAGACGTTCACGTCGCAATTGCAGCTTGAATAAACTGTAGTTTTGTCGTTTAAATCGCTAAATCAATAAAAATTGTTTCACACAAAGGTCGACCAGTATTGGAATTAAAATTTCTCTTCCTGTCTAAATGGATGAATAAATCAAAGTGAAACTTCCTGTAGAAGTCAATGTGTGGAGCAAATGGTGAAAGTGGGCGGAACTAGCGTTTGGCCAATTTAGCTGATTAGTACGTTTTATGGGCAATGCCGTGTTGTCAGCCCGATTAGCTCAGTTGGTAGAGCACTTGACTTCAAACCTCAAGATCACGGGTTCGAGCCCTGGGCTGACCATATCAACTAACAAACTAATTGTCTTTCGGATGAGACGTTAAACCGAGGCCCCGTGTGACGATGCTATCCATCGAGCACGTTAAAGAACCAGGCGGAGCTCTCAGCAGTTACGTCCTGTATCCTTGCACTATCCCCCGTAACAACTAACCGTCTTCCGGGGGCGTCGCTCATATGGGCATGTGCTACGGTAGAGACGATAAATAAACGGAAATACACACAATGCCGTGTCGGAACGGAGCGCCATTATCCAATACCTCAGGTCAAATGACGAATCGCTGGCCACGCCCACTGACCTTCGAGGAAACATTTTTTATCTAACGTATCTAACACCGAAATAAAACCTAGAGCACCTCGTTGGGGGCCATCTAACGTCGTGATTCTGTCTGATCTCGTTAATCATGGAGTTCCCACGGAGATAATTCTATCTTGAAAATTGGATTAAGAATATAAAATCGCGTGTAATAGATTATGTTACACAGGACACAAATTAGTCTGATTTAAATGTTTAGATATGCAACACTGTTCAAAAAGAGAAAAGCTTCATGCTGATTCGCTATTCATTCGCGTTTCAAAAGGAAAGTATGATACACTCGGGATTATTTATAAAAATCTAATTTACAGTCGAAACATTTACGCCCTGAAAATGAATCAATTGAAATTAAGCCTAATTAATTTATAACTTATTTAGCTATCATAGAATTAAACCCTTTTCTCGTCCAATCCTTTATTTTTACACCCCTTTGATTTTATCATGAGAAAACATTGTAGAAAAAGACGAAAAAGCTAATCACACTGTATGAATACGCGAAGAGGATTCATACATAAGAGTGATTATGTTTTTCGGTTCATACCTCCATGAAAAACAAAAAAAAAAGTATTTCTTCGTTGCTTGTAATTTAATAGCATCGAGCGGAACAAGCAAATACTTTACAATTTTTGATCCGTTTTCGTATTGGACTATTTGTGTGGAAGCATACAAAATAACTGCGTACTCAAAATTTTGTTCATTGAGGTATGAATTACTTTTCGACCGATCAGAACGGCCGTGTATGATAGACAAAACCAAATTTTGAGTTATTATCTGATAATTCTAATTAAGTTTTGTCGATATGAATAGTGTATTCTAAATTTCAAAAAGAATTTAAAAATCATGCCTCAATTATAAACAAATTGAGGACTGAACGTTTACTGTACCTTAAATACAAGAAGTCCAATTAAAAACCTGGAAATATGTACGAAAACTGATTATTTTACATGATCGAATGAAATATGCCTTAACAAAATAAAAATCGTGTTTTCATTGAAACATGGAAATAAAAACCACTTAGCAGCTTCATAGAATGAACTTAACCAATCGCTGGCTCCACTCTCTGACTCATTTGGCTCCGCCATTTGACGCCGACAGAAATTCCGCTTCGATTTTTAACGGCGTTATTTTGCATCAATTATGACCAAATAAGTAGAATGGTTGGTTGGCGACCTAAACGTGTAACTACAGTTTGCATAAGCTGTAGCTACGACGTTTAAGTCGCCAAACAACTACATTTTTAACACAAATGACGGTAAATTTTTGAGTTTAAATCTCAATTCCGGGCTGAATGAATTATTTGATCGGACGATTAAATCCTTGATTGACAAACGCGATTGGCTAATTAAGTAATAAATTGATTGCATTGGCAACCTAAACCTCGTAATCACATCTTGTTTTCTGGGCAGTAAAATAGAGTCACTCGTCGTATCTATAGCCTTTCGGTGACCATGAATCTTAAAATATCTTCAGATAACATAGTGAAGTCTATGGTAAGATATGTCTATGTGCAAATGTACAGGCTGATCTGAGTCTTTACTTTACTCACATGATGATGCGGTAATAAACAATAGAAAGCCAAGTGTTGACTGTGAGGATATGTAGAGTCGGATCAGCGTGTGAGGATATGTAGAATTTGATCGGCATGTGAGGATGTGTAGACTGTGATCATTGTGTGGAGATATGTAGTTTGTGATCAGTGTTTGGGTTTATGTAGACTTTTATCAGCACATGAGGATGTGTAGACTTTGATCGGTGTGAGGATGTGTAGTCTGTGATCAGTATTTGAGGATGTGTAGACTTTGATCACTGTGTGAGAATGTGTAGAGTCTGATCAGTGTGTGAGAATGTGTAGACTCTGATCAGTGTGTGAGAATGTGTAGACTTTGATCGGTGTGTGAGAATGTGTAGAGTCTGATCAGTGTGTGAGAATGTGTAGAGTCTGATCAGTGTGTGAGAATGTGTAGAGTCTGATCAGTGTGTGAGAATGTGTAGAGTCTGATCAGTGTGTGAGAATGTGTAGAGTCTGATCAGTGTGTGAGAATGTGTAGAGTCTGATCAGTGTGTGAGAATGTGTAGAGTCTGATCAGTGTGTGAGAATGTGTAGAGTCTGATCAGTGTGTGAGAATGTGTAGAGTCTGATCAGTGTGTGAGAATGTGTAGAGTCTGATCAGTGTGTGAGAATGTCTAGAGTCTGATCAGTGTGTGAGGGTGTGTAGACTTTGATCAGTGTGTGAGAATGTGTAGAGTCTGATTAGTGTTTGAGGATGTGTAGAGTCTGATCAGTGTGTGAGAATGTGTAGAGTCTGATTAGTGTTTGAGGATGTGTAGAGTCTGATCAGTGTGTGAGAATGTCTAGAGTCTGATTAGTGTTTGAGGATGTCTAGAGTCTGATCAGTGTGTGAGAATGTGTAGAGTCTGATTAGTGTTTGAGGATGTGTTGAGTCTGATCAACATGCGAGGATAATTCGTCCTACCTGAGACGTTCCTTGTCAATGAATAATTATCATACGTGCAGTCTGATGTTAATCCTTTTAACCCATTTAAGCTGCATTTGTAAAAAAACTGGTTTTCAAGAGAAAAGGTTGTTACACAATCAAGCCTTTCAGCGCTTTCATTCCCATACATTTAACATAGTTATAAAGAGGGAATGTTATTCAGTTTGACAATGGTTAACATAATGCCACTCTCAAGTAATTTTATTAGCTAGCAAAGCGTAAGCTTTGATAGCTTAAGTTAACAAACAAAATTTTGATGTCTTCTCAGAGTTCAAACGAGTGCAAACTGCCACTGGAGGCTTAACCATTAAATCCATTGAATGTCTACGCCAAAAAAGTAGTTCTTTTGTATACTCGAGTTTATTGTGTTCAAAATGACTGGCCAACCGAATTAACTTTATTCAATTTGTAGAGAACACATTCCAAAGCATACTATACAACCGATTCGCATTCAATCCCGTTTTTAAGAATCCCCCCAAAAAGGCTTTTGAAAACATTGTAGACAATGAAGAAATTGCTTGTAACAAGCAATTTCTTCATTGTCCACAATGTTTGCTACCCTACCAAAGGCAAAGAAGATTACATAACGAAACAATGCTTTGCTAGCTTACAGTACTTTCAGTACTTTGATTTCTCTCATCGTATCAAATCTTGATATATATTAATAACCGTGAATGTCGATCACAGATGTCCACAAGTATCAAAGACGTATATGTGTTGATCGATTTTGAACGTTCATCTCGCGCAAGGTTAGACTATTTTTCCGTGATAACGCTATATTATCATTACAATTATCGTTATTTTATGATTATTATTTGCATAAAGTAATGATAATTGTCAAGATTTCACTTATCATTTGAAATCTATAAAACAGTCTAGTATTAATCATAGTTGGAAAAACTCAGAAATTATGTGGGAGTAGAAAGCATAATGTATTAAACTATTTGAAAGTAAATTTGGTCTCTTTTCCTGATCTTTTATGATTGAGAAAACATTGTAGAAAAATAAGAAATTGCTTGTGACAAGCAATTTCTTCTTTTTCCACAATCTTTTCTATCTCACTGAATGGTAATTTTCAATCTAAATCGACTTTAAATTTTCGTCTGCAAAATTTTTGAATTTGGACAGATCT
Organism: Fragum fragum; assembly: GCA_946902895.1. NCBI lineage: Eukaryota > Metazoa > Mollusca > Bivalvia > Cardiida > Cardiidae > Fragum > Fragum fragum. The sequence goes on from OX336379.1 coordinate 46,157,100, forward strand.
AAAATTTCGCAAAACAGGAAAGGGTTAAGTTATTTTTTATAAATGGTAATGATTTGAACTATTATTTCACCTATCTCGATTCCAAATCTTAACGACCTGTCAGCGATAAAGATCGACATGGATTTATAACCCAGTCTTTATCCCTAAGATAGTTTCAGATATATGAAAATACCCCTAATCTTATTGCAGTACTAATCGATTAATTGGCTGATTGAATGGGGTTTAACGTCGCTTTTAACAGTATTTCAGTCATATTTCGGCGGTTGGAGCACCTAACAATGGACTCCTGGTATTTCTCACAACAGTACTACCACTACATCCTTTCCTAGCCTCCAGCTGCTATCCCACTTAGATTTACGATTATCCACCCATTGGTGAGAGACAAATGCCGGAAAGGATATGTGCCGCCTCCGAGGATCGAACCCATGCCATCCCATGATTGAAGATTGGGATTCTGATGCGCTACCGACTGCCCTATGACGGCGGCTTCAAGTGCAAACCGAATTAATGAACGAACGTGAAAGAGACACTATAATAAGGGAAACCTGTCGGTTGATATAGGCAATGATAAGCTGACCAATCGCTGGCCCTGCCCACTTACTCCTTTGGCCACGCCCACTGACTCCAATTTCTTCATTTTCCACAATGTTTTCTTCTCAGAATTTAAAAAAATCAAAAGTTGTAAGTGGCTTAATTGTCCTTTGCAACTCCTTTCAATTTGAACAAGTCTGAAATTTTGTTGGGAATGGGTTAACCCTTTCCTGTACATCCCAGGTTTTACGTCCCTGTGTTTTTGTTCATGAGAAATAATTTGTGGAAAAAGACGAAATTGCTAGGAAAAAGCAATTTCTTCTTTTTCCATAATATTTTCTGCTCTACTACATTATCGTTTTCCTTATAAAATCCTCTGCAAAACCTTTGAATTTGGACAAGTCCAAAATTTCGAAAAACAGGATAGGGTAAATAGATTCGACTGATAGAAATATAAAGCCAGTGTTTGCGTTTGTGTTTGTGTGTATTTTTAAAGCTTAAGTCAGTTTTTTACGTAACTTATTTGCGCATGAATATAAGATTGTAACTTCCTTATTAATTCGATTATCATTTAGGCACAGCCGATCAAAGTTTGTCATTTTGATTTGCCGTTGTTGTGATGTTTTCCTACCCTTACATTTATTCACACGCTGGAATGAGAAACAAATCTTCATCATATTTATATATTTGCAAAAATTATATATTTGCCACAATTATATATTAGCCACAATTATATATTTGCCACAATTATATATTAGCCACAATTATATATTAGCCACAATTATATATTTGCCACAATTGTATATTTGCCACAATTATATATTAGCCACAATTATATATTAGCCACAATTATATATTAGCCACAATTATATATTAGCCATAATTATATATTTGCCACAATTATATATTAGCCACAATTATATATTAGCCACAATTATATATTAGCCACAATTATATATTAGCCACAATTATATATTTGCCACAATTATATATTAGCCACAATTATATATTAGCCACAATTATATATTTGCCACAATTATATATTAGCCACAATTATATATTAGCCACAATTATATATTTGCCACAATTATATATTAGCCACAATTATATATTAGCCACAATTGTATATTTGCCACAATTGTATATTTGCCACAATTAACCAATCTCGGCTGTCAATCAAAGAGTCAATCGAACCACCATAAAATTCGATTGAACCGGAAGTGAACATTGAACTTCGACATTAGCGTACATTGTTGTGAAGCATTTGAGTCGGTTCTGCGATTTAAACGCCGTAACTACAGCTTAAATAACTGTATGCTACGAGGTTAAGGTCGCGAATCAATCATTTAACTATTTTGTTGTATGTTACTGACCATAAGTTTTGCAGAATGACGTCGTTTAAATTCGAATTGGAACTCCCGTCGGAGTCAGTGGGTGTGTCTCATGGATTTAGTCGGCGGGGTCAGCGACGTATATAATGCGGAGTATTATGTAACAAAACGTTGCATTTTGATAGCCGGATACAGCGTAGGAAAAATTAGTACGTTATGTCGGTAAACTCGGATGGTTAGGAAGTCTCAAAACAGCTGAAAATCTTAAATTTCTTTTTGTTGTTTAATGTTTTTCTCTATTTGACTCTGACATTAAGTTTCCTTTGAAGAACAAACAGAGTTCTTACAGACGCGATTTTTCAAATTGGTTCTACGATGTACATCCGATATTTGATTCGTAGAATTGATCAAGGAGTCCCGCTTGCGAAACCATTTGTTGGCGCCATGATGCTATCAACAACAAAGTCATCGATACCATTTTGTTTTGACATATTTTAACTCGGTTCTGAGTACAAAAAGGAGACCCCGAAAAATTTATCAAACTAAAATTCCGCAGCCGAAAACAGCAAGGGTCGTTTAATAATCTATTTGAAACAAAGTCAAGTGGCCTGACACCTACGTGGCCTAAAGTTCGCTCATAACTTATCTATTGAACCATCGCGCTGTCTATCAAGGAATATATCGACCAATCAAATTATTCATTCAGCACGGAATTGGGATTTAAACTCCGACATGGGCGGCCATTTGTGTGTATCATTTTTTTTTGTTTTGCGACTTTAACGTCGTACTACAGCTTTTTCAAGCTGTAGTTACGGCGTTTAGGTCGCGAATCAATCTACCCTTTTCTTTTATGGCATTTGTCCTAAATTTAGCAGAATAACGCCGTTTAAAATCGAAGTGGAACTTCATATCGGAGTTGACGGGCGTGGAAAGTGGAGAAATTGCGCGAGCCCAGCGATTGGACAATATAAAACAAGTTTACATGTAATGCCAACTTGTTCCAAATAAGATATTCATACAGATCCAAAACATCACTTTGTGATTAAATGAAAGCAAAGCATGATCTATACTTTTGCCTTAAAATCACCCTCTTGGAATGCAATTCCACCAAATTTGCTCGAACGAAATTCTCCTTTTGTGCAAAGGAAATAAGTCTTAACAATGAATAAGAGTAATATTATTTGTCCCCCATTGTTTTAAAACACGTTCCATGAACTTTCTTTTGAACGACAGCGTGCTGTAATTGACCAATAGCGGCTGTCAATAAAATAATCAGTCGACCAATGAAATGAAATGAAATCGTTGATTTGGACAAGAAGTGAATTCTGAACTCTAGCATTGGCCGCCATTTTTGTTCAACTTTTTTGTTGATTTGGCGACTGAAATGTCGCAACTACAGCTGTTCAAGCTGTGGTTACGACGTTTAGGTCTCCAACCAACTATTCCACTTTTTTCGTTACATGCTACTGGCAATAAATTTTGCAAAATAACACCGTTTTAAAAGTCGAAGCCGGACTTTTTGTTGCAGTCAATGGGCATGGCTAACGGGGTAAGTGGGCGGACCCAGGGGTTGGCTAATTAAGCATAACTAAAGTCCCGAAAACATCGAAACTCCTCTTATTATAGCTTAAAATACGAGATATCATGTGATCATCCTAAATGCGTTTTACAATTATCATTTTTTTTTTTTGCATTTTTTTTGCATTTTTTGATTATTATAATTTTCCTGCGTTCTTTGGTACGGATTAAATTTAAAAATTAAAATGGGATTTAAATCAGATAATGCTCACAGTTCGTGCATTAAACTTCTTGTATCAATTGTATCGCATTTTATTAAAACTGGCAAGTTTTTAGAAATGGTTTAATTTATTACAAGCGGTTTTAATTTGTAATTCAAATAATATCTCAATTTTGTATTTCAATAGACAATTGATGCATTCCCTGAAAGGTAAGGTTGAATAGATACAAATACTTTATTGATTCCATATATTTACTTTGTTTATGGTCAACATTACTTATTCATAAGCAAATGACGTAAACCGATTTTCATAAAAGCCCAGACATTTTTTAAGGAATAACATTGTATTCAGTCGGTGGGCGAGCCAAATGTCGTAAATATAGCTTTGTCAAAGCTGTATTTACGACATTTTGCTAACCCACCGACGATTTTATGAATCGGCAATATCTTTTTTTATTTTGCTGATTATCCAGCAATTTAGGTAATTTAAATTTCAGCCGAGTTTTAGTATTAACAGGACAATGAAAGTAGCCAAACCAACAAAAAGTTTAACATAGATGAACTTTACGAGTTCAAAGTTCACTTCCGTTCTAAATGAAAGATTTGATTGGTCGATAGATTCTTTGATTGACACATGCTATTCGTCAACTAGACTGAGGAGCAATACAATTTTCGCTTGCATAATTGACCAATCGCGGCTGTCAATCAAATCAACAGTCGACCAACGAAATCATTCATTTAGACCTGAAATGAGTTTTGAACTCCGATAGTTGCCGCCATTTTTGTTGTTTTGAAGACTTTTAATAAGCTTCGTAAGAACAGCTAACTAAGCTTTAGTTACGACGTTTGGGTCGTTAACCAATTATTATTCTCTTTTATTACATGCTACTGGCCATTTTGTTTCAAAATAACGCCGTTTAAAATCGACACAGGACTTCACTTCCTCCGCAGTCAGTTTGGGTAGCTTACGCAGTAATTGGGCTGGAAAAGCGGTTGGTCCTTTTAGGACCATGAAAGAGGTTGCAGACAACAAATGGAAAGTTGATGTAATTTGACATAAATCCATTCTATGTGGTAGAAAATATAGTGGGGAAAATGAGAAATTGCTTGTCACAAGCAATTTATTCTTTTTCCACAATGTTTTCTCAAGTATAAAGTCACAGCAATTTAAAATCCTGAGTTTGTACTGGATAGGGTCAACTTTGAAAAGGCCGCAAAGGAAAAAAAGGAGTTCTTTAAAGGTAATTTCTAGTCTTATCATTCTGTTTTGAATATAAAGTTTGTTTGTTTGTTGCTGTTTTTCCTTAAATGCTTCAAATTTGGTTTATTTTCTGAAACGTCTTTAAATTTGGCTAAGGCCGAAGTCATATAGTGCATTAAGGATAAGAAATACCATAAGTTTTGATGTACAAGAAGGGTATATATGATTCGATAAAATTCAAATTAAACCAGCAATCAATTTATTTTCGAAACATTTGAATTTACATTAGAGGTGATTGAAAAAAACATTCACACATAGACAAACAAATGAACAAAACTAAAAACAAGTATGCCAAAATGAACCTTAATCGCTCAACTGACAATGCTTTTCTAAATCCGATAAGCCCAACCCTCTAACGCAAACATATCTTTTCGAATCCAAATTTCAAGAACAAGTTTTGAAAAGAGTCAAGAAAGGAATATTCCTTCAAAGTTTGGCTGAAATTGGCCTTGTGGTTTAGGAGGAGAAGAATTTTAAAGAACTTTTACATTATATCTCTTATTGTGATAAGTCCTGCCTGCCACGCCCCCATTTTTGACTTATCAAATTATCATGAACAAGTTTTAAAAAGGACAGCCAAAGGAACTTTGTTGACAAATGTGGTCAAAATTGGCTCAGGGGTTAAGCATGAGAAGATTTTTAAAGAACTATTTTATGATGTCTCTAAGTCTGATAAACCCGGTTCTAACGCTCCCCTTTTTGGGTGAAACAAAACGAGGTTTGATAAGGGTCACCCGAGGAACAGTTCTGGCAAGTTTGTTTGCAATTGGCCAAATGGTTACAGAGGAGATTTTTTTAAAAGAATTGTTGACGACTTCCGACGGAAAAAATACAAATGTATCTTCTTTATGCACAAGCATACAAAATCGTTGCATTCTCAAGAACTTGTTCATGGATGTATAATTTAATTGTTAGTTTCGTCTATCAAAAACAAGCGATCTGATTGGTCGAAAAATTTAATTCATACCTCCATGAACAAAATTTTGAACATGCACCTTCGCGTATTCATACAGTGTGATTAGTTTTTTCGGTTCATACCTCCATGAAAACAAAAAATATTCTCTTCATCTCTTAAATGAAAAACACCATCCAATTAAGAACGCTTGAATCTTGACGAAACGAAAGTAAGTTCAAATTAAATACTTTACTTCATTAGCTTAACCTTGTCGCGCCGAACCCCGATTATTTCTGCTTTGGCAGGCGGTAGGTACGAAGAACAGTCTGCACATCTGTGCATTGTGATACAAGTTTCCATCACGTGTTTGTCTCTTTCGAGACAGATTTCATGAATCAATCGTTTTCTTAAGAACAGACGATTTATTGTCCCATATTGAGTACTTCAAGTACTTTCAATCCTTTGATTTTAATCAATAATCATAATAATTAACAGAAAGAAAACATATTGAATAACAAGGTTTAATTTCTATATCATCATTGGGAGTGCAAAATGTCGTAACTACGGCTATATTCAAGCTGTAGTTACGATGTTTTTCACTCTCAATGAAAATATATTATGTTTCTTACATTTTCACAGCAAAGCCTTTTATGAAAGTTCCATACCATCTGTTCAAAAAAGATAATTGCAATGTTTGCTTTACTTTATTCAATTTGATACTGAACAAGAACACTATTAATTCAAGAGATTCTTCAGTTGTCAGTTTTCTTATAGATAAATGAACATATTTACAATTCTCATTGCATTTAATTATAACTTTCTTTTGGTCTTTTTGGGTAAAGTATATATACAGTGCATGAAATGCTTTTGAAGGCTTGTACAGTTAGCAAAGTATTTAAATAAGGAAATGAATAATTTCTGCAGTCCGCAATATGGAGCCATATGGCTTATATCGATGGTATCTGGGTTAATGGAGTAAATATCTTCGGAGGCCGCTGCCATAGGGCAATGGTAGCGCGTAGAACTCCTAGTCAAGGGGTCCTGGGTTGGATCCCTGGTCTTGGCAAATATCCTTATCGATATTATTCTCCCACCAATAGGGGAATAATCGTAGACCTGAGTGGGATGGGCTGCTGGAGGCTCGGTAAGGATGTAATGGTAGTACTAGTGTGAGAAATAACAGGAATGAAATGTACGTGCTCCAGCCGCCGCGATATGACTGAAATACTGCTATACGTGGTTTAAACCCCAATCAATCAATCAGTCAATATCTACTGATTCACCATCAACAAATATTTCATCCGCATAAACCGTGTTATCTGATGACGGATTTACCATCCGCAAATATTCATCCGCAAAAACTGTGTTATCTGATGAATTTATCAAAGACTGATTTACAACCCGCATGCAAATATTCATCCGCAAATTCCATGTTATCTGACAAATTGGATTATTCAAGTTAATATATCCGGAAATATTTCATTCACAAATCTGCGTTATCTGGTAAATGAGTTTTTTGGGAATAATATATTCCCACCCAATGACACTCTTGGATGCCCCAATACAACAACATTAAAGACATTCTGGATAATGAAGAATTTGCTTGTAACAAGCGATTTCTTTATTTTTAACAAAGTTTTCTACCTAGAAAAGTGAAAAAATCTTAACTGTCATAAAGTTTGAAATGTCGTCTGCAATCCCTTTAAATTGGGACCAGTCTAGAATTTTGCTATCTAGTAATGAGTTGACATAGACAGAATTTCCATTCGCAGATAGCCTTTTCGCAAAATCGTGTTTTACTTCTGTTCATCTAAAATGTTCACCCTCAAATATAGTCAATCATTCTCTATTGTCCTTGAAATCTACGAGCTAAATGTAATAATTGCTTAGTCAAAAAGGAAAACCTTTAAACCGAAATACGAGACGCAGAAGGTAGAAAGTGCAAAATATTGCATTTCATATCACGTATTGAAATTTCCTTTCATCTGGTGTCGCATATCGAGGTATCAATATCATAATTTGTCATATCATTGTACCTCGTATTGAAAAACTTACTATCTCTCGTTTCCATTGCATATTTGATATACGTGGCGGAACGCCAGTCGAGGACGAGAAATGCGAATTAACATTTAACCCATTCCCACTCGATCCCTCCTTTTTACGCCCCTCAACGAAAAAGCTTTGGAAAACATTGTTGAAAATGAAGAAATTGCTTGGATCAAGCAATTTCTTCATTATCCACAATGTTTTCTATCCAAAAAGACGAAAAAATTCAAAATACCATTAACTTGAAATTGTCGTCTGCAGCTTCTTTCAATTTTGACCGGTCTAAAATTCCACTGTGTTGGAATGGGTTAAGTAAAAGTAACAGAAAAATCTACGACGCTTTAATACGTTTAAGTCGCAAAACAAACAAAATGATTTAAAAGAAATGGCGACCAATGTCGGAGTTCAAAACTCATTTCTGGTCTAAATAAATGATTGCATTGGTCGACTGGTTATTTGATTGATAGGCGCGATTGGTCAATTACGACATTTTAGCAGGCCACTTACAATATTCCTTTTAAACTTTTTTTAAGAAAACGTTCTTTAGATTAGTTTTAGAATATATATACATTCAAGAAAACACAGTGGCATTAGGAGAATATACTTGTCTATACATGTAACTCTGATCATTTTGGACAAGTCTACAATTTTGTTGTTTGGTAATCGGTTAATTACACGTAAATGTTTTTAAAACCAGTTTTTTAAACTATTTAATCCATTTACAGACGGCAACATTTCAGACTGGTCTAAATTGACTGGAGTAGCGGACGATAATTTCTAGTTTACGAAATCTTAGATCGTTCAAACTTTCTTGGTAGAAAACACTGTGGAAAATGAAGAAATTGCTTGTTACAAGCAATTTCTTCGTTTACACAATGTTTTCCTAATTGTTTTGTGTGTGTGTTTGTGTGTTTTAGAGAGGCGTCAATGGGTCGATAATCGTAGACCTATGTGGGATAGCAGCTAGAGGCTAGGAAAGGATGTAATGGTAGTACTGGTGTGAGAAATACCAGGATTCCATTGTTAGGTGCTCAAGCCGCCGCGATATAACTGAAAGATTGTTGAAGGCGGCGTAAAACCCCATTCAAAAAAAAAAAAAAAAAAGCGACACTTTGTGGGAATTGGTTAAGCAAATATTTTTAATTCTTGTCTACAGTTAATTTAAACTTTCCCTTAATTACGTCAGCCATAAATTCTTCAATGTTATCTGGCTGACAGACTGTCATATAACCAATTATAGTTTCATTTAATATGTATTCCTTTAAATTCTCTTTTATGTCAGAATTCGATTTTAGTGGCATTTACATACTCAAGATAACGTCAAATTAAGTCTTCTATTAAAATGGGAGTCATCGAAAGGATGCATGTAAATTAATCGTCATAAAACACGCATATTGTTTCAAATGAGAAATATTACGTTGGTAAAACTTGTTTTGCCTCAAATGCTAAAGTTTGCGAAAGGAATATTTTAGAGAATCTTTGTAGTGGGACAAACCTTAATTCATAGTTTTTGTTTATCAGTTGCATCCAAAATCATGTTTTTTTCACAAGCTAATGACCTTTGTTTTTAGATCTGACCATTTTTTATGGTATCAAATTATAATGATTCAGAAGCAAATTCATAATGATGACACAAAGATCCAATCATAAAAAACAAACTGCAATTGAATATCATCAAATACCGAGACAAGTGCAAAGTGATGCTATAGAACAAATAAATTTGCACAACTTAAAGGCATAACTGCAAAACAGAAATACATACTGTAATTGCATAAAATATGAACCTAAAGCAATAAGAAACCCCCTTCATGAAGGTCTAGAGATCGATATAATTACGCCAAAAGGTCCCTTCTTTAGCATTTGGTATACAAGAAGTTTTTGCAACAGGAAAGCATTGCTGATAGGATCGAGTAGTCTCTTGCTACTATTCTCCTAACAATCTTACTCAATTTTTACCTGGGCCTCTACTACAGTTACTTTTGAGAGAGTAACAATAATTGGAAGCCAACATCTAGTAAAGCAACCAAAGTACAAGTATTATGGATGCCACATGTCTTTGCAAAGGTTGTTGAATTATTGCGAAAAATATAATCGCAAAGTTTCAAAAAGTGGTACACTATATTTATAAATTTATAACTAGTGAAATCAGCTGAAAGGAATGAAAGTTAGCCTAATTGGATGTAAGAGCAATGGATTTCTATCCGAAATGTGACATGGTATTCCCCAATTCACACACAAAGTTTCAAAACAAAAGCTTAAGAAGTAAGAGTGACAAAACATATTGCTTCGAAAGTTATTGATTACAACCAAACACAGTTAGCTCAAGTAGCTCAAGTAGTAAATAGCTGTGCTCTCCTGGGGGGGGGGGCGGGGTGTCACGATTTTGGACCCTGATTAGATCCTGATTGGACCAACATTCTCTACTATTAAGGTAGCATAAACCCCATGCAAGCACACATATTGGCCAACATTCTTTCCGACAATTGACAAAAATCATTGCTACGTCACTCACCAATGGGCAAATGATATACAGTGCATCTAAGTGGGATGAGAAGCTTGTGGCTTGGATAGAATGATATTGTTGTACTGGTGTGAGAAATGACAGGAAACTAGGGAAATTATGGTTAGATGCACGAGCTGCCGTCATACAACTGCAGTGCTGTTGAAAGTAGAAATAAACATCTTAGAAACAAACAAAAATAAGAATAATAATTTCATGTTAAAAAAGTATAATTTGATTTTAGTTTATTCTTGGTTTAAACCTATTTATTTTACATCGATTGGGAAACAAGTTCTTCCAACTTAGATTAATCCCTCTCGATTCTGCTAATTCTGCTAGTTCTAATAAATTATTCCATTTTCAATTCATTCTTAAGAATTCCTAGTTTCTACCATTAATATTGGCTGGATTTTTTCATACTTCCATGAACAAAATTTTGATCACGCAACTATTTTAAATGCTTGCACTCAAAGTAGAAGCATAGAAATTCTCAAAACTAGTAAAATATTTGCTTTGATTTGCTCGAAGGTATTGAGAATATTTTTTGTTTTCGTTGAGATCTAATCACACTAATGCATAAAACCACTTCAAATATTCATACAGTGTCATTAAGTTCATACCCCAATGAAAAAATATTCTCTTCATTCCTCAAACAAAAAACCGAAATAAAATGAGTATCAAAGTGAATATTTCTTTACAGAATAAGAATATAAAACTAAATACAAGCCTAGTATTATAGTGAAATTAAGTTTTGAAGCATTCATTTGAAAGGAAATTATTTGAAATAGAATTAAGAAAAATTACGAAAAAAAAAAAAAAAAAAAAAACTCGCAAAGAATTCTTAAGAATGATTAATGGAAAATTTGTCAATAATATATTAGAACTAATGTAAGAGTAAGGAATTTTATCAAAGAGCTTAATCGTAATCCTAAATATTAGTGCAAAGTTTCAGAACAAAAGCTCAAGAACTGACAGATATGATATTTTGCACACTGAATTTCCAATCAGATTTTGAAGTGGAAGAAGGGTAAATGAATGCAAGGGTAAAATATCCTCATCTATAGAAAACATTGTGGTAAAAGGATAAGTTGACAGTGTCAAATCTATATCTTCTGTTGTCACAGAGACTCGCATGTTAATTCTGACATAATAGTTCACCAAAACCTAGCTGATACATACCAACATTCGGACTCTAACAGCTTCCCGTTTCTTCAAATGTTAATTTTCTAGTTTAACCCATTACAACTCAATCCCTCCTTTTTACGCCCCTCAAGAAAAAAGTTTTTGAAAACATTGTGGAAAATGAAGAAATTGCTTGTATCAAGCAATTTCTTCATTATCCACAATGTTTTCTACCCAAAAAGACGAAAAAATTCAAAATTCTATCAACTTGAAATTGTTGTCTGCAGCTTCTTTCTACATACCAACATTCCGACTCTAACAGCTTCCCTTTTCTTCAAATGTTAATTTTCTAGTTTAACCCATTACAACTCAATCCCTATTTTTTATGCCCATCAAGAAAAAAAGTTTTTGAAAACATTGTGGAAAATGAAGAAATTGCTTGTATCAAGCAATTTCTTCATTATCCACAATGTTTTCTACTCAAAATGACGAAAAAATTCAAAATTCTATCAACTTGAAATTGTTGTCTGCAGCTTCTTTCAATTTGGACCAGTCTAAAATTCCACTGTGTTGGAATGGGTTAAAAGAATTCTTATTCTGAACATAGAAGTCTTTGCAAGGTATTAGCAATGGCCTTTATATAGTTTCAGGGGTCGACACTAATAGTGTCCCTGGATCCCGAGGATTCCTAAAAATTGGAAGGGAGCCCAGCAATCTCAGGCCAGGGATTGCATTTTATTAGTATTTCAGTCCTATCGCGGAGGCTGGAGCACCTAACTATTGATTCTTGGTATTTCTAGCACCTGTACTACCACTAGATCCTTTCCTAGCCTCCAGCTGCTATCCCACTTTTATTTACGATCATCCACCCATTGGTGAGAGACAAATGTCGGAAAGGATATGTGCCGCCGCCGGGGATTGAACCCATGACATCCCACGTAGAAAATCCTAGTATGATCAAGTAAGCGCTTCCAGAGAGATGCAGTTTTTTTGCTTCTCCTGAAAACTTTGAAATTTGCAGATAACCGGTTATTTCAATAAGGTAACGAATTTAATAAAATATACACATTCCAAGCAGACAAAATCAGACACGTTAGAAAAAAATCCGTATTCGTCAGTGTTCCATATACGATCTAAGGTCATTTTAATTTTGTCTATGATGCCATAATACAAATAGATGTAATCAGAATGGAAATACTTGTAGTGATTTTTTTATTTATTATTATTTCATCGAATTAAAATAATATAAAAGGAATATAATAAATGGAATGTTATATTCGTCGCTTCGGAGGAAATTTGATATTCCACTCGACCTTCGGTCTCGTGAAATATCAAATTTTTCCTCCGCAGCTCAAACCAATTACAAGATGTTGTGTCTCAATTATAACATAATACTCCCTTTGTATTTGGAAATACGATTCGCCCGTCAGTATCATTTTCTTTTAAAATTCAAATTAAATCTCCCTTTCTTTAGACGGGGCTGAAGATCCCATTGACAGACCCTATACCTGTAGGACTGAAAAAAATGTTGATTTTGTTATTTGATTTAGACATGAAGAGCCTATATTTGTTTTCAATGCCTAAATACACGAAGCGAATTCCTACATTAGTGTGACTAAGTATATTTAGGTTCATACCTTAATAATTTAATTTTTAGTTTCGTCTATCAAAAACGAGCGTTCTGATTGGTATAAAAAAAATTCATAACTTTATAAACAAAATTTTGAGCACGCAGTGATTTTGTATGCTTCCGCACAAAATAGTCCCATAAAAAAGGTATCAAAATTTGTTAAGCTTTTGTTTTGTTTTTTTTTTTCGCTCCATGCTATTGGATTATATGAAAAGAAGAGGAATATATTTTGTTTTCATGGAGGTATGAACCGAAAAAACTAATCACACAATGTATGAATCCGCTTCGCGTATTCATACAGTATGATTAGGCTTTTCGGTTCATACGTCCATAAAAACAAAAAATATTCTCTAATCTCTTAAAAGGAAAAAAACTATTATCTTCATTTCTTATAATCTAATACCATTAAAAACAATTTCTTATAGTTTAATACCATTAATATTCAAGCAATTATTTTACTAGTTTCGAGTAAAATTTTATTGATCTACATTGTTCACAAGAATATACAAAAGTTGCATGCTCCAATTTTTGTTCGTGGAAGTATGAAAAGAAAAAAAGCAAGCCATTCAAAACGCTTGAATTTCGATATACGAAACTAAAATTAAATTATCATAATCTAAAACTAAACAAAAAATATTGTCGATAGAGCCCACTAACATGAAGACTTTTTAAAACTGGAATCTCTCGGTTTGTTCTGTGAGAGTTGAATGGCATTTTTTTTCTTTCAAATACTGTTACACAAAGGTTATATAAGTTCGACAAATAATTGAATATTTTTATACAAAACGCGACAGGCATAGAAAACGCTTCAAAGCTTAAATTGAATGTTTTTGTTTTAATTCTAACCAGGCAAAAATGGGCCTGACAATTAGTTCGTTTAACAAATTCCTAATAGAAGATCTGGTCTTGCACAGGCCTACCGGGGAAAGTATTTCGAAATAAACCCCAAAAGAGTAACTGTGATTACTTTAGAGAAAGCAAATCAGTAAGGTGTAAAACTCTCTACCCTAGAAAGACTGCGAAGCTCTTGTTTAAAAAAAGCGACGGTCACATTCTTCATCTGTAAACACGTCAAAACGCGGTCGGTTAAATAACTAAAGTTTGAGAGCTATAATGTATACACTGGATCAATTGTTCCATTTATCTTTATATTTAGTTTGTATGCAGTTTAATGCCACTTTGAACATTTTTGCAGTTGTATCATTCACTTATTTTCTTATTACCAGCTCGAAGTTTGGGCTGTAAAATGTCTTGCCCAAGAATATACCTACGCAATCAGCGGCGCAGGCGAGGGTCGAACCATCTTTATGTTTAGTTTGTGTGGAGTTAAATGCCGCTTTAAACATTTTTCAGTTGTATCTCTTTGAATGTCACTTATCTTTTTATTACCAGCACTATGTTGGGGCTGCCAAATATTTTGCAGACGGAAATTTAAAATTGATTTGATTTGAAAAAATAACCATAATATAGGTTAGAAAACTTTGAAGGAAAAGAAGAAATTGTTTGTTACAAGCATTTGTTTCTTTTTCTACAATATTTTCTCAGTTATAAAATCAAAGGGACGTAAAATCGAGGAATAGAACAGGAAAGGGTTGCATTCAAAATAATTGCACATTTTTTTTTTTTGATGAAATCTTAAAATTCTTTATCTTTTTTGTGTAGTAAAGATTATTGCTAACGAAGAATTTATCAACAATGTTTTACACATTTTTTTTTCGAGAGGAGTGTAAAAAACCCCAAAACGTTATTGTGCGGGAATAGACCTTTATCGACTCCATAATCCAATTAAAGATGATGTTTGTAGGACTGAAATCAAATACTTCAAAATCATATTACGTCACTATAATTTCATACTTAAAAAAACATCGTGAATAAAGAAGAAAATACTTGTAAGCAATTTCTTCTTTTCTTTTCCAACAATATTTACTACCATATAGTATAGTTTCTTTTCAAATTGCATCAAGTGTTCAATTTCGTCTGTAACCTCTTTCAATTTCAAAAACAGGAAATGGTTAATAGTTTTACACTGGTCACATGTCGCTTACGAAGTCTTGTTAAAATATTCGCACGAGATCATTTTTTCTGCCATTCCAAAAGGAAAACCGAAGCAGAAATGGGGCTTTAAAACTGAAATTGAATGTCGTTCACAATGTACTTCATTTAACGGTTTTTTATGTCAATAAATAACCGACAAACCAATGAAATCGTTAACTTACATCGAAAGTGAACTTTAAAATCCGACGTTGGGTGCCATTTATGCGAATCACTTTTGTTTTGTTTTGCGACTTAAACGTCGTAGCTACAGTTTATTTAAACTGCAGTTACAACATATAGGTCGCCAATATACTATTTTATTTATTTATTATCATTTTACATGTGACCGGCCTTAATTTTGTATCAAACTGGTTTAATATCAAAGTCGAACTCCCTGTTGGAGTTCATAGGCTGTTTCCAGCGACCCATTACTTTTGATCCGTCCTTGATTTAGTCGTCAGATATGGAGTAAGACACGAAAACAATTTTATATTATCATGATCACATCTCTATTCTGAAACTTAAGCGGTCTAAACTCGGAGCCTTGTTCATGGCGGCACTAACTAAATAACAATCTTTGACAGCCATTGTGTGTTAAACGTTGTATTTTAAAATGTGATACCGCTAAAGTCTAGTTGTTGTAAGGATTTTTGTGAAGAGTCTTCTGCTAAAACTCAGTTCATCAACTAATAATTCAATTGTCCATTTTTTTCTAGTTCTCTGTCTGGGAGAGACAAAAAACTATTCACAAACTTCCATAAAACTTATCTCAAACTTTTTTAACAAGTTGTTTATTCGAGATCATTTTTCGTGAAAATATGAAAATAAAAACCTAAGTACTTTTCTCTAAGAAACAACTTGGTGGCTTCAAACTGTGTGATGATTTATTTTAATTATCATTCCAGAATAAGAAAAAAATCTTCGTCTCTAAAACCAAAAATAACTTTCAAAAAGTTTGTGGAAAAATAGAAATTTTCTGTAACAATAGATTTGCTTTATTGCCAATAATGCTCCATCCATATAGACAGGGAATTCTAAAATGTTTACAACTTGAAATTTTCGTCTGCATCTTCTTTCGATTTGGATCAGTACAGAATTCTGCGTTTGGTAGTGGGTGTACTAAATTGTTTGTTCCGTTTGAGAGCCGAAAGCGAATTGATTTAATTGGGTTTAACGCCACTTTTAACAGTAATTCTGTTATATCGCGACAGTTTGAGCAACTAACCACGGATTTCGTGTACTTCTCACACTTGAACTGCAATAACTAACTTTCCGAGCTTCCAGCTCGCCCGAAAGTGTTCGCGTCTTTCATCGACAAAAAGAATGACCGCCTGTTTTTGTCCGCCGTCGTTTCTGATACGAATAAAAGAGCTTTTAATGTCATAACTCTATATAAATCTGCCATCATAACTCGGGTTATTTTGAAACAGTTTGATAATTCAACTAAATTTTGACTTTTGAAGGGGAAATCGTGCTTCGATAACGTGTTAACCGATGGTGCATACAACGCATTATGTTAGAAATCGAAGCACGAAACAGAAGTATCAATAGGAAAGAGATCTAATTGGAGGTTACATCACGATTACTCGTATAACAAAACGAGTTTCCGAAATTATTCAACCGATTTCCCAGCTAAAATGATTTTGAAAAGGTCAGTTATACGTTACATACTGTGGAATAAGTGAAACAAATCAGGACTTGTAAGTGGTAAACGAAAGAGAAAAAATCTATCTAGTCTAGTCAGAAAAGAAATTTTTGGACTCTGAAAGAGTCTCGTGTCAGAAATACGAAACTATCACCATAAACGTATCAGAATGTAACTAGCTTCACGCTGTTCGAATGATTAGCCAATTTATATACGGATAATGAAAAACGAAACTGACAGTGTGATGCGTGTAAAATTGAATAAATATTATTGTGATCACTTTCATTTTTGGTCAGACATGTGATTTTAAATGCGACATGATTTTTTTTTATTTAAGACGATTTGATTTCCCTATATTCCTACAATAAATATCCCCGTGAAATTGACGCCAATGTCAATCAATTTATTGATTTCAAGAAATAAATTATACACTAGGAAGCGAATCAAATGTGACAGAAAGTTCTATTTCTGTATTAAACGGCTTTATTTTGCAAAACTTATGGCCAGTAACATGTAACAAAAAAATAAAATAGTTGGCTAGCGACAAAAAACGTTGTAACAACAGGTTGAATGAGATGTACATACGACGTTAACGTAAAATAGTTGGCTAGCGACAAAAAACGTCAAAACAACAGATTGAATGAGATGTACATACGACGTTAAAGTCGACAAGCCATAACAATTTTTTTCACATAAATCGAGGGCTTAGAGCAAAAACATAGCGACAAAAAACGTCAACACATCAAATTGAACGAGATGTACATACGAGTAAAATAGTGGGCTAGCGACAAAAAAGTCATAATAACAGATTGAATGAGATGTACATACGACGTTAAAGTTTCACATAAATCGAGGGCTTAGAGCAAAAACCATAGTATGGCTCTATACACTGTATAGAGCCATACTATGTTTTTGCTCTTAGCCCTCGAAATGTAGGCCAATGTCAGAGTTCAAAGTTCACTTCTGATCTAAACGATATTCTGATTGGTCGATTGATTTTTTGATTGACAGACACGATCCGTCAATGATGCCAATGTATTGCACTCGATGGCAGCTATCACTTTATTCTTCAAATGCAATAACTATACCGTATAATGTTTAGTTCTTTGTGGACGTCTCAATGTCCACCGGTGTAATCATGTTTTGAAAATACATTGGTGTCGGAAAAAGTAGTTCCCATTTAACCTCACTTCATCAATTCTTAAAGCTTCGTTTTCGCAAAACAACTATATATTCTAAACAATTTGTATTGTGAAAATTCAATATAATTCATATATTTCGTAAATATATCCTTTGTGTACATCTTGAATAAAGCTGGCCGTGTCCATAGCGCTGACGGTAGCGCGTAGGACTCCTGATCTCGGGGTCCCGGATTCGATCCCTGGTCGCCGCGAATATCCTTTCCGACATTTGTCTCCCTCCAATGAATGAATAATCGTAAACCTAGGTGGAATAAGCAACTGCGTGCTTGGAAAGAATGTCGTGGTATTACTGGTGTGAGAAATACCACGCATTCGTGGTAAGATGCTCCAGCCCTCGCGATATGACTGAAATGATGTTAAAAGTGGCGTTAAACCCGGTGCAATCAATTAAATAAAATTATATTCCGGTTTTTTGGGGATTTTTTTGCCTTGTAAAGTACTTAATATAACTTGAATAATTTAACGGCCGTTCGAAACATTCCAGCTCACTTCGTTTCGCAGATTTGGTCAAAGATTTACAAACTGTGAGATTCCAAAAAATCTGTTTTAGAAGCTCAGCATACCAGATGCATACCGAAGAGCTGATTAATCGTACTTTATAAAAAAAAAATGATTGATTGTATGGGGTTTATTTCAGTTATATCGCGGAGGCTGGGGCACTTAATAATGGCTTCCTGGTATTTCTCACACCAGTACTGACGCGCTACCGTCAGCGCTATGACGACGGCACTTTATGAAGACGAGCGGACACAATTTCAGTATGCTGTGCATATGCTCAACGAGGTTCCGTGGGAGGTGTATGTCATTTTGAGTAAGCCATTTAAAGGTACACTGAGTCGCAGACGATATAAAAGATAAAGAGGATCTCTCATTTGTTTGTTGTAAGACATAGTTCTGAATGAATTGCTAATCCAATATTGTCAAAGTTACTAGAATGATATCGTCATTATTTTGTGGGCTATCACTTGAAAAGGATCATCTGAGGAAAGATTAAAAGTTATGATATCTAAACGTTATTAGCCTTAGATTAAGTGGATTTGGTTTAATGTTACTTTCAGTGGTATCTAAATAATCTCGCGGATGGTTGTTACACATAATAATGGCTTTTTGTCACTTTTCACACCACAACATACGATGGAGATCTTTTTACAACTACAACATTCAGTTTGGGAATCGAGCTCGTGATACAAGAATAGAAAACATCATGTATTTCCTAGTAAGCTAGCCGTGCTGGGCGTTTTGCTTTACCAAAATTGTCTATATGAAAAAAAGGCCACCAAAATGGGTGTGTTACTATACAATGCTAAAAGTGACGTCCACAATCATTGCTTTGGTTTTATTTCATGTAGTCTACATATTCTGCCACATTGTGACGGAAGCTTTTCTTACAATGAAAATATTAGGGTTTTTTTAGATATACAGTCGAATACTTATATCGCGAAGTTCAGGGTACCCTGAGAAAAGTTCGCCCTATAAATAGTTCGACTTGCAGACAGTCGGAGTTTTTCCATGTACGACCAAAAATGATGGCGAAATACCAGAAGTAAACATGAACACAATTGATTAGTATTTGTATGATAATCTAATCGAACGAAAGATACTGTTTCTTAGATACTGTTATTAGGGACGAGAGAAGATTTGGACTGTAAAAAGTGTCTAGATTTGAAATTCCCATTGAATATCATAATACTAGTATATTACGAATTTATAAAATAAGACAACTGATTTTTTATCTTGTACCTTGAACTTGTATCTACAGCCTTTATGCATTTTGGTAAATGTTTTTAACAAGCAATTTCTTCTTTTTTCAACAATGTTTTATACCCTACTGAATGGTTATTTTCAAATTAAATCCACTTTAAATTTTTGTCTGAAAATCCTTTTTATTTGGACAGGTACACAATTGTGCGAAACGGGATAGGGTTAAAACGTAAGGGACAGACAATAGGCAATAGCGTTTTTCCCCATAAATTCGCTAATGGCTGATGTCTGTCGCTAGAACCCCAAACACACCCTCCTTGAAAAAAGATATATGTTCTTACCTCTGCAAGCAGCACAACAAGCATGACCCAAGAACAAAAGAGAAAGTCCATAACTCTTGCAGGTGCCCGTATTTCTCTCCTGAAGGAATAAAGAAAATAAAAAGAAAAAAATCAATAAATACCCCATTGATGTTGAATAAAATTCTTACTCAGAGTTATTTTAAAATAAAAAGGCTGAAAGCATTGAAATGACGTAATTTTGGTCAATATTTCTATTGTTAAATTTCTTTATAAAGAACGCTGACTGACAACTTCGAACAGTTGGTGTAGCCTAAGATCAGACTCCACTGATGTGCAGGCTGATCTTAATCTATATATGCTGTCAAGGAAGAAATATTCCAGGATCAGCATGACAAGGGTTAATCACAAGCTAACAATATCAGACATAGCTAGTTTACCGTTTATTTCCCAAGGTGTTTTTTCCATTACCATACAGTGCCGTTTTCTGACTCCCTGCGGAAATCAATCATTGAAATACGGAAAACTATATCGGAAATGGATAAATAACAAACATTTTTTCCTTTTTTCACAAAGTTTCCTATCCATTTCGACAATTATTTTCCAATTTTAGCGCTGTTTAAATTGCCGTCTTCAACTTCTTTTCATTTGGACAAGTCTACTATTTTGTCGCTTGGTAATGGATCAAGTCGTTATCAGACGACAAAATTTCAGGCTCGTCCATATTAAACAAGGTTTCAGAAGTCAATTTATTTGCATAATAACTGAAAAATAAATACTAAACTAGGTCCTGAGACCCCTTGTCTAGGATTCCTTACGTGCCACCTCAGCGCTATACCCGCGGTCCTAAAATCAATTGAAAGCCACAAAAGTTGTAAGGAACGCAAAAACTGAGATACTGCGTTTTTTTTCGCGGAAAATTCACCTAAATCAAGCTACAACGTATTGATACAACTGGTCTTTCATAGAATCCTTCTCTTCACGTGGCGAATAGCGAACAATAAATCAAAGTACTGAAAGTATTGAAAGCTAGCAAAGCACGATTTTGTTACGTAATCTTCTTTGTCAAAGGTTATTATGATAAATGATAAAGTTGGTGGAATTTATAAAATGTGTGCCTTGAAGGGTAGAAAACATTGTGGAAATTGAGGAAATTGCTTGTAACAAGCAATTCATTCATTGCCCACAATGATTTCCAAAGCCTTTTTCTTGAGATACTTAAAAAGTTGGTTTGAGTAAGAATGGGTTGTAAAGACTGCTTTTGAATGAGTTCTCTACAATTTCATTTAATTTTATTCACGTAGTCATACATAGCATTGAGGATATTGAAGACTCATTTTGAAATCAATATGCTCAAGTGAGCTAATACACCTCGGTGATGAACTTCCAGACAGAGTTTGCAATATTCATGAAATATATAAGAACTATTTTTTATGGCGTATGCATTAAATGAATTAAGTGGTAAAGCCTCCGGTGGCAGTTTGCACTCGTTGAAATCTGAGAAGACCTGAACATTTTGTTAATTAACTTAAGCTTTCAAAGCTTACACTTTGCTAGTTAAAAACAATCAACCAGTTCCGACATAATTATGCCCCTCAAGATGAAAACGTTTGGACAACATTATGGTAAAAAATGCTTGACACAAGAGATTTCTCGCTGTCCACAATTTTTCCCATCCTAAAAGATAAATATTTTAATTTTTAGTTTCATCTATCAAAAATGAGCGTTCTGATTGCTCGACGAAAATATTCATAACTCCATGAACAAAATTTTTAGCACGCAGCGATTTTGTATGCTTCCGCACAAAATAGTCCCAGGTATCAAAATATGTAAATTTTTTGCTTTTTCCGCTCGATACAATTAAATTATAAGAAATGAAGATAATATTTTTTTGTTTTCATGGAGGTATTAACCTAAAAACCTAATCACACAATGTATGAATCCGCTTCTCTTCATCTCTTAACCCATTCCAACACGGCAAAATTTCAGACTGGTCCAAATTGAAAGAAGCTGCAGACGACAATTTCAAGTTGATGGAATTTTTATTTTTTTCGTCTTTTTTGATAGAAAACATTGTGGATAATGAAGAAATTGCTTGATACAAGCAATTTCTTCATTTTCAACAGTGTTTCCCAAAGATTTTTTTCTTCAGGGGCGTAAAAAGGAGGAATTGAGTTGGAATGGGTTAAATAATTTGATAATTTTGTTGACTATTAAGATGTGTTTGCATTTTTTTACCAGTCTTAAGATTATGTTGTCTTATAATGGGTTAAGAAGGCCGCTGTTCACCTGTTTCAGAAACAAATAAAATTAGTTCAATATAATGTCGTCCAATTATTAACTTAAAACGGCTCTTGTGCAGATTTTGAAAAAAATATGGCTCTCAATTTTCAAATTTCTAACTGTAATGCTTTCAGACATTTGTTAGAAGGCGATTAAATTGATTTTGTAAAGAAAATGATTGTTCATAACTTTGAAAAAAGAGAGAAAAGAAGTAAACATTTTTTGCGTTTTCCACTTTATATAATTCGTTATTTCAAAATTATACAATACTGGTGTAAACTAATAGGAACCGAAAATATCATTTTGAAGAAAGCTCTTGATATTAGTTTATCAGGTTTTAACCAAGGACATTTGACATGGTCCTCAAGAGTCAAGCAATTGTTGGATTGTTACGGTTTTTCATATGTTTTTGATAACCCCGACACTGTGTCTCTCAAAATATTTCCTTACATTTTTAAACAAAAAGTAATTGATTGTTTCATCCAGGAATGGCAAGGGTCTCTAGAAAGTAGTCCAGTTTTAATGGAGTTTAAACATTTTAAGTCAACATTCTCTTACGAAAATTACTTAGATATATTACCGGCAAACACTAGATTTTTCCTAACAAGAATGAGACTATCAGCTCACTGCCTTAGAATTCAGACTGGTCGTTATAGTAGCAGTCCAACACCCAGAAATGAAAGAATCTGCCTATATTATAACTCAAATGACATTGAAGATGTTTTTCATTTCATATGTATATGTCCCATTTATGCACCCCTTCGAAAAAAGTATATTGACTCATTCTATCACAAGAAGCCTTCTGTCTATAAATTCAACTTACTTATGTCCACGTGTAATGTAATCACGTAAAAACAATTGGTAAAATTTATTGAACTTGCTCTTCAGTTAAGAGAAAAGTCTGATAACCGCTACATTCACACCAATCAATAAGCGCAATTAGAGGTAAAGTAGTGCAAGTGCACATATGTATAGCTTGAGCATTAACCATTGTTATACGCTCATCCATCTCCTATATTTTCTCGATGTCTTTATTTATTTGTTTAAAAGTATTTCCCAAAATTTTTGTCATCCCCCCCCCACCAAAAAAAACCTCACACACAAAAAAACTTGTATCATTGCTCTCTTCTTTTACCTATGTATAAAGACCAATAACTGTGACTGAAATGTATTGCTTTGTATATGTTTGTATGGCTATGTACTTTCTGTACTTGTCGATTAATAAAATTTCTGTTCTGTTCTGTTCTGTTACGTGACGCCTGAAAGGACAGCGGAGAACAGCCCGAGTTGAACTGAAATTCATCGGGTAAATGCGTTACATGTCGATTGCACTGGAAACTTTTGCCTTTGCCTCATTTGTAGTATCCGTGACGTATTTATTACGTCTTTGGCTTCCGCTAGCAATACAGTCGTGGTCGACATAACTCTATGTCTCACGACCTTACCCGATAAATTTCGGCGTTTCAAAGTAGGGCTTGGGGAATATATCACATTACATTAAATTTCAATTGAATTTAGTAGATTGAACACGAAGAAAGAATATGTATCGTGAAAGTGATATTGATAACTATTGGAAAAGCAGTTACCTTTCTATATCAGATTTTCACGAAAGTCTATTCAAGAAAATCTGTAAAAAATCATTTACATGTATTTGCTATCATTCTAAGACACGCTCCTTTATTCCTCAAGTGAATGACATCACATTCAACTTTATTAAATCCTGTATGAACCAACAATGTCCACGCATTTACAACGAACTTAGTTTTTCCGCACGTAAACAGACAATTTTATGTAATACTTTTTTTCAAATAACTGGTAATCAGTAATAAAACACAAAATAGATTACTGATTGTCCCACTTTGGAGCCTTTAAATGTATGTATTTATAGTGTTAATCTAATTGTTTAAGACAATAAAGCGACTAAATTGATCTTTGATAGGTACATTGTATTGCAGAAAGGTTTCTTAAATTGAATCAGTAACCATACGTAGAAAAAAAAATATATAAAAAAGAAACCTCAATTTCTATATTGAAAAATCCATTGATCTATTACCGTCTTACTTAAACATTTTGTGACAAAGCATTTTTTTTCAGTAAATACAGAACTGCAACTTTGGAATGCGTCACTATCGTATATAATTCTATTGAGATCGCACACAATTTTGTTGACTTAAGCTGTCAAAACATCGTGGTAAAAGGAGAAATTGCTTGTTACAACAAGCAATTTCTCATTTATACCGATGTTTTCTTAAACTATATTTCAGAGAATAGTACAAAGTCGTGATATAAACAGAAAATAGCTTAGGATCATGTTATCAATCTTACTACTCGCAGATATTGTCGTCTCAAATTATCATAGCACTGCTTTTACCGAAAGAAGCAAAGATTAGATCCTTTTATCAACCCGTTCCCTCGAAGTCACGCTTTCTGGCGCCTCCAATAATTTTTTTTTTTGGAAACTTTGTGGAAAATGAAGAAATTGCTTTTTACAGGTTCTGTTGAAATCGCTTGTTAAACTATTATAACGGTTTTTTTTAAAAAGTACAATGTTCAACCAAAGTTCGTATAAGTCTGTGCCGTCGAAACAGACCAAACCGAAAATCCTAATGTCTCTTTTTCGTCTGACGTATATATGACTTCTCGTATTCTTTTTTGTTATGTAGACAATGTTTCCGATCTTCCCAGTCACCGAGTAAAGTTATTTTTATATTGAAATACTTATCGATAATCGTAACTATTAAATTATTGTTGTGACGTCCACCATTTCTCCCAAGAAATAGGTACGTTTTGTGTTATTACATAATGAATGTATGAAACACGATTTTGAAAGATTGGTCAACCTGTATGGTATATGTACCCGATAGTTCAGGATACCCCCCCCCCCCAAAAAAAAAACTAAAAGAAATATAAAAAACAAACAAACAAACAAGTAAACAAAAAAATCAAACAAAAACAAACAAACAACAACAACAACAACAAAAAAAAAAAACATACACACAAAAAAAACCCGCATACATAATATTTTCTCTTCTATGGTAGTAAATCAAATAATTGCACATATCCGTTATAGTAAAAAAAAATAAACAAATAAACATACAAATGCAACATGGGCATTGAAAATGTATGTCAAGGTATCTTATTGTTTTATTCAAATAAAACAATAGCCAGAATGATTAATATTGAGTAAGTATACGAAACAATAATTTTATAATTCAACATACCGCTTTATGCATCAAATAATCGCGACTAAAATCCAATGTCGAATATTTCTAAAATGCGAATAATTCAATTATTAGTTTCGTCTATCAAAATATTGCGTTCTGATTGGCATAAATATATTTATATATATATTCATTACTCCATGAACAAATTTTTGAGTGAGTAGCTATTTAGTATTTGATACATGTATCAAAAAGGTATCAAAATTTGTCAAATATTTGCTGTCTTTGGTAGTTGAATTATAAGAAATGAAGTGAATACTATGATGTTTTCATGGAGCTATGAAACGAAAAACCTAATCACACTTATGTTTGAATCCGTTTGTAAACAAAATTATATTCTCTTCATCTCTGAGTTAAAAATTCGCACTTTGTTAGAAGATAGAAGTAGGTTTAAGGACAGGACAATGAGATTTTTATTTAATATCTACATGTAACTTTATATGTAACATGTTATCTTATTTTATCTTATTTTTCTTTTTTTTTGTAACAAATGAAACGTTACCAATTCCCTTACAATCCCACTTTTTACACTCATCAAGAAAAAAAAACAGACTCTAGAAAACATTGTAGAAAATGAAGAAATTACCTGCATCAAGCAATTTCTTCATTATCCACAATGTTTTCTATGAAAAAAATACCAAAAAAATTATAATACCATTAACTTAATATTTTGGTCTGTGGTTTCTTTCAATTTGGAAAAGGCGGCGTGGGATTGGATTTTTACGTGGATTTTAGTTTTCGAAGTAGCATTATTGTCACTTTTAAAATTGTTCCTACACCCATAATTATGTGATTAAACTTTTTATCTGGTGTCTCTGATCGAGAGGAAGAGCGTCGGCCTCCCGATCAAGAGGTCCGGTGTTCGATTCCTAAGAGCGGCTATCGATCTTGATTCTGCCTTTTGCCAATATAGTTAGCGCGATCAATGGTGTATTCTCCAAGAAGCTGAATCGAGGGTGAATAATCTAAGTTGGAAGAACGTGTTTCACAATCGACATGAAAAAATTAAGAGATGAAAAGAATATTTTTTGTTTTCAAGGAGATATGAACCAAAAAATAATCATACTGTATGAATCCGCTTCCCGGATTCATACATAATTGTTATAAGGTTTTACGGTTCATACCCCCATGAAAACAAAAATACCCTCTTCATTTCTTATAATCAAATAGCATCAAGCGAAAAAAGCAAAAACTTTACCAGTTTTGGTACTATTTTGTATGGAATTATTTTGTGCGGAAGCATACACAATTGGCGCGTGCTCAAAATTGAGAGAGGTATGAATTTTTTTTTTCGACAAATCAGAACGCTCGTTTTAGAAAGACGAAACTAAAATCTAAATTATATGATCTTAAACCAAAAACAAAACTTTTTATCTAGTAAAAATTAAAAGAAACCAGTAGATAGTGAATTTAAATTAACAATTTATTGGCAACGCCAACTCCAACAGAAATTTCGACATTTCGAGATATCAAACTGCTTTATTTTGCTAAAAAATATGGTAACTTGTGGCAAAACATAAAATGGTTGGCGAACTAAACAGCGTAACTACAGCTTGAATAAGCTGTAGTTACGATGATTAAATCGTGGGTTTTAGTATCGTTATACAATAATAATGATAATAATGAGAACAACTGTAAGTCAAGCTAATCCTGCTGTAATTACGACATTTTGTACCCGTTTCAAAATGTTTAACAATATTTTCCATCAGTCATAAGTAAGTTGTTTCCTAATCAAACTTACTTTCACCAGTTCGTTAAAAGAAATCACTTCGTTTTTTCCCTTTTAATCACTATCGATAACTGCAATCAAATATATCAAGTTACGAATATTTCATAAATCGTTTTTATTTCGTTGACCAATCAGAAATCGAACATATTTTGATTCAGATAAAATCAAAGCACAAAAGGCACCGTTGCATGAATGGGTTTTAAATTGACTTTTATGGAATTACCCGATCACGATTATTCCCATAGTAATCGAAAATTGTCAGCGGGTACATTTAACCCTCGATTCATAGGGTCATACTATAATTAAGATTAGACTCTAAAACAGATAATTTGATTGAATGAATGGGTTTTAACGCCGTTTTTAACAGTATTTAGGTCAAATCGGAGCTGATGGAGCACATAGCCATGGATTTCTGGTATTTCTCGAACTAGTACTAAACCATTACATCATTTCCAAGCCTCCAGCTGTCCATCCCACTTAGTTTTACGATTATCCACCCATTTGTGAGAGACAAATTTGGAAAGAATATTCTACACCGGCGGGGATCGAACTCGGTACATTATGACTATAAGTCCTTCGCGCTACGACTGCGTTGTAACCGCGGCAAAATCTTTTGATCACCAGTATTTGAGCTTTTTTAATTGACGTCTTTTTCAAGTGTTTTAAACTTCATAACAAGATTTTAGGCAGTCACAAACGGTGGTTTATAAATCTCAACCTTTTCCCATTTATCAAAAGTTTAGACTGGTTCAATTTGATAGATGTTGGAGACGACAATGAACAGTGAGCGAACCTTAAAACGAAACCATTCTATGCGGTAGAAAATAGTGTTAGAAACGCAGAAATTGCTTGTGACAAGCAATTCCTTCTTTTTTCCAACAATATTTTCTTAAGTACAAAATCACTTAGACGTACATACAAGGAATTAAACAGGAAAGGGTTAATTAAATAAATATTTGTTCGACTCGATCTTTGAACGTTGTAAGTATTTTAACACGTATACTGTATAACCCCGATATCCTTGTTAGTAAAGTAAAACAAATAATCTAATTCGTGGCAAAAAGGGAACATTCGGAATTTCTGTGCAAAAGGAGACCAGACACAATGCCAGAGATTAAGGGTCGATTTTTTTTATGTCACTCGACGGAACGCAGCTGTAAAAAAGTCGACTGACTGACTGACCAATCAAATCATTAATCAGAAAGGAAGTGACCTTTCAACTCCGACATTTACGTCGTATGTGACCGATACAATTCGCCACTTCCTGATGAAATAGAAAAAGTGTACAGAGTAAACAAATAAGGGCAATATGCTGAAATAAACAGGGTGACTTTCCTTGAAACTTTTGGAGAAAATTGCAGATTTTCAATATTCATGTTTTTCCTGAGCATTTTTTTCCTGGGCAATGGCAGAAATTTGACAAAAAAATGTTAAGTTACTTTTCTGTACAAACCCGGGATTATACATCGCTTGTAAGAATATTTCCTTCCATATAGGATAGTTGCATTTCAAATTGCATACAATTTTCATTTTCTTCTGCAACTTCTTTGATTTTAACCCATTCTAAAAAAAAACTAATAACAACAACAGAAAAGGGTTAATATGATTAAAAGTAGGAAAATGCTTTCTTAAAATGGATTTATCAATAAGAGAAACATCATTTTAATGTTCAGAGTGCATCAAATAAACTATATGCATCCATGCATACTTTGCTATTTTTGTGTAATTGAAACAATTTGCCCTCCTAATGTAGGCATGTAACACTTACTTATTTCGATGATATTTTAGGAACAACATTTGGTATACTAATTGATTGGGAGTAACCTGGCTTTTATATACATGTATCTTGTTTTTTCAATTGTTGATAATTGACCAATCGCTGGCCCCGCCCACTTATTCAGTAGGGCCCGCCCATTGACACTCAAGTAAGTTCCGCTTCAACCGTAAACGGCTTTATTTTGCAAGTATTATAGCCAGTAGCATATAATAAAAAAATATAAATGGTTGGTTGGAGACCTAAACGTCGTAACTACAGCTTGTAGCTGTAGTTACGACGTTTAAGTCGCCAAACCAACAAAAACGATTCACACAAATGGCTGAAAATGGAGGAGTTCAAAAACTCAATTCGGGGCAGAATGAATATTTGGTCGCTTGATCATTTGATTAACCCTCGCGATACCTCGATTTAGGCACAGAGGAAGAGGTTTAATTAGGGGGCTAAGTTTATTCCACGGGTATGTATTTTTCTCGTTTATTTTTAAGAACAAAACTATTCTATTTCTATATCTACCAAACTTATTGAAGAAGGACCGGAAACTAACTCCCATCCTTGTTTATAAAAAAATGTTCCTGCAAGAGAAAACCCATGGTTACACTCCTTCTAGTCAACCAAGCATCACTTCGTTTTCCATTATCTTTCATGGACCTTCTAGCGTTACTGCATACCGTGAAGCCTCATCAAAGCAATTAATCAAATTAATGAATATTATATAAGTCAAGTGTAAATATTATATTAGCGAATTAATAGTAGCTTATAGAACATTAATAGAAAAGGGAAGAGTTGCTTGCAACATTGCAACAATCGGATTGTTCTTTTCAACAATAACTTCTGAATTACAGAAAAGGATAGGTAAAATAGGAATAAAAAATTCGAATTGTTTTTTGTTTTTCATAATGTAATGCCATTGTAATTCGTATAATCTATTCGAATTACTGAGTTGGATAGACGTCAGTTTTTATGTACTTAACCCTTTTCATGCTGATCCCGTTATATTTCTATTTCGACAATAGCCGTGGCAGGTGTATAGACTAAGATCAGCCTGCACAGAGATGCAGTCTGATCATAATCCACGCTACCTGTTTTTTTTCTTTTAGTATTGAGGAAAATATTTGAGTATAAAATATATAAACACTAGCATTTTTATGATGGATTAATAATTTAATGGTTAGTTTCGTCTATCAAAAACGAGCGATCTGATTGGTCGAAAAAATTAATTCATACCTCCATGAACAAAATTTTGAGTACGCAGCCATTTTGAATGCTTCCGCACAAAATAGTTCACTACAAAAAGGTATCAAAATTTGTCAAGTTGTTGCAATTTCCGCTCGATGCTATTAAATTATAAGAAATGAAGATAATATTTTTTGTTTTCATGGAGGTATGAACCGAAAAACCTAATCACACTATGTATGAATCCGCTTCGCGTATTCATACAGTGTGATTAGGTTTTTTGGTTCATACCTCCATGAAAACAAAAAATATTCTCTTCATCTCTTAAATATTCAGCAGGGCAAGGAATAAATGAACAATATCTTTACATTTTCGAAGTAACAACACGGATTGACTTACGTTGGGGGCCTTCTTTTCTCTCGATTAAAACAGTTATAGGATGTTCCCATTTGTTCGTCGACAGCAGGGAACGTTTTTCTTAATATTCGAATTTTAGAATCTCTTCAAGTCCTTTAACTCACAACCAGGCAATATAATTTTAGACTGGTCAAACCTGAACGAAGTTGCAGATGACATTTCAGAGAGTGGTAAAATTATCAAATAAGGTAAAAAATATAAAGGAAAGATATAATTTCTCCATTTTACATTATTTCTCCGATGTTTCCATTACAATATTTCTCCGATGCTTCTAAAAAGGGGACAGTGTATTAAACCCTATTCTCACTCAGTGACGATTTTCGACGTTCCAAGAAAAAATAGCTATGGAATACATTGTGGGAAATGAAGAAATTGCTTGTTACAAGCAATTTCTTCATTATCCACAATATTTTCTACTGAGAAAATTAAAATCCAAAATTTCATCAACTAAGATTTGTCGTCTGCAACAACTTTCAATTTGGAAATGTCTAAAATTTTCTCGTCTGTTAATTGATAAGCGGATTAAGTAATAACATGCGCATAATGGGTTTTAATTTTTTATTAAGATTTTGATACGTATTTTACATTTCTTATGCACTCTTATATTCATAAAATAGTCTGCTTGTTTTGGTTTTTTCATGTAAATTTGAAATGTAATCCCTGTACGAAAAAAATAAAATACAAATAAAATAACCTAATGGGTATTTACCCAAGGTTTCGGGGTTAGTTTAGTCTTATATCATATTTGACTTTCTACATTCTGTGGCATGGGAAGTGTGTTATATCTTAGATATTTTAACTCGATTGCGTCGAAAGCTATCAACTTGTAGACAGGCTATTAAATATTTAATAGACAGATGTTTTCATGTCCCAGCGAGAGCGTCAGTGGCTTCAACCCTTTCCCGTAAATTTTCTGATTTTTACGTCCGTGTAAAATTATACTTGAAACAAGGTCCGAGAAAACATTGTGGGAAAAGAAAAAATATTTTCTACCATAAGATGGTAACCTTTTGAATTACACTTACTTTTACAATGGTTTCTGCTACCCCTTTGAATCTGTAAAAGCCCAACAATTTGAAAAACAAAACAAAACAAAACAAAAACAAAAAAAACAGTAAAGGGTTAACTAACTGCTAACAAAAATCTGGGCTTGTTCTATGTTCGTTTATTCATCGTCCCATCGTTGCAATTACCCATGTGAGCGATACCCCCCATGGGAGACGGTTAGTCGTTTCGGGGATTATGACAAGGGTACAGGACAGAACGACAAAAAGATCGACTCGCCTGTTACACGGGCATGGCTCTAACATCTCTCCCGAAAGACATTTAGTTTGATAGTTTGGTCAGCCTGGGCATCGAACCTTTGGTCTTGCGTTTGCAGTTAAATGCTCTACCACCTAAGCTAATGAGGCTGACAGAGCATTCGATAGACTTGGGGACTTGGTATGAAGTGTCTAGACATTAGAAAAAAAAAAAAAAAAAAAAAAACGGCGACCGTTAGATTCGAACTCTTAACCAGTCCATCCACGTTAACATTATAAAGGATACATGATCAGCTCGAAAGCTAAGAAAACTGAAAGTAAAATGTTTACTACACGACCAAAGCCTATGCACTAAAACGTATATATTGACATGAACACCAAAAGGCCATTTTCGCGTGATATATCCGTATACGCGAAAGTCAAATAATTATTTGTAGTATATAAGTGTCTCCCAGCTGGTTAATTGAATTAACAAACTGGGCCTTAATAATGCAATCTTGATATAAAGATTTTCTCTTTCTGCTTTAACTTCTTAGGGGAAAAATAGAGAAAAATTTGGCCCCGTTTTCTAAACATCGAAACTGCTGTTATTGATTTGTAAAAAGCATGTTTGTGTGTGTGTGTGTGTGTGTGTGTGTGTGTGTGTGTGTGTGTGTGTGTGTGTGTGTGTGTGTGTGTTTTAACCCTTTCCTGTTTTATAAAATTTTAGATCCGTCCAAATTCAAAGACTTTGCAGATGAAAATTTAAAGTGGGTTAAATTAAAAACAATGTCCTTTCGGTAGGGTAGAAAACATTGTGGTAAAAGAAGAAATTGCTTACAACAAGCAATTTCTAGTTTTACCAAAATATTTTCTCAAGTATTGAATTACAGCAACGTAAAATCCCGGGTTTATACGGGAAAGGGTTAAATGTAAAAAGTAAAATAATAAAAAAAAAAGAGAGAACAAAAAAATGGAACTTCGTTGACGCGGCCATTGATCCTTTAACTCATTACCAGACGACAACATTTTGGTTGATCCAAATGCAAAGATGTTGAATCTAACTTTTTTCGTTGACGAAATTAAATATAAAAAAGACTATGTCTTTTGGGAAGAAAACATCATGGGTAATGAAAGAAATGCTTGTAGTTAGTTGTCTTGGTGTGTTGAGTGACAGGGGGCCTTACATTGTGAAAAGACTGTTGTGAGTGGCATAAAGCCATATACATGTACAAGTCAGGACGTCCACATGAAGAGTACATACACTGAATACCTTATCACATCAGTACCACTGATATATGCATTCACAACAATGGTCAAATTAGCGAGCTCCTATTATACCGTTCGCTGTTTGAATTACTTAACCTCTTTCATCACAACTACGCTTTCTGACGCCCCCCCCCCCCCCAAAAAAAAAGAAAGCTTTAGAAAACACTGTGGTAAATGAAGAAATTGCTTGTTACAAGCAATTTCTTCATTATACACAATGTTTTCTACATCAAAAGACACACACTAAAAACTATAAAATATAAATAAATAAATAAATAAAATAAAACAAAATGTCTGCAACATGTTTGAATTTGGACAAGTCTAATTTGATTTTGTCTGGTAAGGGGTTAAAAGAAACATCTTGTTAATTATTGCCCATCAGAATGTGTTTCGAATATGGTCACGTTTTCTTGCGTGCCGATATTTATAATGAATGTTTGAGTGGCAATGAATACGTTCGATCTACTTGAAACTTATTTTATATTAATATCTCGATGAAAGAAAAACTATGACATAAGACCTCGGGTTAGATTTGTATCTAAACCTTTCTTTTTATCTTTTACCGCATAGATTATAATACGATTTTTAACGGTAAACATTACGTAATATAACTTAATAATAAGTGCGCCGCTTCCCGATGCCAACATTGGGCTGTTTGCATTTCTTTCTACGAGATGCCCGTGAAAATGACATTGACCTTGACAAATGACCTTGAACTTTACAACAGCAAAAGGTCTTGTCACAATTAATAAACCTTTTTCCTGTTTAATCGCTGTTTTATACGTCCCCGTGATTATATAATTGAGAAAACATTGTAGAAAAGGAAGAAGAAATTGCTTGTAACAAGAAATTGCTTGTAACAGGCAATTTCTTCTTTTTCTATATTTCTACCCTACTGAATGGTTATTTTCCAATTTAAATTCACTTTAAATTTCCGTCCGCAAAACCTTTGAATTGGGTCTAAAATTTTGCAAAATAGGAAAGGGTTAATGTGTAAAATATGAGATCCCAAAGTACAGTGACAGTAAACATTTAGGGAAATGTCGCCAACGTTTTTGACGCCGCCGCAGACGCGGTCGAAGGTGCAGACGACATATTAGCTATAGCGATACCCCGGCTTTTCTCCGAAAACAAGGGAAGTAAATATGATAAGAATAATAACAATATTAATAGTAATACTCTTATATTCTTATCTGTTTGATAACTAGTATTGTAATATGCTTATCCCTGTTCTGTCTTCCTTTCTTAATATCATTTTATATCTTTCAACCTAAGCTCACTTCTTGGATGGCTTTCAGACCCTCCAGACGGATCCCGATGGTAATCAAAGATTCGATCGACCAATCAAATCAGTCATTTAGACCGAAAGTGATCTTTGAACTACGGAATTGACTGATATTTATTTGAAGGATTTTTGTTGGTTTGTCGACTTAAACGGTCAGGTTTTTTTGTGTGTGTGTGCGTGTGTGGGCGGGAGACCAGCATTTGGTGGAATCTGATTAGTCGAATTTGATAAACAAATCTATTAATAGAACAACGCACATATTTTTGAAAAGAGAGGAACGTGCAATTTTATATCGTTCGATCATACATATGACTCATATTGTTTACATCTCATTCATTTCCTTTCAATTGACCAATCAAATAATTCATTCAGCCCGTATTTGAGCTTTTAACTCAAACATTGGCCGCCATTTTTATTTTTTATTTTTTGTTGGTTTGGCGACCTAAACGTCGTAACTACAGCGTACATGAAACTTATGAGTAACGTACTATCCATACGTCGGCATGCGTTGGAAATTGTGTGCATGCACAAAATTTTTCAACATACTCGACTTACGACGACTTATGCCAGCGTATGACAGCGTACTAAGAGTAGTATGCAAAACTTATGCCCAACGTATGCAACGTACACCAACGTACAGACTGAATTTCTCATACGTCGGCGTACGTTGGTGCTATACGCTGTAGTGTGACAGAAACTTAACAGAAAATTGGTAAAGGTTTCACCGTTCTACTTAATGATTTTCTACCATCACTTCATTCTTTATATCTAATGACATCAATAATTTATCAAATTTGATACCTTTACTATTGAAGTATTTTGTTCGCAAGCTTGCAAATAGGTGCGTGCTCAAAATTTAGTTTGTGAAAGTATGGTATTTTATTCGGCCAATCGGAACACTCGTTTCTGATAGACGAAACTAAAAATTGAACGTTTTTTTGTAGAGATGAAATAGATCTGTTCAGTACGAAATACTGAAGTACCGAAATATCTTGCATAAACAGCAAAGATTTTGCAAATTTCGTTACTCTTTTGTATGGAAGAATTTTATGCGGGCGCATACAAAACAGCTCCGTGCTCAAAATTTTGTTCCTGGAGGTATGGGTATTTTTTCTGCCAATTAGAACAATCGTTTTCGACAGACGGAACTAAGAATTGAATTATTATAAAACTAAAATATACGGAATATACAAAAAATTTTGGCAGATGAACTAGATATATTTTTATAACTTTTCTTGTCATTCCCTCTATTTAAGCTGTAGTTACGACGTTTAGGTCGCCAACCAACTATTGTCATTTTTTGTTGCATGGTATACTGGCCATAAATTTTTCAAAATTACGCATTTAGAAGAATCGAATCGGAACTTCTTGTTGGAGTTGATGGGCGTGGCCAGTTGAGTAAGTTGGTGAGGAAAGCATTTGGTCAGTTCTATAATCCTTTCAAAAAGTTTTACTTTTTGAATTGGTATAAACATATTTTATTTTCATATATCAGAAATTTACATGTTCATTTTCAATAGAAATTATTCAAAAAGAATTAGAACAGAAGCATAGCTTATAAAGTTCTTCTCCTTGCA
This sequence comes from Fragum fragum, assembly GCA_946902895.1. Taxonomy (NCBI): domain Eukaryota; kingdom Metazoa; phylum Mollusca; class Bivalvia; order Cardiida; family Cardiidae; genus Fragum; species Fragum fragum. Next base: position 46,193,007 of record OX336379.1, read on the forward strand.
GTTTATTCAAGACGTGTACAAATGTATTCAATTTTACCAACCAAATAATAAGATATAAATAGGAATATCATTAAAAAGGGTGAGAGTGCTCACTTCTATAAATTGTTAGCTTTATCTTATGATATAAAATAATAGTCAATGATGGTAATTATTTTTTTGGATGAAAGGTACTCTTACAACATATTTGTGTTAAAAAAAGATGGTACCTCTTAATCTATATATCTATAAGTATAAACGTATAAAAATCAGACCTAGGAGTACTAAATGAAGCTAGCAAAGTCAGGCTTAAGGGTAATTAGATATATTCCGAACCGAAATATCTCAGTGATAATGGACTGAAGATCACTTTTCTGTACGGTAGTTTAAAAAAGTTCATCCGAGGCCAAATTATTTTCCATTGCTTTCGAAAATGCAGTTTACACAATCAAATTTTCTTGTTAGATTATATTGAATATTAAGGAAATGAACCCAAATTACTTTAAACAATTAGTACACTCGGGGATTAAGTACGGCTAATAAAGGATGTTATATTCTGACACTCTAGTGGTAAACTTTAGGACAAACGATGTATCGTACCCTATTTGTTTCGACCCTTTCAACAAATATTGAGATAATTCAAATCAAACATGTTTTTAATTATTCCCCTCCGAATCTATCTGAGCGAACAAATATGTTTTATAAATTGATTGTTTAGAAAACTTGACAATTACACTATTAGAGTTCCCCACTTGTTTACTTTGTTATTATCATTTTCTTCTTTACTTTCTCTGTGAATTAAACAAAAAATGAAATTCATTTACCTTTACAGCATTTTAAACCTTTTACTGTTTCAGTAATTATTGAAATATTTGTTTGGGAAATAAATGATAAAAAATGGATTAGAATTGTTTCCGTGACGAGAGAGAGTGAGAGTAAGAGTGTGAGATAGTAAGAGAGTGAGTGAGAGAAGGAGACAGAGGAGGGAGGACAGATCAGCGGTTCGCAGTTGTTATTGCTTTAAGAATAAGCGTTATTGAAGCTAGATATATACCACAGACAAGGATGGCCTCCTCTTCACCGATTCCTCCAAAATTCTAGATTAGTACAATTTGACAGCAGCTCCAGGCGACAATTGAAAGTTGATGAAATCTAAAAAAACATTGTCGTTTGGGGTAGAAAACATTTGGGATAATGAAGAAATTGCTTGATACAAGCAATTTCTTCATTGTCCACAATATTTACGTTTTGTTTTCTGGGGGGGCGTCAAAAAGCGTCACTGTGTTGGAATGAGTTAAGTGCTGATCATATCACCTTCATCTATGACCTTGAACTTTGATGTATCTAACAGAACTATAATAATGACGATTGTGGTAGTCAAGGGGAATAACTCTGTAAAGTTACTTTAAATTCAACCAATTAACCAAGAAGATATGCCACAGACAAGAAAAGTACTCACACACGAACCCTTGAATCCACCTACGCACGCCCTTCACACAGGAGTAGAGGTAACCCTATATGTCCGTCGCCATTACATAAAGGAGGTATAAAAATCCATAAAGGATATGAGTCGGGATAAATATCGTAAAAATATTTATCTTTAAAGATACCCCGCTTTGCACCTTTACTATCATCAAAAATTAATTTCAGGGGGAAAAACGTTCTATATTCTTTGCAATCCATACCGAACAATTAACCTGCCGTATGTGTGAGTCAATGAAAGGCCAAGATTTCAAGCTGCTCCGGGCAATCGAACTCGTGACATCTTGATCGCAAAGCCGACGACTTATACCACGGTGATGGACAGAATGAATATTTCAAATAAGCCTTTCTTCATACGGAAATGTATCGATGTTACAGCAGAAGTTGGCCCTTTTTTCTTCCGATATGTCCCACCTATCTTAAATCATACAAATATTAAAGGCTGTATGGCCTCCCAGGGACAAAAAAGGAATTCTGAAATATCCGTTAAAATTGCGAACAGACCACTCTGAAATAATCCAGAATAAGTCACAAACCCGCTATAAAGAGCTTTGCCGAACAGAAAACGAAAATGAATTTCAAATTATTTTATTTTGGTAACTTGAAATAATTTTGAAATTATTTGCGTTTGCTTTTCGACAAAGCCTCTCATTAGCGGGATTGTAAACTAATCTGAGATAATGGATAGAATGGTCTGTGAAAAAATTCATCAAAATGTCAGGATTCATTTTGTTGATAAATGTTGTTACTACAAGAGCCGTAGAGCTTTAAACTATAAGGACATCATACTTAGTAAGAACACGGCATGGGTGTATATTTATCAACGAACTAGATGAAATGGAAAATCGGGGATAATATTTAGAAGTGATTGATATCATTTTTCAAACTTTTGTACATGAGTATTTAGTCTCTAGAATATTTACAGGTGGTCAGGCACGCTAAATAAATACCTTAGAGGTCGGATAACTGTTAATCCCGTGCTCAAACAACGACGCTTTTTGGAAAGCATTGTGGAAAATGGAGAAAATGCTTGTGACAAGAATTTCTTTACTTTCCACAGTGTTTTGTACCCTAAAGGATAAAGACTTTTAAAATTCCATCAAATATAATTTATCTTTGCAAATTCATTCAATTTGGACCAGTCTAAAATGTTATCGTCTGGTAATGGTTTACTTCATGGCTGTACGCTTTAGAAGTATTTTTAGCTTTGTTTCAATAGAAAAAATCGGCGTTGAACATTGATTGTTGATTTCAATTCTATATTTAAAGTATATTTTTGACAATACGGTAGTCAGTTAACATAAATCGATGGGTTAGTGCAAAAAGCATCGTAATTGTGTTTAAATTGTATAGACACTTACGATGTTTTTGCTCTGACCTGTCGATATCTTAATTTAAATATTGCGTTATTTTGCATAAATATAATGCAATATATATATATATATATATATATATATATATATATATATATATAAAATAATAATAATAAATAAATAAATAAAAAAAATTAAAAAAGTTGGTTGACAACCCAAACGCCGTAACTACATCTTGAAATAAACTGTAGTTACGACGTTTAAATATACAATTCAAAAAAGAAAATCAAATAAATGTCGGCCAATGTCGTGAGCTGATAGTTAGCGGGACCATTGATCTATCAATTATACTGCTTAAAATTGTCATCAAATGTGTTGTTTATTCAGTGAACTTTAAAAAAAAAAAAAAAAAAAAAAGTCTTTAAATCATAACCAAGTGAAGGCTCGCGATCTTTTATCCAAAAAAATGTATTGACCATTCAAATCCTTCGTTTTTAATGAAAGTGAACTTTGAACACCAACATATATGTTGAGCCTTCTTGTTGGTTTGGCAACGTAACCATTTCCTGTTTTTGAAAAAAATCAAGACCTGTCCAAATTCAAAGGTATTGCAGAAGAAAATTTGATTTGAATTTATTTAGAACAATAACCATTCAGTAGGGTAGAAAGTATTGTCAAAAAAGAAGAAATTGCTTGTCACGAGCAATTTCTTCTTTTTCTACAATATTTGCTCAATCTTAAACTCACAGGGACGAAAAAACCAGGGACTGAGCAGGAAAGGGTTTAACGCTATAATTACAGTCTTTTCAAGTCGTAGTTACGACCTCTCATTTCACAAACCAACTATTTGACTTTTTCTGTTACATATATTTCTGACTATACAAAATAACACCGTTTAATTGACACCCAAGTCGGAATAAGTGGGCATGGTCAGCGTTCGGCCAATTAAATACTGGCTACGCACTATAAACAAACGAAGCAATTCTAAATGTCAAAACGTTTCTAATGTTTATTCCATATCCAATAAATTCCATTATTTAAAGAATCTCGTGAAAAAAAATCTTAGAAAACCGCTCTGGACGACGAAGGAACTAACCAATCGCGAATGTCACTCAAATTAATCAGTCTTCCAATGAAAGCATCCATCAAGACTGGAAGCTTTGAGTTCTAAAATGCTCCACAATTTACGCATGTGAAGCGCGTTTGTTCGTTTGGCGGCTTAAACATCGAAATTCAAGTTGTAGTTACGACGTTTAGGTCGCCAACAAACCATTCTAATTTTTGTAACGTGTTACTGGCCTTAAATTTTGCACAATAACAACACCTAAAATCGAAGTGGAACTTCCGACTGGGGTCAATAGGCGGGGCTAACAGAGTAAGTGGGCGGGTCAATTGCTTGTAAACGGGGATTCGTTTTCTTTCTTTCTCTCTCTCTACCTCTTCGGAAAAAACTTGTCGTTTGCAACATCTTTCAATTCGGACCAGTAAGAAATATACAGTGTATTAATGGGTTATCCAGTCATTATGATCTGTTTCGTATATAAGTAATAGTACATTTTCGCCCACAAAGTGTTTTCGCTCAAACTATTAATATTTGCACACAGCGTAACGAATATTAATCATTAAATTTCAAACTTCAAAAGCAGCGTAACATCTGTAGAAAAATTTCAATGAATTTTAATAACTGTTTTCATCAAAGTTTATAAATTGTTCAATGACCCATGAATGATTAATGCCTTATCGATATACCAAGGGGTGTCTTATCATTTAATACGAGATCATGTGTGACTCGAGCATCGAACCCGTAACTTACCAATCGTTTGTCCCGCCCACTGACTCCTTGGACCCCGCCCATTAACTCCTGGAGGAAAATCCGCTTCGATTTTTAACAGTAATATTTTTCAAAATTTATAGCCAGTTCCACGTAACAAAAAAGTAAAGTGGTTGGTTGGTGACCTACACGTCGTGACTACAGCTTGGATAAGCTGTAGTTACGACGTTTAAGTCGCAAAACAAAAAAATATCTCACAAAAATGGCGGCCAATGGCGGAGTTTAAATCTCAATTCAAAGCTGAAAAAAATAATATGATTGGTCGATATATTCCTTGCATGACAGCCGCGACTGGTCAATTCTCGTAGTTAGATAGTAACATCGACCCTGTAAAGACCGCGCTGGTAAAATCATCTGCGTAGACTCGGAACGTTTGCCCTCGTTACTCTTTTAATAAACAGTGACCTTTATAATCTAAACAAAGGGCCAAAATTGTCATAAATTTCTCACCTGAGAACTATTTCACGATGTCTCTATGTCTGGTAATTCCCGCCCTGCGAGGCCCCCATTCTTTTGCCAATCCAAATTAACAACCAAGTTTTGAAAAGAGTCAGCAAAGGAAAATCCAAAAATACCAAGTTTGGTAATAATAAGACCAATGATTCAGGAGGAGAGGATCTTTAAATTATTGCATGATTTCTCTATGTATAATAAGCTCCCCCTGCCACAAATCAACATTCCATGAACAAGTTTCATGAGGGTCGCCCAAGAATGATTCCTGTCAGAAATCTTTATAAGCCAAGTGTTTCAGGAGGAGAAGATTTTTAAAGAATTATTTCGTGATTCCGCTTGGTTTGATAAGCCCAGCCCTGCTATGCACCGATTTTTCCCATATCAAAATTTAACAAACATGTTTTGAAACGGCTCATCTAAGGAACATTCTTACCAAGTCTAGTGCAAATTCGCCAAGTGGTTTAGATGGAGATGATATATGAAGAAATTGTTGACGACGGGCGACGCACATCGGACGACGGACACTGAGTGATTTCCAAAAGCTCTCCTTGATGTGCTCAGGTGAGAAAATCGTTCAGGTTTCTTTTTTTGTGATTTTTGGTGTTGTTGTTTGTTTGTAGTTTGTTTTGTTTGAATTGAAGCCGCCGCCATAGCGCATCTTCATGGGATGTCATAGGTTCGATCTCCGGCGGCTGCAAATATCCTTTCCGATATTTGTCTCTCACCAATGGTTGGATAATCGTAAACCTACGTGGGATATCAGCTGAAGGATAGAAAAGGATGTAGTGGTAGTACTGGTGTGAGAAATACCAGGAATCCCTTGTTAGGTGTTCCAGCCGCCACATTATAACTGAAATATTGTTAAAAGTGGCTTTAAACCCCATTCAATCAATCGATTTGTTTTTATTGAACAACTATATGAACCTTATCAAATCTATTTATTGTTATTCTCATAAATATTTTCTGATGACCATTTTCCCCTGACGAGTGGTTTGTATTCAAATTTTGACATTCTTGTAACATAAAACCAAAGTCCTGTTCAGAAATGGCAACAAATTCAAACAAACAATGAACTTTTTATTGCTGCAAATTGATAGCTAAGTCTTTAAAGCAGATCATGAATACAGCTGTTTGATTCCATATCATATGTTCCCCTCTTTATTGATGTTTACTTTGCCCGATAACCCATTACTATGTAATGACACTTGTTGAAGTCCTCAAGGAATTACAATGGTCGAAAAAAATGTAGGAAAATAAGAATATGCTTGTAACAAGCAATTTCTCCTTTTCCCACAAGGTTTTCTGTCATATGTAGTACTTATTTTCAAATTTCAGCACACTTTGAAATGTCGTCTGCAACATCTTTCGCTTTCAACCAGTCTAAAACGTTATCCTCTGGTAATGGGTTAAACGTTCTTGCTATAAAAAGGAGCCTGTGAATTTCTAACACATTATCGCTCATTGTCTTGTATTGGAGGCACTTAACGAATACCAGATCTACTAAAAACAAACAGAAACCATAGAATTCGCAAAAACAATTTCTCTTTTACGCACAATGTTAAATTCATTTGGAGATACTTTCCAACATAATCTACTCTCTTAATTGCCATGTGCAATGCGTGTTGTTGTTTTTTCTCTCTATTACCCCCCGCCCCCATTACAATCTATGCTGACCGTGAAATATTAAGTTGGACGCTGATCGATTAACCAATCGTTGGCACCGCCCACTTACTCCTTTGGGTACGCCTACTGACTCCAACAGGAAGTACGCCTTCGAATTTGAACGGCGTTATTTTGTTAAAAAATATGGTCAGAGATAATAACAAAAAATAGTATAGTTGGTTGAAAAAGCTGTAGTTACGACGTTTAAGTTGCCAATCCATCAAAAAGATTAACAAAGGTGGCGGCGAATGTCGGAGTTCAAAACTCAATTTTGATCTGAATGAACTATTCCTTGGCCGACTGGTCATTTGATTGACAGCCGCGATTGGTTAATTGGCACAATATATGCCTTCAACAAGTCTCTTTTCCTCTTTCTCTCAACATTCCGTGTTAAATATTTACCCCTTAAGTCGATATGGGAGCCCTCGGTTGTTCCTTTGAACAAATAACTGAAACAGAGATCGATCAAGCACTGCAAAATCAGATAGAGCAAACCTAATCTAACCTAAAGTGAGGCGGAACGACCATTTTAGATTCATTGGTCTACCAATCTTGAGCAAAAAAAAAAAAAAAAAAAACTCGACCTCGTTGAGCTGAAGATGAGCTCGTCGGTCTGAAGATGGTCGATAGTTTTATGAACCCAACGAAGATCATTTTTCGCAAAGCTCTAATTAAGTTGTAACTAAATTCTAAAATATTTACTTATAAATAAAACCCTATGTTGTAGGTACTCATTTGAATCGCCTTATCGAGACGATTCAAATGAGTACCTACAACAAAGGGTTAATGGCATTAATGTTGAAATACTTAAATATAAAATCCAAATCATGCGATAAAAGGCACGCTAAAGACAATCTTAAACGCTATGCAAGCGTAAGCTATATCTTATTCCAACATTGGTTTCCTTATGTAATATCGTAGGGTCGTCAGCCTTATTTTTTTCTTCTTTTTTTTCCCTTTTCATAAGACAAGCATTAAGTTTAGTTTCCTCTATCAAGGTTCAAGCATTTTGATTGGCTGATTTTTTTATACTTCCATGAAAAAAATGAGCCCGCAACTAATTTGTATGCTTGCACAAAAAGTAGATCCATAAAATTTTACTCAAAACAAGGAAAACATTTGCTTTGTTTTGATTTATTGCATTCAAGACAAGGAGAGGATATAATTTGTCTTCATTGAGTTATGAAAATATTGTCACTTAAACACTCTATTGTATGAATCCGCTTCTCATCTAAATGTAAACAAAAATATCCTCTTTATTTTTGAAATGTTAATAAATGCTTGGTAAAGTCAGATTATTATCAGAGCTTTTATTTTATGTCTCTAGTATGGTCAACCCATTCCAATACAATTGCGCTTTCGGACGCCCCAAGAAAAATAACTTTGGAAAAGTTTGTGGAAAATAAAGCAATCGCTTGTCAAAAGCTATTTCTTCGTTTTCCACAATGTTTTCTAATCCGAAATACAAAGATTTCTAAAATTCCATTGCTTAAATACTGTAGTCCGAAATTTCTTTGAATTTGGGCGAGTCTAAAATGTTATCGTCTGGTAACGACTAAAGTCCCACCGTGGTCTTTGATTGCCCCCCCCCCTGTAGCGTTGAACATTGTCCGGGGTTTAAATAGTTTAAAAACGTAACTGACCAATCGCTGGCCACGCCCACTTACTTCGTTAGCCACCCCACCACCACCCACTGACTCCCGCTTAGATTGTTAATGTCGTTATTTCAGAAAAAATCGTGGCCAGTAGCATGTTACAAAACAGTAGTACAGTTGGTTTGCGAGCTAAACGTCGTAACTACAGCTTGAATAAGCTGTAGTTACGATGCTTCTGGCGCTAAAACAACACTTTATTTAAAAAAAATCATGGCCAGTAGCATGTTACAAAACAGTAGTACAGTTTGTTTGCGAGCTAAACGTCGTAACTACAGCTTGAATAAGCTGTATTTAAGATGCTTCAGCCGCCAAACCAACACAAAAGGTTAACAAAAAAGTGCGGCCAATGTTGGAGACTAAAACTCATTTCAGGGCTCAATAAATGATTTCATTGGTCGACTGGTTTTTTGATTGACAGTCGAAATTGGCCAATTGAAAAAGAATCTTAAACATCTTACAATCTAACGTCATTAAAAGTATAAACCTTTCCATTGACGGATCGCTTGGCCAACCCACTGACTCCGCTGGCTACGCCCACTGATCTCCAATAGGAAGGTCCACTTCTATTTAAACGGCATTATATTGCAAAATTTACGGCTAAGAACGTGTAACAAAAAAATTAAATCGTTGGTTGATGACTTAAATGCCGTAACTACAGCCTATTCAAGCTGCCATTCCAGATAAATGTTTAATATTAGTGACGACCAATATCCGACTCCAAAGTTCTATTAAGGTCTGAATAAATGATTTGATTGGTCGATTGATTCCTTAACTGAGAGCTGCGATTGGTAAATTACAGAGATCTTTAGTATAAATATAGCAGAGCCATCTCTGAAAGGAAACACGTTTAGCTTGATTAGATTGTCAGTAGTCCAAGCCGTAAAATAAATATCAAAAAAGGAATTGACCAATCGCGGACCTCAATCAAGGAATAATCCGACCAATTAAATAATCTATTCAGCCCGGATCTGACCCTATCAACTCATTTTTGTTTACCTTGATTGATGGTTTGGCGAATTAAACGTCGTAGCTACAGCTTATTCACCAACCAAACATTTTACTTTTTTGTTACATCATACTGGCCATAATTTTGCAAAATAACGCCGTTGAAAATCGAAGCGGGACTTCCTGTTGGAGCTGATTGCCGTGGCCAACGACGTAAGTGGGCGGGGCAAGCGATTGATCAATTGACCAATTATACCATTCATTTGTACTGGAAGTAGACTTTAAATCCCACGTTTAGATAAGACAGTTGTGTTGACTTTGATATAAGCTGTGATTACGGCGTTGGTTACAACCAAACAACCATTTTACGTAGTTTTTACGAAGGACTGTGGGAATGGCCAGCGATCCATAAATTAAACATGCGCAAGACGTCCCAATGTTTTATACAAGTGTGATACGATAAGCTTTGAGGCGACGTACTGATATAGGGTTGGAGTTCAAAGTTCATGTCGTGACTAAATAAACGATTTCATTGGTCGACTGATGATTTGATTGACAATTGGTCAATCGTCATGCCCATGAACACATCCTGTTGACGATGGGCCTGAACTCTTGACCTTCAGATCACGAGACAAGCACCTTTACCCATCGGCCATCAAGGCAGTCAGCGTGATAAATATACTTTGAATAATCTCAACTTCAAATTGCTGCACGTTCTCTAAATCCAGACCTGCACTCAAGCTGTCGTCTGGTAACAGATTTAAGACAGTGTAGTCTATTTAATTAATTTTCAAATATTCAGTCATTCCGATACTTTTAGTTCTTTGATTTTAATGCTATTCTGAAAACTTTCCTTTTTTTTAGCATGACAAGGATCAAGGCAATCACCAAGTATACTAACTTTATAGCATGATCTCCGACGTGGAATTGAAATTAACCTTTTAAATACGCTCGATATCATACCCAATAACTGTAACTGAACTAAAACAAATGATAACGCTTTTCCGAAAATGACGTCAAGGAATTTAATGACGTTAAATGGCTTTATATGTTCCGAGGTATGTCATATAAGATTATACCAAATATCAAAAATTGTATCAAAAGTCTCTGTCATACTATTAACATAACATCAAATTCGTGCTCATAAAATACCGAGTTCATCAAATACGTCATCTAAAACGGATAAAAACTCGGAATAGCCTCGTTTAATCGTTTAATAACTCGTTTAATACATTCGGTATTTCGTCAACACTCATCTAATATCCTCTATGCCTAGGATGCTTTTTTGCGTACTTGAAATTAGAAGATTTGCCTAGCCCTTGAGCAATTTAAGACCGTAATTATTGCAAGAAGCGGAACAAACGGTTTGTTCCTTTCCCGCACTGATTTATTTTAATCAATTCTTCGTTTGTGACAGAAAAACGTTTCGTCTGATACCGCCTTAAATCATACCGATTGAAATTAAATGCATTGTGAAAGAAGTTGCAGATGACATCGCATAATGGATTTAAGTACCGTTTAACAATACAAATGCAAATAATTTGCATTTACCCATTACGCCCCTCAAGAAAGGCTTTAGAAAACATTGTAGGCGATGAAAAATTTGCTTATTACAAGCCATTTCTTCATTACTCACATTTTTTTCTATCTCAAAAGACAAAGAACTTAAGAATTTAAAAATCATGAATTGTCATCTGCAACTTCTTTGATTTTGTACATTGTAACCCTCTAAATTTCTATCGTATGTAAATAGATTAACTCTTTACTGTTATCCATATTTTTAGACCTGTCAAAGTTCATAGATATTACAGAAGTCAGATTAAAGACGATATTATTGTAAAAATAATCATTCAATAGAGTAGAAAATATTGTGGATAGAGAAGAAATTGCTTGTAACAAACATTTTCCTCTTTTTCCACAATATTTTATCGAGAATAGAAACACTGGAATGTAAAAACAAGGGATTTAATCGGAATGGGTTAAGGTTATCGCTTGCACTTTACTATCCTTCTTGCTCCAAAGTTCTTTCATGTATCCCTTTTTAACCCATCCCTGGTCGCTCCTGTTGAGCCCTGAGCCGCCGTCATAGCACAGTTGGTAGCGCGTCGGACTGTCAATCTAGAGGTCCCGGGTTCGATCCCCGACGAAGGCACTCATACTTTCCGACTATTTATCTCCCACCAATGGGTCGATAATCGTAGACCTATGTGGGATAGCAGCTGGAGGCTAGGAAAGGATGTAATGGTAGTTCTGGTGTGAGAAATACCAGGATTCAATTGTTAGGTGCTCCAGCCGCCGCGATACAACTGAAAGATTGTTGAAAGCGGCGTAAAACCCCATTCAAACAAACAAACAAATCCTGTTGAGCCCAGGCAGGAATTTTAACTACGATAGTTAACGGCGTTTTTCAGTAAAAATCTTTTGTCTCGGAACATGTAACAAAAAAGTAAAACGGTTGGTTTGCGACCTTAACGTCGTAACTATAGCTTCAAATTCTTCACATTAATGTTGGCCAATGTCGAAGTTCAATGTTTACTTCCGGTTTAAATGAAAAAAACTTTGATTGGTCCATGATTTCTTTGACTGACAACAGCTTTTCTTCAATGGCCTTATCAAAAAGCAACCCGTAATTTTAAAACACAACTGGCCTAATAATACAAAAACGGAAATTGGCAACACTAAAACTTGTAAAAAAATAAACGATAAATTGAAAATGTAGACTAGAAAAGAGACGAGAAATTGTGGACTTACCTATTAGCATAGATGCATTGATCCATACGTCGAGTGTACCCGTATTTCACAATCTTTTCTTACATGTAACCCCATCCGTAGCAAATCATATGAAAATTTCCCTCCCTAAATCACTTTAAATTAAATAGTGACGCAATTTAAGCCTATTGTGATCCTTATTGGATTCAAAAGTCCGTCGAGCGGAAAGGAGACGTTTTAGGAATGTTAACCCTTGTCATGCTAAACCCGGAATATTCCTGTTTGGGCAGGATGCATAGACAAAGATCAGTCTGCTAATATGTTCAGTCTGATTTTAGTCTATACCACCTGTTTGTTCTTTTCAAGTCAGAATTGTCCACAAGATCAAATTTCTTTAAAACTAAATATCGATCCCGACAACCAGACCTACAGTGCCATCGGGCATTTGATTTTAATACGTTTTTGAACAAGGATTTTATTTAGCATGACAAGGGTTAAGAGGTCATTCGGTTGAAAACAAAATCAAGTCTAAAACAAGTTAACAGTAAAAGGTAGTATTGCCAACATACAACGTTTGTGATAAACTCTTTCCTGTTCAATAACTCTGAATTTATAATTGAGAAAACATTGTAGAAAAAGAAGAAATTGCTTGTGACAAACAATTTCTTCATTTTCCAAAATATGTTCTACCCTACTGAATGGTTATATTTCCAATTAAATCCACTTAAAATTTTTGTCTGAGAAACATCTAAATTATGACAGGTTTATAATTTGCAAAATAGTTTAGGGTTAAAGCAAAATGTATTGACTCTATTAGGACTGACTGCCTAGAGTCGACTCACACATAGCCACAGAGAGAGGGAGATGCACAGATAGAAGGGAGAGAGAGGGAGAGAGAGAGGGGTGAGAGAGAGGGGAGAGAGGGGAGAGAGCGGGGAGAGAGAGGGAGAGGGAGAGAGAGGGAGAGAGAGAGAGAGAGAGAGAGAGAGAGAGAGGGGAGAGGCATGGGAGACAGAGGGAGGGGGAGACAGAGAAAGAGAGAGGGGTTGAATGAGGGGAGAATGAGGGAGAGGGTGGGAGAAAGGCAGATGGAGAGAGAGAGGGAGAGAGAGAGGGTGAGAAGGGGAGAGAGAGGGGGAGAAAGAGGGGAGAGAGCGAGGGGTAGAATGAGGGGAGACAGAGGGAGAGGGTGGGAGAGAGGCAGATGGAGAGAGAGAGGGAAAGAGAGAGGGTGAGAAGGGGAGAGAGATGGGGAGAGAGAGAGGAGGTAGAGAGGGAGAGAGGGAGAGAGAGGGAGAGAGAAGTGAGAGAAAGGGAGAGAGGGAGAGAAAGTGGGAGAGGGGAGAGAGAGGGAGAGAGACGGGGGGAGAGATAGGGAATGAGAGAGGGAAAGAGAGGGTGAGAGAGAGATGGAGAGAGGGAGCGAGAGAGAGGGATTTAGAGAGAGGGAGCGAGAGAGAGGGAGAGAGATGGGGGGAGAGATAAGAAATGAGAGAGGGAAAGAGAGGGTGAGAGAGAGATGGAGAGAGGGAGCGAGAGAGAGGGATTTAGAGAGAGGCTGCGAGAGAGAGGGATTTAGAGAGAGGGAGCGAGAGAGGGGGAGAGAGAGAGGGGGGAGATTTGAGAGAGATGGATAGATAGGGAAAGAGAGAGGGACATAAAGAGACCGACACAGAGAGAAAGACAGAGAGAGATGAATAGATAGATATATATGATTTAATTTATCTATATCGGCCTTCGACAAAGTAAAGACATTAAACAATCGAATACTAATGCAATAGAGCTAAATTGAAATAAATAAGAAATATTCAATATGCAACAAAGCAGACGTATATACAATTATCCACTTGAAACACAAAACACATAGTTAACTGTTTATTTCCGGATAACATGTCTTTATTAGCTTGATTGGCCCAGTACTTCACCTTGATCTAGTTTGACCTTTCTGCGGATTACCGAACTCTGACAGGAAATTCGACATAGATATTAATCCTTGCTATGCTAAACCCGGAATATTCCGGTTTTGGCAGGAGGCGCAGACTAAGATTAGACTGCACGTATGTGCAGGCTGATCTTAGTCTACATCTCTTGCTCTACTTTTCTTCCCGAGTTATTCATGAAGTTGATTTCTAAAAGAAATATTCATTTTTGAACAACAAGTTCTATCAGTGGTTTCAGCCCTTTGATTTGACAGCAATTCAGTGAGGTAATTTAAACAGCGTGACAAGGGTTAAAAGGCATTATTTCTCAATAGTTTATAGTCAGTAACTTGTTACACACAAAAAAAGTCAAAACAAAAGAACAATAACAAAAATCTCAGAATACTTGGTCGGTGACCTAAACGTCGCGAGAACTGACTGAAACAGTAAAAAAATCTTGAAAATACATGACGACCGGCGTCGACCAGTGTCGAGGGTCAAAGGTTACTTCTAAATGAATGTCATGACTTGTCAATCGATCTATCTTGCTCCGATGATATCTAGACACAGATCAGATTGTTCACGGTCATGTAACTTAATGCGTTAACGATCTTTATTTGCTTTGATACAAAACAGTCTTGGGTCCAGGTCACTGCGAACCACAAGTTATAAATAGATATGGTTTGTCATTGATGGCAGACAGGTCGCATCGTCACCTTAAACTGCAAATAAGATATAAAAGAACCACGTATTAATGAGCGCATGCGTGACATTTCCAACCATAACACATGTGCGCCAAGTAACAGTTCAGCCTGTGCATCCGCACAGTCTGATCAGAGTCTTTACTCTGCGCTCTGTAGATAGATACTGACCCAAAGCTTCTTTGAACAATCAGCGAATGTTCTAATTGCCCCGAATGGCTGTCTCCTTTGTTTTCATCGAGGTAAAAAGATAACAGCCACATCTCGCAGTGCGAGGCGGTAATTTGCCTTCAAAGTTTTGATGAAATTTTACCTTTATTTCTCTCATTATAAAAGGTCTATTCATTTATAAATAAGAGTCATTCAAGAAAAGGTGATGCATGGGACGAACAAAATGTCGTAAATACAGCTGTATTCAAATTGTATTTACGATAATTTCTCATCCAACGACGATATGCAAATCTTAGATAAAAATGGTTGGACATTAAGCTCATATATACGACGAGCCAAAAATTCCGTTGATGAAATAATAGAAAAAAGAGAGAAAGAATGAAGGAGCCCGAACACTGACTCCGACAGGAAGTTCTACTTCAATATGGAAGGTGATATTTTGTAAAATTTAAGGCCAGTACATGAAACGGTTTGCCCAGAATATGCTCACGAAGAACGGAAAATATAAACCCGTTATGTCTCCTTTGAAGTAATTTCTCGAATTTACTTAGTTTATTCCGACTTATTTTAGATAAGACGAAAGCTTTAAGCTTATATAGCCGCTCTCGTACTATCACAATCCAGATCTTTTCACGTCCCTACAAAAGAGGCGGTGACTTAAACCCACTGCTATCCTATTTTCCAGCTAAGTAGACTAGCACTGGCTATTAAGAGCACACCGTTGACGGCGGGGCTTGAAAACATGGCCTTTAGATCAGAAGTCAAGCACCTATGCCATCCGGCCATCGAGGCGGTCAATATATGTTAATTTGATGAGATGATTACACACGATGGCTTTGATCTGAAAAAATGAATGATAACGTTAGCAATTGACATTTACAAATCGAAAACTGGAACTATTGCAGAATCTTGACGTCTTTTGACGCGCTAAATGTCGTAACTATAGCTATATTCAAGCTGTAGTTACGACATTCTGTACGCCAAACGACGATGCTGTAATCCAATCTTTAGACTAGAATGATAGTACAGAAATAAAAAAGATAGGACTTCAAACAACGGAATGTATTTGGTTCGAACACAGAATTTCTGGGTCCAGAGTCGTCAACCTTACAACACTACCTCTCGGCGGTGCGCGAGAAAATGTCGTAACTATAGATTTATTAAAGCAGTAGTTACGGCATTTAACACGTGCACCGAGGCTTTATATATTTCTAGTGATGTGGCTGCAAATTCTAATGTTCCATTTGTAAATCCGATAAGCAACGGGGGTCAAAAGGAATATTATATGAGCGACGGGACAATTTCTTTTAACACTTCTCGAGTACCCTTTACCGAGAATTGCCCATTGCCTTCAAATTGTTAATTAAAACATTTCGATTTATTAAACGCATTTCGAGCATATGGGTTAATCAAACAAGTTTTAAAACAAAAAGAAAACGATGTAGCAATTTGCCTTGAATGGTTCAATGAATTTCATTGAAAATCACTTCATACGATCAAATTTACTTAACTGTGCATTTTTACTGCTGTTATTATGGTACATTCTAAAATAGATTATGGTTAACACATTTCCACACAATAACGCGTTTTATCCCACAAGAAGAAATTCTTTGAAAAACACCATGGAAAATAAAGAAATTGCTTGTTACAAGCAATTTCTTTATTTCATAAAATGTAACAAATAACAAATAAATAGATTTATCAACTTAAATTCATCGCTTGCAACATCTTTGAAACTGGATCATTCTCGCACCAGTACCACCATTACGTCCTTTCCTAGCCTCTAGTTGCTATCCCACTTAGGTTTATGATTATCCATCAATCGGTGAGAGACAAATGTTGGAAAGTATATGTTTTACCAGTGGACTTTTCTCGACTGGTAATGCGTTGAATGGTGGTAATATCGATGTCTGCTAGACATTCTATATAGTTAATTCCTTTATACCTGAAATAAGGTTATAAAGTGTAAACGGGGTGGTGTGGGAAGTAGGTTTAGCAGTATCCCTGATATACTATTGAAACTTTCTTACAGAGTTAGATTATAAAAAGGGTTTCAGTACAAATGCTGACGGCAGGTTCATGGAATTCTAAAACCCTTTTTTTTCTAGGTAGAAAAACTTACGAATTTGTTAGACAGCGCAGTATATAACCAAAGAATAAGTGATACTTTTCTTCGAACAAATTCTTTTGGTAGCTTAGAAGCATAAGAACCAAATTTGCTCCCCAACAGTATTTCAGTACTTTGATTTGTCGTAGGTGGTGTTGGTGGGGGTGAGCGTTAACTTACGGAATTGTTAGATTTTTTGCAACCCAGTACAAAATGATACATGTATATCGCTTTCCCGGTTCTTGTCAGAATGATTCGGGGGAGTGTCAGACCCATCTTGCGCTAAGCAATCGAGAATGACTTTAATCAAGACTGGCGTGTTATTTCATTCAGCTTAAAGAGGTTCTTGCACAAATTTTGAAAGAAAAAATTTGGTTCTCAATTTTCAAATTTCTAACTGTTAGGCTTTCAGACATTTGTTAGAAGGCGATTAGGCTGGTTTTGTAATGAAAATGACTGCCCATAACTTAAAAAAAAAGAAAAGACGCAAAATATCGCGTTACGAGACGCTTTAAAAGCCAGCGAGGTAAAACCCAATGGAACCAGAATTCAACGGGTAGATGTATTATCTGTCGTTTGCAGCAAAAATGGTCTTATTCGTAGTTTCCATGACGTATCAATTACGTCCCTGACTTTCGCTAGCAATACAGTCGCATTCGACATCACCCGAAGACTAACGAGCTCACCCGATCTATCGATACATTCCGACGTTTCAAAATTGGCCATAGGAAATATATGACATTGAATTAAATTTTTACTGAATTCAGTGGATTTAACACGAAGAAAAAGTATTATCGTGAAAACGATATTGATAACTATTAACATAACATAACATATCACACACTTTATTTCACCTAGTAATGATACATACATTATACATGGGGATATTATACAAAACTTTGTTGCAGACTGTTGAGGATAGTAATATTGAATTGGTTGGGATCGGGATCAGATAGCCTGGGGAAAGGTTGGGATTGGAAGAGTAGATAATTTTCCTTTATCAAATTTTCATAATTTAATGTTTAGTTTCGTCTATCAAAAACGAGAATTCTGATTAGTTGAAAAAAATTATTCATAACTCCATGCACAAAATTTTGAGCAAGCAGCGATTTTGTATGCTTCCGCACAAAATAGTCCCATACAAAAATGTATCAAAATGTGAAAAGCTTTGTTTTTTTCGCTCGATGCTATTGAATCATAAGAAATGAAGAGACTATTTTTTGTTTTCAAGGAGGTATGAACCGAAAACCTAATCACACACTGTATTCATACAGTAGGTGATTAGGTTTTTCGGTTCATACCTCCTTGAAAACAAAAAATATTCTCTTCATCTCTTAAATGAAAATCTGTTGAAGAGCCGCTTTAAGATTGGGTCGATCGATAAAATAGTTCTGTACACACGCGACATAACCTTGTGCTAAGTATCGAAGATTTATCGTGTAAAACACCAGGATTAACCTCATATGTTTGATAATCAATTTTGTATGTTTGAATGCGGTTTTACGCCGCTTTCAACAATCTTTCAGTTATTTCGCGGAGGCTGGAGCACCTAACAATGGAATCCTGGTATTTCTCACACCAGTACTACCATCCCTTCCTAGCCTCCAACTGCTATCCCACATAGGTCTACGATTATCGACCCATTGGTGAGAGACAAATAGTCGGAAAGGATGAGTGCCGCCGTCGGGGATCGAACCTGGGACCTCTAGATTGACAGTTCGACGCGCTACCAACTGCGCTATGACGGCGGCTTTTGATAATCAATAATGGGTCGTTAAAACATATGTTGTACATACAAAGATATCTCTACAAGAAAAGGAAAATCAAGATCAAGGTCCAAAAGCATGAACACGTTATATCAAGAAAAGAAGACAAATAGCAAGAAGAATTGTTAGAAAGAAAATGCGACACGGTTTTGAAGATATTGGAAATAGAATAAATTGACACTTGAGAGGGCAAAAGGTGTTTGTCAAGTATGTAATTACTACATCCAAATTATATGGTATTTGATATTTTTCACTTTCAAAATATGACATTCGCTAGAGTTCAAACTTTATTGTTATATGCCATACGACATCTTAATATTTGAGAATGAAAGTACTTAAAGTACTGTAAGCCAGCAAAATATTGGTTTGTCGAGTAATCTTTCTTTGTTAAAGGTTATCATGATAAACAAAACCAGAAGTTGACCCATTACAATACGACAAAATCTAAGCCTCCAGTTGCAGTTTGCACTCGTTGAACTCTGTGAAGACCTCAAAATTGTGTCTGTTAAATTAAGCTATCAAATCTGATGTTAGCTACAAACGTCTAATTTTGGACAAAAATCTGAATAGAATGAAATCACCAATATTGTTGATAAACGGCGAAGTGACGGCGAAAGTATAACCGAGATGGTTGATCCTTAATCCTTAAGCTTTTACAAAAAACAGTTATTTTCCCCCATATCGTCGGTGGACGAGCAATATGTAATAAAGCTGTAGTTACGACTTTTTGATCGCCGATCGACGAAATCATTTTGATCATCACCACTCCGCAATTTATAGGAAGTGGTTTTCGTCAAACATGTTAAGGTCTTCCTTTAAAATGACAAGGTCATTTCGTGGCATGTTGCTAAAATCCTAATGTACAATATAAGACGCCTCGCGTGTTCAATGTATTTTTGTACGACTATCTTTTGTTCCGTTCAGAGGGTCACAAAGTTCTACCGCTACATTCTACTCACAATAATATCTATGACTGTGTTTCTACAACTATTTGGGAGTATACATTTCATGTGTTGTCAGATCGTATTGATCTGTCTTGACAATAACCCGTTCCTACTCAGTTCCGGTTTTTGACGCCCATGAAGAAAGAATATTGAAAACATTGAAGAAAAAAGAAGTCGTTTTTTTTTTCGAAAATGAACGGTGTTTTCTGTCCCAATAGACTTTATTTGAAAATTCTATGAATTGAAAAAAATTCATCTGCAGCTTTTTCGAAATTATCCCAGTCTAAAAAATTTAAAAAGAAAATGAATGTATGAATGAATGGGTTTTTAAGGTGCGTCAAAAGCTGATGCCATTTAGTGGTCTAAAAACGAATAAAAATTATCTAGTTCATATAAAATTCGAAGGGATGAAATATATTGATGAGTAATATTGTGTCGAAGATAAAAGGAAACTGTTGAAGACTGCTATATGTTTTCATATAACTTGGAATAATTGGATTAATGGCAAATGAAGTATGGAATGAACATGAGGAATATTTGTAGAGGTCTGAAATAATCCAATGTGAGCACGACGGTACATTGGTTCTCCCCAGACCAGGGTCCATCCATGGACAATCCTCACCATTGGAAAATTTACATATCTATTTCCTTTAATGGAATTGAAGGGTAGCTAAAGACTTAAACTATATATAACAAGATCATTGTTTTAACGGTAAATGAAGTATGAAATTATTGTATGAATAGATGCAAAGGTTTGAAATAATACAATGTGAGCATGGAGGTACACCGGCTCTCCGAAGATCAGGAGGCACCAATGATTAACTCCCCTTATTATATATTCTTTTAATTGTTTTCGGGTGTTTTGATGGATGGGGAAAGAATAAAAAAATACATTATGATATACCCGTTCCAATGGAAAGTGAATTTTAAAGTGAATGTTATTTAATTATTGTAGGGGTATTATAAGTAATTGTAAAGGTCTGAATAACGCAATATGAGCACGGAGGTAAATCGGCTATCTCCAGATCAGGAGGCACCCACGGACAAGTCCCCTTATTAGAAAAATTTTGGTTGTTTTCAGGTGTTTTTGTAGGATGGCAAAAGAATAGAAAAAATATATGACAAGATCACTGTATCAATGGAAAGCGAATTTTAAAGTGGATGTTATAAATAATTGTAAGGGTATTATGAAAAGGCTCAAGGCCTGAATAACGCAATATGAGCACGGAGGTACACCGGCTCTCCCCAGATCAGGAGGCACCCATGGATAAGTAATTAACCATCTTATTAAAAATTTTGTTTTCAGATGTTTTTGAAGGATGAGAAGAGAATATATGATTAGATCACTGTATCAGTGGAAAATGAACTTTAAAGTCAATGCTATGAATTATTGTAAGGGTATTATGACTAATTGTAAAGGTCTTAATAATGCAATGTGAACATGAAGGTACATTGACTCTCCTCAGACCTGGAGTTGCCCATGAACAAATCCCCCCACATTGGAAAATTTTTAGTTTGTAATGAATCGAAGATGGATAATTAAACGAAAGATTGATTAGAGCTTTTTTTTAAAATTAGGCTCAAAAAGGGAAAAATAAGACTTAAAATAGTATATTTATTACAAACAGATTGTACAGTACAATCTCTTTAATGTAAGTTCTCGTCTAGTACTGGGTTAGATAACTGGAATTATCAAGGGTAAAGGATGTGTTTGTGAAACGCTATGCCCCAAAAAGAGTATTTTTTCGGAAATGTGACCTTGATAAGTGACTTTCACCTTGAGGGATGACCTAAACCTAAAACAAACAGATGCCAATCAATATAAGTAATTATCAGTTACGTACCGTCAACGGTGTTTGAATACAGCAAAATGATAAGTTTTTGCGTTAAATTGACCTTAATAAGTGACCTTAACCTTGATGGATGACCCTGACCTTACACCAAACCGATGCCTATCAACGCAAGAAATTTCTGTCCAATACATGAGCCATGTAATTTCAACGGTGTTTGAATAACATCAAAATATTTTGTGTTTTCGTCAAACTTACTATTAGCAAACGAACAGATAGACAGAAATCGGTAAAAAAAGAATATGCCCCTAAAATTATCGATGCGGTGTCATAAATATGCTAAGCAAAATACTAATAAACCCATTTTCACATAGAGATGCTTTTCGAAGACCCTCAGGGAAAAGGCTTTAGAAAATATTGCCGCGTAAAAGGAAGAAATTGCTTGTAACAATCAATTTCATTGTTTTCTACAATGTTTTCTATCCAGAAAGTTGAAAAAATCTAAAAGTTCATAAACTATAAATTGTCGTCTGCAACTCCTTACAATTTGGAGCAGTCTAAAATGTTTCGTATGGTAATTGGTATTTTCTTGATCCTTCATTATGCATTCAGTAGCTTTATATCTGACAAGGTCTATGTTTTCGAAAAAACTAACAAACAAACAAACAAAAATGATGTTTCATGTCTGAATCTAGCGTCACGGTTCGAAAACACATGAATAAGTGAATGCGGCGGCTATGTAATCAACCGATTGTTCATATTGGCCTTGGAAGAAATAAAAAAAAACCTACTTAGTAAAAGCAAGATGTTGTGAAATATAATTTCCGACAATGAAGGGCGTTCGGTGTCAACTTTCTTATTATGACTCAAATGAAACCCAAGTTGAAAAATAAAGTTTAAGCGTAGGATGAAGTGCACGGTTTAGGGTTTCTTGTCTAGGTCGGGTTACGAAATGTTTAGGAGATGGGGTAATGAGGCGTGTACCGATGGGGGTAATATATCACATTGGGCTCCTCAAGCAAGAACGTACCATCCGGACAAATTTTAACCCTTTCTTGGTTTTGTTTTTATTTTATTTCATTTCACTTTTTTTAATTTAAGACTAATCCAAATTGACAGAGACGATGAAAATTGAATGGAACTTGAAATTAACCATCCTATGTGGTAGAAAAATGTTTTTTCCACAATGTTTTCTTAGTGTAAAATCACAACGATGTAAAGTCCCGTGTTTGTACTTACTATCTAAGCAATGCCCTCCATATCTTGAGTTTTGCTCCTATTCATTTTTACACCGTTCTCCGCAAACCGGAGATCTATCGAAAAAATGATATCGAAGGCAGGTCCCGAATAGAGGCTTTTCTAGGTTGAAGTATTTGCTACTATCTTTTGACTAGCATTTGTCAACCAGAGACCAGATTCCCCCCTCTCCCAAAAAATAAGTAAATAAAAACAGCATAAACAACAACAGTCACACACTCACTCAACTTGTACCAGGAGCTTACATCCTTGACTTTTAGGCTCCAGGTTTTACCCATTACCAGAAATAGATCGACTGGTACAATTTGAAAGATATTGCGGGCAACATTTTTTAATTCATCAGATTTAAAGTTCCTCGTCTTTCTGGAAAGAAAACATTGTGGATAATGAAGAAATTGCTTGTGACAAGCAATTTCTTTATTATCCACGATGTTTTACAGTCCATTTTTATTAAGGAGTGTCAAAAAACGGATTTGTTCTGGAATTGGTTGCCGTTACTTTGGCGAATGTATGTTCTGTAGCAATGCTGTGCAAAAAATCTGACTTGTCATACCCAAGGAAATACCCAAATGTGCAGTTACGCGACTTGGCAAGCTTACGCCATCCGAACCCAATGCAAATCTAAAACGCTTAGAAGTACTTGTTTTAAAAAGAAGTAATCTAAAAACATATAAAGTATGTATCTTATTACACTATATTTCATTTCCGTCTCCGAATTACACCAGATTTTATTTTGATTGTAGTACTGTGATTAAAAGACGAATGCTAATGATAATAACAATAACAATACTACTACTACTACCAATAATAATAATGGTGATAATAATGATGGTGGTGGTGATGCTGAAAATTATCATGACGATGATAATGGTTATTATGATTATGAAAAAATAGTAATAAAACAAATGAAGAATGCAACATTGTATACATCCGTTTATAGCGTTTGTCTCGACAGAAATGAAAATGATAAAGGTGTAAACGAAAATGAAACATTTTGTAATTGACTATACATCGTGCCTTTTGGAACGCTGGTAATAATCTACTTTTCAACAATATTTTAACAACTATATCAATTCAGAACCCCGATTGTGCAGAAAATTTTTTAAGAACATTGTCAAAGGGAAATAAAAGAAAATAGTTCCTACTATGACTACAAAATCTTGTGAATTAAGCCCCCTTGTCGAAAAAATAGTATTTAAATGTATTTCGATAATAAGCCATGAACCTCTCAGAATGCAGTAAGATGGATTTATAGCTTCACATTGTTCATGATATGAAGGTTTTTTCTCATCTAGGTATATATGAAAATAAAAATTTAGTCTTATTGTATGAAAAAACGATGCAGAATGAAATCATTCATTCAGACTGAAAGTTAACTTTGAGCACCGCCATTTCCCGCCCTACATGAAGCATTGTGCTGGTTTAGCGACATAAACGTTGTAACTACAGCTTATTAAAGCTGTAGTTACAATGTTTAGGTCGCAAACCTACCATTTCACCTTTTGATGCATGATACTGGCCATAAAGTTTGCAAAAATCGCTATCTTAATCGAAGCGTAGTCGATGGGCGGGGCCAACGGAGAAAGTGGGCGGGACCAGCGATTGGTTAATTAGAACAGAGTCTAGTTTTTAGGATCCCTACAAGATTGGGTCAATATATGTCTACAGGATTATGTTAGCCCCCTCCTGTCTAGTTTTTAGGTTCCATACAAGATTGGGTCAATATATAGTCTACATAATTATGTTAACCCCCTTCTGTTTTTCAAAATTTTAGAACCTTCCAAATTCAAAGATTTGCAGACAAACTTTAAAGGGAATTCAATTAGAGAAATAACCATTCAGTAGGGTAATAAATATTGTGGAGCAAGAAGAAATTACTTATTACAAACAATTTCTTCTTTTTCTACAATGTTTTCTAAGTTACTAAATAAAAGGGGCGTAAAAAACAGGGATTGAATATGAAAGGTTATTTCAACCGTTGTCAGAATAAAATCCTTGATAAGAACGCTGCTTTAAAATAAAAAAAAAACTGAGAGCACTCGATATCCCTATTATTTGTCATTTTTTTTTTGGGGGGGGACGGGGATTCAACTTGGATTTCAAAGTTAAAACAAATAGAGTAGGCTAAGATCAGAATGTCAGTAGGCTGAACTTGTCTTTACCTCCGCAATGATTAGTGTGCTAAAGACTCGGCGTGACAAGTGTTAATGCATACTTTTGAAAATCAAAGAACTGAAAGTACTGTAAGCTAGCAAAGCATTGTTTTCTTAAGTAATCTTCTGTGTTAAAGGCTATCATGATAAACAAACGAGATTAAAGTAACCCAGGAGTTAACCTTTTACAAAACGACAAAATCTTAGACTGGTTCAAATGAAAGAGGTTGACAACTATTTCAAGTTGGTGGGATTTAGAAAACCTTTCTCGTGTAGGGTAGAAAACATCGTGGACACTGAAGAAATTGCTTGTTACAAGCAATTTCTTCACTGTCCACAATGTTTGCCAACGCTTTTTCCTTAAGATGCATTGAAATCAGAATTGAGTGGGTATGGACAAAATAGCATACTTTTGAAAGAGTTCTCTACAGTTTGAATAGAGTTTGAAATATTCCTGAAATACAGAAGAACTATTTTTATGGCGTAGGCATTCAATTGATTTAGTGGTTAAGCCTCCAGTGGCAGTTTGCACTCGTTGAACTTTAAGACGACCTCAAAATTTTGTCTGTTAACTTAAGCTATCAAAGCTGACGCTTTGCTAGCTAAAAAAAGGTATATAGCACATCGAAAACTCTATTTAAAAATGAATCTCACAGTCAAAGAAATTATTTTGGAAATGTGAAAATATCAACTCAGATCGAACAAGCAGGTCATAATTGTAAGGGTTCATGTGTTTTTTGTTTTTTTTTTTTTTTTTGCTGGAGAACTTTTTTTAATGTACATTGCTACAATTGTTTCTAACCAAGTGAAATGTCAACCCTTTTCTATCTGTGTTTGATCATATTCTGTTTTCATATATCGCTTTAACATGTTTTGTGATGATTCATACACTTGTCCGACTCTCACAAAGAGCTACATTATTTCGGTAACCCAGTCAAAATAATAATGATAATAATGACCCGATCCAAACTACTCCTAACACCCCCCCCACACACACACACACTCAAAATTTCTGCTACAATTAACTAACCGCGACTGTCAATCAAATAATCAGTCGACCAATTAAATCATTCAGTTAGAATGGAAATTCAGTTTGAGCTCCAACATTGGCCGTCTTTTTTGGTAAATAGTTTTTGTTGGTTTGGCGAATTGAACGTCATAAGTACAGTTTATTCAAGCTGTAGATATGACGTTGAGGTCGCCAACAGATCATTCTTACTATTTCTAACTTGCTACTGGCCACAAATTTTGCTAAATAACGCCGTCAAAAATCGAGGCGTACTTTCCTGTCGATTGGCGAGAAGAAGAGTCAAAGCGCGGGGCCAGCGATTGGTCATTTGGGTATATCATCTTATTCAAATTTTCTCATTTAAATGACGGATCTGGCTGTCATTAAAATCGATCGACAAATTAAATCCATCATCTAGAACGAGCATGGAATGTTGAACGCCGGTATTATTATTATTATTATTTTATTATTATATTCCTTTTCGGACATCTTACTTATTTAAGATGAAGTTATGACGTTTTGGTCGCCAACGAATTTTTTAATCTGTGTCACTGACTACATCGCCGGTGCTCGAGCAAATTGTCGTAACCACAGGTTTAAATAAGGTGTAGTTTCGATAGTTTGCTCGCGCACCGACGATATATTTATCAAAATAACGTTAATTATAACCAGAGTCAAATTGCCTTGCAGGAGTATGGTGTGCGTGACTAGCCATTTCCTTTATGAATTAAGGTTCTATTACTGAGTTGTTGTGATAGGAAATGGTCGAATTTGTTCTTTTCTTTGTTCTTATCCTATTTCCGTTCCTTTGTTCTTTTCCTATTTCATCTTCTCAGATGTTAAAAGTCAATGTTCAGAAAAAAACATCTATTGAGACCAGGATTATTTTTAAATACAAACTCAGAAACCAAATCGAATGGAAATGTTCTGATCGTTGAAGAGATTTGTCACAAATAGTATAAACAACCTTTGCACGTGCCCGCCTTTCTTTCCAAAATGTAGGACAAACAAAGAAAATCCTACCGTATGATTATACTAGATATGGAAAAAAAATCTATTTAAAACCGAAATGAAAAGTGAATCAATTCGCTACTTTCGTTTAAGCTAAAGTTACGAGAGACGGTCAGACATTCGCCGAACTTTTATGCTCCTCTTTTTTCTACGTGCAGCTATATATTGGTAAAAACTACAATCATTCGCCAATAACGTTCAATGATAGTTGTGTTTAGACAATATTTATCACGCTGATGTATGATAGGTGTTTCGTCTATCATGGACTCTATGTTAGAGGTTCAACTCTCTGTAATTATATTTCTGGTTGCAGAAGATGAAAAGCCCTGCCACATCTTTCAAAGACTTAAAAAAGATTTCTGATAAATGTGTATCGCGTTCCACCTTCTACAATTTTCTCAGTTTCGTGAAGGCAGAACAGGTGTTTGGACAGGCCTAGGGCTGGGCGGCCAGTTGAGGCGGTAACCAGAACAACGGTAGCAAATCTTAAAGCTTTTGTCAACAAAAATTGTCGAGTAACTTTGGAGGAGGTAGCCAACCAGTTTAGCATCGGTAAGGCATCGGTACACAAGATTTTACACAAACACCTGGGCATGAGCTAGGTAAGTGCCATGTGGGTGCCTAGACAGCTAACCGCAGATCGAAAAGCTACCAGAGTAACCAATACAAAAGAACATATAAGCCGTTTAAATCGTGAAGGAGATACGTATTGAACCGCATTATCACTGGAGATGAGATGTTGGTTCATTATTCCCGGACCTAAGACAAAATCCCAGTCAAAGCAGTGGACACGAGCTGGTTCCCCACCTCCTAAAAAGTGTAGGCTCTCTCCTTCGTCTGGCGGAGTCGTGCTAGTTGCTTTCTTGGATTCATAAGGAATGACAAATAATATAGCAAACCTAAACTTGTGACTTGTCATTCAGTGGTTCGATCCCTGGGATGAACAAACTTAAAAACTTATTGTCTTTCAGATGAGATCCTGTGTGACAGTGCTTTGCATCGAGCACGTCCAGGTATGGTTCTTAGTAGTTCCTTCCAGTATACTTGCACTATCCCCATATACTGGGGGCGTCGCAATAAGTAAACGGAAAAACATGCAGTCACTCACCAAAGTCACAATAAACTATTCAATGAATACGACCCAACCCTAATAATAATTATTTCTTCGATTCCAGACTTCACAATTGACCAATCGCGGCTTTCAAATAAGGAGTATATCGACCAATCAAATCATTCATTCAACTCGGAATTGAGACTTAAATTTCAAACATCGGCCGCCATTTCGAAATATTTTTATTGGTTTGGCGACTTAACGTCTTAACTACAGCTTGTTCAAGCTGTAGTTACGGCGTAAAGGTCGCCAACAAACCATTCTATTTTTTGGTACATGGCACCGGCCATAAACTTTGCAATATAGCCCCGTTTAAAATCGAATTCGGACATCCTGTCTGAGTCAACGGGCATGGCCAAAGGAGTAAATGGGCGTTAGCGCGAAATTGTAAGAAATATCACGCAAAGGCTACATTCATGTGAATTTCCTCCTTTCTTTGTTGAACTTAAGTTCAACTCGATACACGCCTGTTTTCTAAAACGAGAGAAATAAAAAAAAAAGTTAAAAAGGAAGGTTGAAAGTTTACAATAGTCTTTGAAATACAGAGCCTTTAAACAACCAACTGTGAAACGTAATGAAGGCAAACAAGAGAGCTGTAAAGCACCGGTCTGTACGACTGGCCTTTGTCACCAAATACAATATGATCCGCACATAATCATTAATATCCCAATTCCTCGACAAGTAATGATTTTCACCACATTTATTATGATCCGTGATTAAGGAAACCGCGGCTTTATGACGTTATTTTTTAACGTAAGCCCCTCGAGAAGATTGAAAACTGTGGCAAACAATATGGAAAAGTGCTTGTAACAAGCAATATCATCATTATCCATGACATTTTCTACCCCCAAAAATACAGATTCGGTAAACTAAAATGTGTCGTTTGCAACTTCTTTGAATTTGGACTAGTCTATGATTCTGTCTTCTTGTAATGGACTAATGTACCAATCAGTTTAACTTTGTCACTTCTTATGATATTAGTATTCTTTTCTTTGTGTGTGTGATTAAGAAAGATATTTTATTGCAAACTCTGAAATTATAAGATCAAATGGTAACGTTATTTGGGCAGGTTATAAATCTGGATAATAGACACAATAGAAATTTAATGTAGAAGTCCAATGCTGATATATAACATCGTCGTCGGGCGCCTAAAATATCGTAACTTCAGCTAAAAAGCTGTAGTTACGACATTTTGCACGCCAAACGATTTTCTTTTCTTTTTTCTTTTTCTTTTTTTTTTTACAAAATATTCATCTCTATAAGGAATTTAAATCCTTTTCACCTCCACTTTAAATGAAATTGTCTTTCTGTAAAATTTTCTTTCATTTCAATACGAGCAAGTCTGATTTTTTGTCGTATGATAAATAATCAGCCGCCTTCTCGAAATTGCTCTCACATCTCTCGCTTTCTTTTTCTTCCCCATATGTTTCACTCACGCACTCATTCGATCTCTCTATCTCTTTCTCTCTCTCTCTTCTCTTCTCTCTCTTTAAGTCTCTCTCCCCTTTCTCTCTCTCCACCTCTATCTCTTTTTTCCCTCTCTCTAAGTCTCCATCTCTCTACTTCTCTCTCTCTCTCTTATACAAGATATATTTACGAAGTTTTTGTTGCTAGCCAAAGATATGCATTCTTATTCATTTTCCAGATTTTTTTAAAAATTCGAATTCCCATGTCGAAGGTCAGTGGGCGTGGTCAGCAATCTGTCAATTAAGAATAGACGATCCGAGACATCGATTGTGTCCAGTCGAGCTAGAAATAAATCATCAAATCGCCTAAAAGCCTCTATAAAAGGGAGTTCTAATTGGTTTCCATCCCTATTTCTTCAGAACCTTGCGAGTTAAGGTTTAAAAAAAACATCATTTACAGGTAAGAAAATTAATTGTTTTTTCTACAATTAATTCTAAAAACCATAAACTGTAGTTTGGCTTCTAACTGTTAATATTAATCGATCAGGATTTAATATTCATTATCGATAGCCCCAAAAAACTTGAAAAGCATAAAAAAGTTAATCTGTATTTATTTATACTCTTTTAAGGACCACATATACACTGCTGGTTATTATAGGTCCATCTCTTAGTATCCTCTGGAAGCTAGTGTACACGGGGATTATTCGGAATTTATGTCTGGTTTCGAATAATACTAAATTTTAGTTTCGTCTCTCAAGATTCAAGCATTTTGAATGACTGTTTTATTTTGTTGTTGTTTTTTTTTGTTGTTGTTGTTTTTTGTACGTCCCTGAACACAACTTTTAGCAAGGAACTATTTAGAATGTTTGTGTTTAAAGTAGATCCATATACTCAAAATTACTGGAATCTTTGCCGTTTTATTCTTAAGAGTATTAAATCATGTATGAATTTACGTTAACATACGTGATTCAGTTTTTAGGTTCACACCTCTATGTAAACATAAAATATTCACTTCATTTCTTAAATGAATTGACCAATCGATGGCCCCGCCCTTACTTTCCCTAGGCCCCGCCCATTAACTCCGACAGGAATTTCCGCTTTGATTTCTAACAGCGTTATTTTGCAAAATGTATTGCCAGTAGCATATAACAAAACAGAAATGGTTTGTTGGCGACCTGAACGTCGTAACTACAGCTTGAATAAGCTGTAGTTACGACGTTGAAGTCGCCAAACCAACAAAAAAAAGGTTAACAAAAATGGCGGCCAATATTGGAGATGAAATCTCAGGTCAGGGCAGAATAAAAGATTTGATTGGTCGGTTGATTCCTTGATTGACAATCGCGATAGGTCAATTTTGACTTGACGTTGTAACAACGCTTGTATTATTTGCTCGGAAAATCTCTTCTGTCTACGACACATATATTAATGTTGATGATTTTTTGTGTGTGTGATTTTTTTTTCAACCTTTTTCTCAAACCTATTTTTTTAGAATTGGAGAATATTTCCACTTTTTTATTTGCACTTACCAAAACATCTCGATCAGCGAACGTTTTCTGTTGGCCGGGGGAATTTTCGCTTAAAAAGCGATATATGGTGTTTAAACACTGTTTATATAGGAGTTGATATACATAGATTAGGTGAAAAAAAAATAAAATAAAAATTGCATTTTGTTCACATTTCGGTGGAAAACTAAGTTTTGGAACTTACAAACCTGCAGCCCGTTCGCCCTGGTGTTTAAAGAGACATATGTAAAAAATCTTTTTATATCGAATCTGGAATATTCCTGTTTTTGAAACAAAGATCAGCCTGCACAAATGTTCAGCCTCACCTTAATCTACACCACCTGCCTGTCCATTTCAAGTCAAATTATAGGATACCTGTTCACTATAAATATCAAACATGAATTAGTGCTTCTAGCCCTCTGAGGATTTTATTCAACATGACAGTGGTTAAAGGGGAATTAGCAGTCCCCGCTGGTGTTTCTATACACCCTAATTTGATTAGGCGGTTTGTTGGTCCCGCCCACTGACTCCACTGGCTACACCCATTGACTCTGGCGGGAAGTCCCCCTTCTGTACTAAACAGTGTTATTGTGAAAAGTTTATAATCAGCAACACATAACAAAAAGTAACAGGTATATAGACAACATATTCGTCGTAAGTACAGCTTTTATAAGATGTAGTAACGATATTTAACTTGCCAAATCAACTAAAATACTTGACATGAATGTCGGCCAATGTCGAAATTCAAAGT
Organism: Fragum fragum; assembly: GCA_946902895.1. Lineage (NCBI taxonomy): Eukaryota > Metazoa > Mollusca > Bivalvia > Cardiida > Cardiidae > Fragum > Fragum fragum. The sequence continues at coordinate 46,224,631 of OX336379.1, forward strand.
TCACTTCATGCTTTGATTGGTCGAATGATTCTTTGATTGACAGACGCGATTGCGATATTGTTATATAAATAGGGTTTATTCATACATACCGTCAAATAATTTTTAATTGATAAATATTTTTAGTTGATCTTGTTCATCACGTTTTAACCAGGGACAGGTATTCCAAAAAAGATAACCAGTATACTATTTGGTCAAAAAACAATAAAAACGTAACAAAAACAAACTAACAGATAACAACAACAACCCCTACATGAATTAATTGAATTTAACCCTTTCCTTCAAAATCCCTTGTTTTTACGTCCCTGTGATTTTATAACGGAGAAAAAACTTGATTCAAAAATCTTGAAACCAGTCTTTCAACTTCTTAAAATAAGTCTAAAATATTGAAAAAAAAAAAAAAAAAAAACACACAAAAAAACCCCTAAGGGTTAATAGTTTTCGTCTTTTTCTGATTGGTCTCTTTTCGATTTGCGACCCCTTGAACAATAAGGGATCCTTTTAAGTATCGATCCTGCACAGGCTTACCAGGCGGAAATCTTTGTCAATTTTTGTGGATTTTCTGAATCAGGAATGTGTGTCCTATCTTATAACACAATGTATATAATTGTTAGTTTCGTCTATCAAAAACAAGCGTTCTGATTGGTCAAAAAATTGAATTCATACCTCCATGAACAAAAGTTTGAGCACGCAGAGATTTTGTATGCTTCCGCAAAAAATAGTCCAATACAAATAAGAATCAAAAATTGTAAAACTTTCGTTTTTTCCGCTAGATACTATTAAATTATAAGAAATGAAGAGATTATTTTTTGTTTTCGCGTATTCATACAGTGTGATTAGTTTTTTCGGTTCATACCTCCATGAAAACAAAAAATATTCTCTTCATCTCTTAAATATTTGTACATTTTTCCTTTTTAATATTTGCATCACGCCTTACCCAGCTACCCATTCTTTTCGAATCAATGGGGCTTTCCAATTTGCTTGCATGGCATATTAGTGAGAGCGCCATGTTATAAAAGCACATTAGTTCGTGTTATAAAAGCACATTGGTTCATGTTATAAAAGCACATTGGTTATAGCACAAAGTCGTATTGACTTATGAAATGATTCATGCTCGGTTCGGACTCCCGAATGCGTCGCTGTTGTTTGTTTGTATTTCCGTTTATTTATCGTCGCTACCGTAGCACATGCCCATATGAGCGACGCCCCCAGAAGACGGTTAGTTGTTACGGGGGATAGTGCAAGGATACAGGACGAAACTACTGAGAGCCCCGCCTGGTTCTTTAACGTGCTCGATGGATAGCATCGTCACACGGGGCCTCGGTTTAACGTCTCATCCGAAAGACAATTAGTTAGTTAGTTGATATGGTCAGCCCAGGGCTCGAACCCGTGATCTTGAGGTTTGAAGTCAAGTGCTCTACCAACTGAGCTAATCGGGCTGACGTGTCGCTGTTGGAGAGAGTAAGCCCTTATGTATCACAAAATCAAAGTACGGAAAGTACTGTACGCTAGCAAAGCATGGTTTGTTAATTATCATGGTTATCATGCCTTGCAGGATCGAAAACATTGTGGACATTGAAGAAATTGCTTATTACAAGCAATTTCTTCTTTGTCCACATTGGTTTCAAAATCATTTGCTTGAGATGCGCTAAAGAACGGAATTGAGTTGGAATGGGCTAAATAGCATGCTTTTTAGTATGATTCCTAAAAATTGAATTCAGTTAATTCATGTGGTCATACAAAACAGTTTGATCAGACTAAGTCTTAAAATGATATTTTCAAGATAACTAGAAATACCTAAGAGATGAACTTACAAGCCGAGTTTGCGATATTCCGGAAATACATAAGAACTACTTTTTATGGCGCAGACATTCAATGGTTTTGGTGGCTAAGCCTCAAGTGGCAGTTTGCACTCGTTGAACTCTGGGAAGACCTCAAAACTTTGTCTGTTAACTTAAGCTATGAGAGCTGACACTTTGCTAGCTAAAATTACCCTGTTCTAGACCCGGTGATAGCTTATCGTCGGTGAGCGAAGAAGGTCTTGTAACTACAGCTTATGAATGAAACTGTGGTTACGAGCTTTTTTTGTCCCTCATCGATGATGTTAAAATCATTGACCAATCACCGACTCCGCCCACTTACTACATTTGCTCCGCCCACTGACTGCGGCAGACAGTTCCACTTCGATTTTAAACGGCGTTATTTGTGGAAAAATTTTGGTCAGTAGCAAGTAACAAAATATAGAAAGGTTGGTATGCAACCTATATGTCGAAACCTCAGCTCGAATTTATCTAATGAAAAGAGGTATATAATAAATAGAATATTATGCAACGCTAGCGATACCAACTCTTGTATTTGCTTCCTGTGCGGGTGAAGTAAGATATTCCACTCGATCTTCGGTCTGGTGAAATTTCAAAAATTTCCTCTGCAGCTCAAAGCAAATACAAGATGTTATATCGATTTAGAAACAGATATTCCCTACTTGTATTAATTAACCCTTGTCATGCTGAACCCGGAATATTCCGGTTTTGGCAAGAGATATAGACCAAGATCAGCCTGCACATAAGTGCAGTCTGATCTTAGTCTACACCTCCTGCTTGTATTTCTCCTGCCAGAGTTGTTAATGAAGCTGATTTCCAAAAGAAATATTGATTTGTGAACAACAAGTTCTATCAGTGCTTTCAGCCCTTTGATTTTACAGCAATTCAATAAACTAATTTATACAGCATGACAAGGGTTAATTCTACTTTATGCAGATATATCTCCCTGCCAATGCCAATCTTTGAGCCAAATGAGTCCATAATAGGCATCCTACTACAAATATGGCGCCTTAATGTTAAGATTATAGATTAATAACTTATTTTTCAGTTTCGTCTATCAGAAACGAGTGTTTTGATTGGCCGTAAAAAATATTCATGAACAAGACTTTGAGCAGATTTTGAATGGTTGCGCATAAAATAGTTCCATTTAAAATATAACCAAATTTTTAAAATTTTTGCTTTTTTTCGCTTGGCGTCATAGATTTATAAGAAATGAGGAGAATATTTTTTTGTTTCCATCGAGTTATGAAACGGAAAAACTAACACTGTATGAATCCGCTTCGCTTATTCATACAGTTTGATTAGATTTTTCGTTTATATGCCTCCATAGAAAAAAACAAAAAAACATTCTCATCAATTCTTAAATAAGTGTAATATGAGAAGAATAATTGTCAACAATGGCAATATTCTTGCTCATATTGCTCCAAACAAGGACCCATATATCCAACTTGTGCATCGAATCTGATTCTACGAGAGGCAGCTCATAAAGGCCCCATATAGGATCTCGCATTCGAATCATATGGATTATATAAATCTTGGTGGCTGTGCGGCTCGCCAGGGTCCACTTTACGTATCTTCTCAAAACGAAAACCTTTTTTCAGGACAACGATGATGTTCACAGCATTGTCGTTCTACTTTGCCTGTACGTGTGCTTTAGTTAACGGCAATGACGTCAACAGGACGGCAGCTGGCTTAACACCGTTATCCAGTGAGCTATTGGAGGTACTGTGTCCCTTCGTTGACATTTGTGACCCCAAAGCAACATCTGCAGAGCTGAAAGCTAATGGAGAAACAAAGAAAGGATACTCATCGTGCTGCCAAGGTGAGCCTTGATTACAATTGAAATAGGTTATAATATCTCAAAACAATTCCAAAAATGTTATTCCACAGTAAATTGGAGCCAAAAAACGGACGGGTGTTCAAATAACAATGTACTTGTATGCGCATATGGAACAACAGGCGTTTTACAACAACAATTCATATGTCAGCACGCGACTAAATATCGACTAAATTTACAATGTAGGTGCGGTTCTTCTGCAGTTCAGAGCATCATAAACTTATCACCCACTACGAAGTTGCTATAGTTCATAACATTCATGTCACATTCAGGCTAAATGTGCCTACTCAAATCGTTCAAAAAATTTCCCAATCAATCGACCAATCAAATAACTTATTCAGCCCGGAATTCAGCTTTGAACTCCAACAGTGACCGCTATTTTTGTTGAGCTTTTTTGTTGGTTTGGCGACTTAAACGTCGTGACTACAGCTTATTCAAGTGGTCGTCAAGTGGAGTCAATGGGAGTGGTGAATCGAGTAAGTGGGAGGGGTAAGCGATTGGTCAATTGGCGTTAGATCGAAAAACTATAGCCAATATTATGTAACAGAGAAAAAGAAATGGTTGCTTGGCGTCCTAAACGTCGTAATTACAGCTTATTCAAGCTGTAGATACAACGCTTATGTTGGTAAACTTTCAAATTTGTTTAAAGTAAATGCCGAACAATGTCTGAGTTAAAAGTTCATTTTGATTCTAAATGGGGGATTTGATTAGTCGAATGATTCTGTATAGACAGTCGCGATTGGTCAATGCATTTGTTGATACCGAGATGAACCTTTTTTTTTCAATGTAATACAATTTGTATGGGGAATAAATCTGAAAAAAATCATTTATAGGTTTAATACGTTTACTTGCTTGTTTATCAAGTTAATACCCTTTGATCATGTTTTCTTTCCGGACTGAACAATACTTCAAATATTCTTTAGCTATCCAATTGAAAACTCACCCTAACAGATAACAGCTTAGAGAAGTGAAGTGTATCCGAGTTAGAGTTATTGTTCTTCGTTGATTTTCTTTTCAGATTATTGTCCCTAAATGTATGTTATTCGGCGTGAAAGGAATTATAATGACATGACGAAGGCTGATACATGTTGTTCAAATAGCAGCCAGGTCGTGCGTCCTTAAATACATTGTTCTTCGAAAACATTGCTCCTTGATTTAGTTTTAAATATCCATCGTAGGCATAACTTGATAGGAATCAAGGAATTTGAGGTTGAATATCGTCGTTGTCATTCTAAAACGTCGAAACTACAGCTTGAATCAAGCTGTAGTTACGACGTTTTAGAACGACAACGACGATATGCACTCAATTGATTTTTATTGATTCCTCGAAATATGTATACTTTGTTACTTTAATTAGTTCTGCTTACCTCTTTCCCACACAATGTCGCTTTATGACGCACTTCAAAAACAATTGGGAAAACATTGAGTAAAATGAAGAAATTGCTTGCAACAAGCAATTTCTTCATTTTTACGCCATGCTTGTTACCCAGGAAGTTGAAAAAATCTTACATTTTATAAAGTTTAAATTGTCGTCTGCAACTCCTGTCAATTTTGGACCAGTCTAGAAATATCTGTCTGGTAATGAGTTAAAGAAATAAATTGAACTTCGTTATATGTTTATGTATACGATGATTGGAATTTTTGGTGTTATCTCGGTGAAGTTTGTGGAAATGAAAGTTCGCTTGCCAAAATCACTTACTTCGTTATCCCTACCCAGTGACTCCAACAGGAAGTCCCGCCTCGATTTCAAACGGCATTACTTTGAAAAGATTATGGCTTGCAGCATGTAACAAAAAGGTAATAAAATTGGTAGTATTTCACGCAAAGCGCCAGATGAAGAAAAATTCTGTATCGTTAGACGCTTTCAAAGAAAAGCAACAAGAACAATTTTCTACTGCACTTTCGGTTTTGATTTCTGGGAGCCATATTTCAGAGTGACAAGTCATTTTAGCTTCATTTTTTCGATGTTAATACAATGCTGGGACGTTTTGATTGTTAGTAACAAAAAGGTAGTATAGTTGGTTGGCGACTTAAACATCGTAACTACATCTTAAATAAACTGTTGTTACGACGTTTAAGTCGCCAAACCAACAAACAATGTTTAAAGAAATGGCGGCCAATGTCGGAGATCAAATCTCATTTCCGGTCTGTTCACTGTAGCTTTTCATGGAGGTATAGTTTGATCAGTAGTTTCGTTCATCAAAAACGGGCGTTCTGATTGGTGGAAAAAAATCATAACTCCATGCACAAAATTTTGAGCATGCAGTCATTTTGTATGCTTCCGCACAAGTAGTCCCATTCAAAAAGGTATCAAAATTTGTAAAGTTGTCGCTTGTTTAAATTAATTAAATACTTTCATTCCCTTTTCGGTTAAGTTAAAGTTTAGTTTAAAGATACAATGTATTTTAAAACCATCTTTTTTCCCACAACATGTTCAAGACATATATATAAATGCAAAAATAGCAAAGGATAGGATAACAAAAAAAATATTAAAAAGATTTCTGTCCAAGTAAAGTTAAGTTAAAGTGGAAACGCATGCAAAAAGATGTTTTTAATTTTGATAACAAATCTCTTAGAAGATGGTTGCTATTAACTAGACGTGCTTAGAAATACGGGACCCTGAAAAAAACAAAAAAACTTTTTCTCGCAAACAAAAAACGAACAACGTGTGTACTACGTAGTTTTTTTGTGCTCACGCGCGCGCAAAAAATAGGTCTAGTATACGTCATCATCTTTTGTGCGACACGAAGTGCTTTGTGTGTTCAACGCAGTGCTTGCATTTCACTACGCTGTGTCACGGAAAATTCCGGAAAAATACGCAGATTTTTTTAAACACTTACTATTCCAACCGACTATATTTGCAATCATATTGTTTTTGAATATTAAACTTTATTAATATGTTCCAGTGGAAAAGAAAACGTAAAATAGAAGAATGAAAGAAAAAGTAGACTGGTACATTTTTACATTCAAGGAAACTTTAAGGATGTTCGCTCTTGCGTATTTCGGTTCATATGACATACCGCGCAATAGGTTACGTCGAGTCGGAGAGTTATTGACGACGGAATTTAATGCAGTTGAATATAACACTATATCACTAAACTTTTTATCGGGCATTCGATCGAAAACATATTTCTGTAATGCAATCAATACAACCATTTATTGCGACGCCACAGTTTTTTCCCACGTTTCCGCGCTAAATAAAACGAATAACGCTATGTAAAATTGAGCATCATTTACGTATCAAAAGTTTTTTTGTACCGCCTGGATATTTTTTTTTTTAATCCGTGACGATTCATAGTATGACACTCTTTTCTATTTGTAAAGTAGGATACACATGTTTTACCTTGTATCTTCAAGAACCGTCGTTCCTGCCATTTTTAAGTTATAATTCAATATCTTTGCTCCTGAATAAGACGTACATCACTTATATTTCCGCCATTGTTCTATTTATTTGCGTCTCTGTTTCTCTCATATATTCAAAGATTTCACATACCTAGCACATAATAGCGTTCACCACATTTCACTTTACTTACAAATGGCCGGTTTGATGATTATATATACCAGACGAAAATGTGTCTAAATACAGTTTGGAGTATAGAAGTTTCCTTTTTAAGTTATCTAAATAAAATCTAATACATGAAAACTCTGATTATTTGAGCAAATAAAATTCGTTAAAAGTTGGTGTGATTACTGATTTACAAACCACCTGAATGGGTTGAAAAGAAATGGCATTTTTCTCGTGAATTTCCCCCGTTTAATGTACAAAAATCTTAAAATATTAAGAACTTACTCCATGACCCGATGTGAAAATTTTATCACCAGAATTCTTTTAATGTATGACTTTTTTATGGAAAATGAGAAAGACCGTATTACTCCAACAATATCATTTTAGCTAACATCGAATGTTGATGCCATTGAAAATTTTGACAAAAACGAGTCATCAGTAGACATTGTAAAATGGCCATAGATCCTTATGTATTTTATAGATCTCGATAAATCTATCAATTATTTAAACTGATAGGATATTTTTTTCCGAAGAATGAGGGATGGGCCTCGTATGAACTCAAAACGGGCTTTTATTTAGCAGTTCATTTGTAGGGGGTATCTTTTTAAGTGTCAATTTCACATTCAAGAAAATAAATGACCGTTTTTCTCTAAAGCCACTTCAGAATGCATTTTTGTAGAAGATATACATTTATCTTCTCAATGTAATAAACATATGTTGGATGAGCAGCTGGAGGCCCAGAAAGGATGTAGTGGTAGTACGGGTGTGAAAAATAACAGGAAACCATGGTTAGGTGCTCCAACCGCCGCGATTAGACTCAAAGATTGATGAAAGCGGTTTTTAACACCATACAAACAAACAAACAAAAAACCCAAAAAACATAATGTAAAAATGTTGGAGAAACTCTATATAACTTTTTTTGTTTGAGCAAACATCCTTATTAAAATTGAAATAAATAGGAAATCATCTCGTGTTTCAACGCCCATTTTCCCACCGAATCTCAACCGTCAAACACGCCATTCTTTTCGTAAGAAATTTCAAAGAGAAGGTGAGATCGCCCCTATGAAATAACTGTTCCATATTGGTACCTATTTACGAAAATGCTATTCACTTGAACGCCTGCATTTTATTCTTATATTTATGTGAAAGCCGCGACTTTGATAAGTAGGTCACGATAGCATCATTACTCTGGCACTCAAAGTTTTGCAGATCATAAAAACATGGGAAGCACTTGGTTTTAAATGTATATATTGTGCATGCTGTACAATTAGGGTACGATACTCAAAATGAACTCTCTGCTCAAATATTGATTTGTCATTTGATTAGTCACGGTTAATGTCTTGAACCAACAAGAATTCCTGTTTTAAGCACCAAGTTAATTTCTGAGCTTGCTCAAGAGTACCAATGCTTGCAAAAATCAAAGTACTGATAGTACTGAAGGCGGGAGAACTGAATAGACGAAACAACACACGAGGTCAATTTTCTGGAATATAACCTTGATTATTCACCTTGTCCTTATCATGTATACCAGATATTTTCTTACTTATCACTGCCTAAATCACTGCTGTGTTAAAGATAAATAGCTTTTATATTTGATCTTGACGGATGACCTTGCTAATAGGGAAAAGAAGAAAATGCTGCTAACTATCACTTTCTCCCTAATATTATCTACACTTTCTGCTACAAATTTTACTAATTTGCCCACACATTGTATGTAATCTGCAACCCTTTACAATTTGGACCTGTCTAAACATTTGTTGTCTTGTAATGGATTAATCTAAATTAGAAAAATTTAAAAGCCTTGTCCCATCCTTAAACCCTTAACCAGACGACAAAATATTAGACTGGGCCAACTTGGAACAGGTTGCAGACAATAAATCAACATGAGTGTAATCTGATATATAATTAGGGTAGAAATTAACAAGTAATGGGGTATGAGTATAGGGTGGACCATATTGTGGGAAGGGGTGAAATTGACCCTAATCAATTTCTTGTGTTCCCACAGTAAAACACAACTTCTTTATGGAATTCAAGTCAATGTAAAAGAAAGAGCCGACGAGCTTGTGCCCCTAGAAAAAAGCATTAATAGGATTGTTAGACGGAATGATCGAATGGATAAATTGACTGATAAAAACGCGAGTTTCGCCTGTCTGCAAAGCGGTATCAGGCGTAGTAATCTATACCTTGGGAATTAGTTGTTTTTGGAGAGCTCAGTGCTATATAGTGAGCATACCGTTCGACATTTATTGTTCACCTTTTGTTATGTTTTCGCGAATTAAACATCGTAACTACAGCTTTTCCAAACTGTAGTTACGACGTTTAGGTCGACAAGCAACTATACTACCTTTTCTTACAAGCTACTGGCCTTAATTTATTTCAAATCAAAAATCGAAGCGGGACTTCCTGTTAGAGTTAATTAGCGAGGCTAATAAAGTTGGCGGGGACAGCTATTTGTCGATTTACGTTACTCCCAAAATAATGTCGACGTTTTGAATTGACGAATCTCAGCTGCCAATCAAAAATCAATCGTCTAATCAAATCATGTAGATCGGAAGTGAGCTTTGGATTTGAACTCGGCATCGGCAGACATTTATCTGAAGCATTTTTGTTGGTTTAGCAACTAAAAAGTCGTAACTAGAGCTTATTCAATCTGTAGTAAGATAAGCTTTAGTGACGAAATTAACCCTTGTCATGCTGAAACCAGAATATTCCTGATTTGGCAGGAGGTAAAGACAAAGATCAACCTGCTCATACGTGCAGTTTTATCTTAGTCTACACCCCCTGTTTGTCCCCTTTAACCCATTACAACTCAATCCCTCCTTTTTACGCCCCTCAAGAAAAAAGATTATGAAAACATTGTGGAAAATGAAGAAATTGCTTGTATCAAGCAATTTCTTCATTATCCCACAATGTTTTCTACCCAAAATGACGAAAAAGTTTAAAATTCTATCGATTTGAAATTGTCGTCAGCAGTTTTCTTTAAATTTGGTCCAGTCTAAAATTTTGCTGTGTTGGAACTGGTTAAGTCAGAGTTTTTCATAAAATAAATTTTCAAAGGAATAACAAACCAAAATTAATTGTAGCCAGTACTATCAGCCCTTTGATTTTAATGCAGTTCTGTAGAGGATTTTATTCAGTATGACAAGGGTTCCGGTCGCCAACCAATCATTTACTTTTTGCTACATGTGACATGAACGTACGTGTTGGAGGGAAAAAAAAGGTGTTTTTATATCGAAATAATTTAATTGTTAGTTTCGTCTATCAAAAACGAGCGTTCTGATTGGTCGAAAAATTTAATTCATACCTCCATGAACAAAATTTTGAGCACGCAGCCATTTTGTATGCTTCCGCATAAAATAGTTCCATACAAAAATGTATCAAAATTTGTACAGCTTTTGGTTTTTTCGCTCGATGCTATTAAATCATAAGAAATGAAGAGAATGTTTTTTTGTTTTCATGGAGGTATGAACCGAAAAAACTAATCACACAATGTATGAATCCGCTTAGCGTATTCATACAGTGTGATTAGGTTTTTCGGTTCTTACCTCCATGTAAACAAAAAATATTCTCTTCATCTCTTAAATTGAGCTTCATGTCGGAACTCAGTGGGTGTGACCAGCAAACCCTTAACTTTCCTCTCTGTTATGGATATCGTTCATTTAGATGATTTTTTTTTATATATATTTGAATAATTGTGATGAATCCCAAATAATAAACGGAGTAAAAAAAACAAACAATTAACGTTATTTCAATAGATGGATCCGGGTCATGGATAGAGACGGGTCTTAACTGCACACTTGCTGCGGTCACAGCGCAGTGGTAGCACGTAGGACTCTAAGTCAAGGGGTCCCGGGTTCGATGCCCGGCGATGGCGAATATCCTGTCCGACATTAGTCTCCGAACAATGGGTGGATAATCGTGATCTTAAGTGGGGTGAGCAGCAGGAGGCTCGGAAAGGATGTAGTCGTAGTACTGGTGTGAGAAATACCAGGAATCTGCGGTAAGGTACTCCAGCCGCGGCAATATGACTGAAATATTGTTAAAAATGTCCTAATAACCATTCAATCAATCTAAACTGCATACGAATTCGTCGGTTATTGCAGGTTTTCTCCCCTTTAACGCCCGGGGTATTGTCACCTATTGTCCGTTATTACATATGAATTTTATGCAATAGTTAATCAAAGAATGAAAAGTTCAAGGAAACAAAAGATTGTAAATTGTAAACGTGGTCGTAAAAAGGTTTTTTTCTGTAGTCTCAAACACTCCCAAACAGTTCGGTTCATTACTCTTTTATTTATGGTGAGAGTAACGAATGACAACTCTGTTTTTAGAATGGATTAAAATGGGACGAAATAGGTATTGGCGGATCGTTAGAAACGCCCTCTGACCTCCGACATAAAGTTAGATTGATTGGTTGAATGGGGTTTAACGCCACTTTTAACGGTATTTTAGTCATTTCGCGGCGGCTTGAGCAACTAACCATGTATTCATATTTCTCACACCAGTACTACCACTAGATCCTTTCCAAGTCTCCATCTCTTAGCTTTGCGATTATCCAGCCATTGGTGGGAGAGACAAAAAGTTCGAACTAGATATTAAACGATAAAAGTTATCAAACCTTGTCATGCACATAAGTGCAGTCTGATTCGAGTCTACACCTTCTGTATTTCCGGGGTTGTTTATGAAATTTATTTCAAAAGAAGTATTGACAAGTGAACAAAAAGAACCATCAGTGCTTTCAGCCCTTTTAAGATTTTATTCAGCATGACAATGATTAATTTGTAAAACATGTTGTTTTCTCTCCATAGGAGCCAGATTACTGTCGGCGAGTTTACTGTCCAACCGGAAGAATCAGAGATAAGGGAGGTAATTGCGTTATTGTCAGTAGTTACATAAGCAGCGGCGGCATGATGGTTCTAGTAAAACTAACCCCAGTGCACATCGACATGCCAGTAGAGCAGTACCAGAAGATAGGAAGAACTGAGTTCTTGACAAACGCTGTATGGCCTGATCACTGGAAACCGTCCTTTGGTTATCGCAGAAAAGATGATTCAGATTGCTCCGAACATGCTGTCTTTATCCTATATCTTACGACACAAATAGGACAGCCTGAAACAATATTCGGCGACGTAGAACGATCACTGAAAAAGCAATGGGTAATTAACGTTGACAATGACTCCTTCACCTTTTCCCAATCACTTCTCGAATATCCTTTCGTTTCTGAAAACTCCCTTGGTATAAGCACGAATGTACCGTATTGGCAAAAGTATGATATTGACGTTAATAGCACCAGAATGTTTCTTGATTGCAAATTGATTGCGTGGGACAGGTTCTTACACTCCAACTCTTATAGAAGACCTCCGGCCGCAATAACAAAATTATTCCGTTGTCCGCAGGTCCAATTAAATGAAAGCGAGTTTGAGATTGGATACAAAGGCTATTATCTAAAAAGCAATCTGACCAGGTCATTGTTGCATGAATACGAATATGATTTAATTGATGTCAAGGATGGGTATCAAGCTCGGGTATGCGTGTCGGACACACACTTTTCAATCAAAAGTTCCAATTCTGGATCTAGGTTAATTGGCAGCTACGCTGCGTTTGTGTTTATTGTAGTCACATACGGGGTTACGGCTAAGAACGTCGTGACAAAAAAATAACTTTTTTTCAATGATTTTATCAGCGGAATAAACGAGTTGGGAAAGAATTGTGCATTTTTAAAGTACCTGATTCAGGTATCCAAATCATAGCTTGGTCGATTTACCATAGACGGGGATTTTACCAGGCTTACATTTCACTCGCGCTCTTGAACTTTGTTGTATATAAGCCTATGCGTGACATTTCCAACCATTTCGCATGTGCGTGACTCACACACATTGATCACCCTGGACAGCCATTCGGGGAATTAGAACATTAGCTGATTGTTTAAAGAAGCTTTGGATCAGTCTCTATCTTCAGAGCGCTGAGTGAAGACTCTGATCAGACTGTGCGGATGCACAGGCTAATATGAGTCTTTACTTGGCGCACATGTGTAATGGTTGGAAGTGCCACGCATGCGCTCATATATTTAAAGACGTCCTATTTGGCAAGGATTTTTGTACTCAATCCAATGTTGTACCTACATGCAGAGCTATAATATTTACTATCTAAGCAGCTCACATAGGATAGGCTTAATAAAGCTTTTCAACCCATTCCCACACAATGACGCTTTTAGAAGTCACCCTAAAAAAAAGCTTCGGAAAAAATTTGCTCGTGACATTTAATTTCTCCGTTACCAACAATGTATTCTACCCTAGTGAAAAAAAAAATCCATATTTTCATAAACTTTAAATTGCCGTCTGCAATCACTTTGACTGTGGACCAGCCTAGAATTTTGCCGTTTGATAATGGGCAATGTTTGTTTAAAACGGGTTTTACGCCGCTTTCAACAATCTTTCAGTTATATCGCGTCGGCTGGAGCACCTAACTATGGATTCCTGGTATTTCTCACACTAGTACCGCCATTACATCCTTTCCTAGCCTCAAGCTGCTATCCCACATAGATCTACGATTATCGACCCATTGGTGGGAGACAAATAGTCGGAAAGGATGAGTGCCGCCGTAGGGGTTCGAACCCGGGACCTCTAGATTTGATAATGGGCAAAGAAATCTGCTGTTAATAAATGGCTTCAATCGTTTGTATTTCGTCGAATTAATTCCCTTAGTTGTTGTTGTCTTTTGAGTGTGAACTAAGTTACGACGAGCAAACTACGAGATGGTGAGACTGTCTGAACGAGGACTGGAGACTATACGGTGCCGGTCCAAAAGAATATGAATGATCTTTGAGTCTTGGAGTATGATGGTGAGATTGAAAAAGTACGAGGGCGAAAACACATAATTACGCAATCGGAACAATCTCTGCCATTCCCTTAAACTTTGGAAACAGATTTGATTCGTTGAATTGAACGAGGAGATCCGGTTGAAAATTACGATGACAAGAACGTGAGAATGTGGTATTTGGAACGTGTTAGTATGATGATTATTATTATATACCTATAAATGATATGAATCAGAATCTGGCTATCCAATACAACTCGACAGAAAAAAAATCAATATTCGGCGTGTAATAAATCAAAGTGCCGTACGCACTGTAATTGGTCGTCACTGAAAAATTGGACATATCGTTTCATTCCGACTTTAGAATTAGGGTAAAACAACTTTAATTTCTATTACTTTCACAACACGTAGGTTCTATTCTAGTGTATGATATTTCCGTGAATGTTAATTAGAACTAATATTATTTTACACGAACGTAAGACCTTGATACAAAAGGGATACCGACAAAAAAGCAACTTTTTGTGAAAACTAAATTTGTAAAAATTCTCGATTGTTAAATAGTCACAGTTAGATCATCCCTGCAAGCTTTATTTATAAAGCCAAAACAGAAAAAAAATTGGAAATATGATAACTTAAGATTAAGAGCAAATGCTGACAGCAGGTTCGTGAAATTTCAAAACCCTCTCTTTTTCTGGGCAGAAATTAACAAGTTCCTAAACAGCGCTGATTATAAACAAAGGAAAAACCAATTGATACTATTCTTTTGGCGAATTCTTTAGACAGCATGAAAGCATAATAATCAAATTTGCTCTCCAGAAGAACTTTCAGTACTTTGATTAACTTTTGGCTGGAAAATAATTGAGTGGCAGTATGATCTTTGTTTACACCTCGATAAGATTGAAAGAAAGGGTTGGTTAGACGCGTTCATCACTAGCGGAAAATTCTTGAAGCATTCATCTTTAAAGCGTGTGACCGCCCAGTTTTCCTTTACTCCTTTTGATAATTCTTAACTTGTAAAATGAAATGATTTTTTCTGTTTTCCCGTCAGAATATACGTCCAGTTGGGCTAAAGGCAGTTTTGGTAAATTGCAGCGACACAATCTCGAATTTATGGTTATATAAATTGGTCTACGGCCAATTAAAAACCGTGTTCGTCGAGTACCGTTAAACAAGGACTCCTTTTTTGTGTATTGACGTTCTTGTATTTTCGTATTTTTTCCCCGGAAAGTTGGTTATTTTTTAATCATGTAAGAGAATTTTCTTAATGTCATGTCCTAAAGGAATATAATAAAAGGAATATTACAACAGTGTGTTTTTGTATTTTTGTTATCGTTTATTCTCGAAACGAGTGTAGGTATTTTTTATTGGATTCGACCTTCGGTCTCATCCAATAAAAAATACCTACGCACGATTCTCGAACACGATAACAATAAATAGAAAAACACACCGTTGTAATACTCCCTATATATCCTGGCATGTGATAGTGAGAAAGTGACAACACAGTTGACCAATCGCTGGCCCCGCCCACTGATTCCTTTGGCCCCGCCCATTGACTCCAACAGGAAGTTCCGCTTCGACTTTAGAACATTCATGGCCTGTAGCATGCTACGAATAAGTAGAATGGTTGGTTGGTTGGCGACCTTAACTTCGTAACTAAAGCTTCAAGAAAGAAAGAAAAGATTAACCAAAACGACCGTCAATGTAGAAACTCAAACTGAGCTACCAGTCTAAATGAATGTGTTCATGGATCGACTGAGCCGCCGTCATAGCGCAGTTGGTAGCGCGTTGGACTGTCAATCTAGAGGTCTCGGGTTCGATCCTCGACGGCGGCACTCATCTTTTCCGAATATTTATCTCCCACCAATGGGTCGATAATCGTAGACCTATGTGGGATAGCAGCTGGAGGCTAGGAAAGGATGTGATGGTGGTACTGGTGTGAGAAATACCAGGAATCCGTTGTTAGGTGCTCCAGCCGGCGCGATATAACTGAAAAGTTGGTGAAAGCGGCGTAAAGCCCCATTCAAACAATCATGGATCGACTGATTTTTTGATTGACAGTCGCGATTTGTCAATTTCGAGCAAACGGCAGAATGGTGATTTGACCGAGAGATTATGATGATGAGAATACAAGAGTTTGCTGTCGACAAAGCGAGGAAATGGTCGTGCGTGTCGAACAGTATGGTGGCCTTACCTAGAAGTAAGATTTCGAGATCACAAGAGAATTGTGATAAGAACGCGGGGCTATAATGCCGAGAACACGAGTCTATGATGTCGAGAACGCTAATGTATGATGAATAGAACTTCTAGATTGCGAGAGTATTGTAATAAGAACACAATAGCACTTTGCCAAGAACAGGGGATTATGTTGATTAGATCATTAGAGTATAATGATTGGAAAGCGAGAGTATGAGAGTATGATGATGAAAACGCGATTGTATGTTTTCGAGAATAAGATTATATAATGATAAAACCGAGAGAATATAATGTCGTGAACGCGTGAGCACGATTGCGTGAACACAAGAGTATGATGTAGAGAACGCGATAGTATGATGAAGAGAACGCGAAAGTATAATGATCAGAACGCGAAAGTATAATGATCATAACGCGATAGTATAATGAAGAGAACGCGAAAGTAAAATGATCAGAACGCGAAAGTATAATGATCAGAACGCGATAGTATAATGATCAGAACGCGAGAGTATAATGATCAGAACGCGATAGTATAATGATCAGAACGCGAGAGTATAATGATCAGAACGCGAGAGTATAATGATCAGAACGCGATAGTATAATGATCAGAACGCGAGAGTATAATGATCAGAACGCGATAGTATAATGATCAGAACGCGATAGTATAATGATCAGAACGCGATAGTATAATGATCAGAACGCGAAAGTATAATGATCAGAACGCGATAGTATAATGATCAGAACGCGAGAGTATAATGATCAGAACGCGATAGTATAATGATCAGAACGCGAGAGTATAATGATCAGAACGCGAGAGTATAATGATCAGAACGCGATAGTATAATGATCAGAACGCGAGAGTATAATGATCAGAACGTGATAGTATAATGATCAGAACGCGAGAGTATAATGATCAGAACGCGATAGTATAATGATCAGAACGCGATAGTATAATGATCAGAACGCGAGAGTATAATGATCAGAACGCGATAGTATAATGATCAGAACGCGATAGTATAATGATCAGAACGCGAAAGTATAATGATCAGAACGCGATAGTATAATGATCAGAACGCGAGAGTATAATGATCAGAACGCGATAGTATAATGATCAGAACGCGATAGTATAATGATCAGAACGCGAGAGTATAATGATCAGAACGCGATAGTATAATGATCAGAACGCGAGAGTATAATGATGAGAACGCGATAGTATGATAATGAGAACGCGATAGTATGACGATGAGAACGCGATAGTATAATGATTTGAACGCGATAGTATGATGATTTGAACGCGAGATGGTGATTAAGAGAAAGCCAAAGTATGATGAAGAGAACGCGAAGGTGTAATGGTGGTTAGCGAAGGTCTGATTTCGAAATCTCCAGAGTATGATAATGAGAACGAGAGAAAGATGATAAAAACGAGAATTCGTAGTCGAGACCACGAGATATTGATGTTTAGAACGCGAGAATATGATATCGATAACGCCAGAGCAAGATATCGAGATTGACAGAGCACGATGTCGAGAACGCGATAGAAAGATGTTGGGAAGTTGGGAACGCGAGTGTATGATGATTAGACCGCGCAAGTATGATTCCGAGAATCCGAGAATCGAATTTAGTATTTGGTGCATAAGATCCCACTCCATGTTATTAACCAGTAATGTACTGTATTCTAATTTGTTTAGAATTCATGTCAATTTATTATTTTAGATCGCATATTGTAAATGTGCTTTGCTGGTTCACTGTTTCAAATCTTTCTGCTTTCATCATTGCTTTATGATAGCGGAGTATTTTAAACTGTTAGAAAAATATCTTTTGAGATAATTGACCAATCGCTTACTCCCTTTACCACATCCACTGACTCCGACAGGAATTCCGGCATCGACTTTCAACGGCGTTATTTTGCAAAATTCATAGCCCGTTGCACCTAACAAAATAATGATATGGTAAGTAGGCGATCTAAATGTCGTAACTACAGCTTATTCAAGCTGTAGTTACGATATATAAGTAGCCAAACCAACAAAAAGGTTAACGAAAATGGCGGCTAAACGTAGAGTTTAAAGCTCAGGTCCGGGCTGAATGAATTATTTGATTGGTCGGTTGATTCCTTTTCTGACATCGCAATTGGTCAATTGCTTTACATTTGATAACCTTTATAAATGACTGGGTTTGTTATACCTGTTTAAATCATTTAAATTAGTAAATACTTGTTTGAGTACATGGTCGCGGTCGTTAACCAGAAAGTGTCATGTCCTTTCTTGGATTAGCATTAATTGTATTGGTTTCAAGTATCATGTTTACTAAGGAAAATGTCATCGTTTGAATAATGGCAGTCATTAAATGTGATGTATCAGGCAAAGTCGAATGTGCATTGGCTAATATATGTTATATACATTAAAATGTGGTTGTGAATATTGAATTGGTGTGTTGTCTAATTCAACAGTTAAGCAATTCCGAAATTATTTCCTATCAAAAGAGCACTTTCCAACCGCTCGGATTTTAGACAGTCGTTGTGTTCAACGAATCCTTCACGAAATATTAAAACATTTACACGTGGTTGCATGCGAATCAAAACGCAGTCCTCGGATTGCAAACATCAATTGTTGTATGCTTGTAATGGCAGAAACAAACGTTAGTTGATTCGTTTATATATATATCGTCGTTGTCGTTCTAAAACGTTGTAACTACAGATTGAATCAAGCTGTAGTTACGAGGTTTTAGAACGACAACGACGATATATTCTTTTTGATTTTCTTTATTCTTTTTCTAATGCTGATTATGACAATTGACCAATCAATGGCCCCACCAACTTACACCCTTGGCCACGCCCACTTTCTCAAACAGGAAGTCCCGCTTCGAGTTTAAACGCCGTTATTTTGCAAAATCTATGACTAGTAGCATGTAACAAAAAAGTAGAATAGTAGGTTGGCGAACTAAGCTGTAGTTACGACGTTAATGTCGCCAAACCAACAAAAATGTATCACGAAAACGGCGACCGATGTCGAAGTTCAAACCAGAATTCCGGGCTGAATGATTGGTCGATTCCTTGATTGGCAGCCGCGATTCGTAAATTGTAGTGATGAGCGATTCGTAAATTGTAGTGATGAGCGATTCGTTAATTGTAGTGATGAGCGATTCGTAAATTGTAGTGATGAGCGATTCGTAAATTGTTGTGATAAAAGCCTTGTCATTCGGTAAAATATTTTCTTTCTATGTGGCTTCACAATTTTAACTTGCTTAAACAAATATTTTTTTTCTTCTTAAAATATTAAATCAACTCTAAGGATTGCGAGACTCTAGGACAACTTTACCCAGGTTCATACAGTCTTGATTTTTCTCGCCTACCGAACCGTTGAAACTCAAAAAATCGCGAGAACAGAAAAGGAAAAGTCTCTTCTCTTCCCTTTTTTGGCGTGGAACAAAATGTGTTGAACAGTTATGATGTTAAGGTTGCGCTTAGAGGAGATTTTAACCTTGACCTTGATGGATGACCTTAATTTTTGACACATAAGATACAACGTTACCTATATAAATGTATCTTTATCCTGAAATTGTACGGAAGTTATCATAAAATATTTAAGTCACCAATTTGTATTAAGCAATTTCTTCATTACCCAAAATATTTCTATCCGAAAAGCAATAAACAAATGATTATATAATAAATAAAAAAGATAAAATTCCACCAAATAAAGATAGTCGTCTGTAGGTTCTTTCAATCTGAACCGGTCTAAAATGTTGTTATATGAGAATGGGTTAAACTTAGGATACATGTACAATTTTAGATCTTGGCTATAAAGCGACTTTTTCTCAGCACTTTTCTCAATTCATTTTTTTTCAATGTGTAACTAAAGTAACCGATTACAGATCAAATTTGTCTATTTGGTTAATTATGTACTTTTGAAGATAGATATACTAGAAATACCAATAAATAACGTTCTTTCCGTTTTTTTGTCAGATCCATGTTTGTATTTAACATATTCCCACACAATCCCTCATTTTTTGCGACTCCGAGCAAGTGGGCAATCGCTGGCCCCACCTACTTACTCCTTTGGCCCCACCCATTGACTCCGACAGGAAGTTCCGCTTTGATTTTTATCGGCGTTATTATTCAAAATTGATGGATAGTAGCTTTGTACAAATTGATAAACTGGTTGGTTGGAGACCTAAACGTCGCAAATACAGCTTGAAAAAGCTATAGTTTCAACGTTTCAGTCGCAAAACCAAAAAAAATGTAAACAAAAATGGTGGCTAATATTTAAGTTGAAAGCTTAGGTCCGGTCTGAATAAATTATGTGATTGGTCGTTAGATTCCTTGATTGACAGCAGCGATTGATAAATTTCATGTATATATGGGATAATATCGTGGGAAAATGCGATCGTGCTCGTAACAAGGAATTTCGCCTTTTATCAATATGTTGACGCTAATTGGTTAGAACAATACAGCCCCCAGTCTTTTGATTTCCAATTTTTTCTTTGTAAACAAGTGTAATTTTATCTCCGGTGAAGTATAGACTGGTTTGCTGTACGAATATAACGGTATACTTCGACGCCGATTTAAATGTCACTTTTCAAATTACAACAATAACGATTATATTGTCTATCGGTCACTTATTTAGTGTTCTCGGTGAAAAAGCTATAAAAATAACTTTTTATCAAGTAAAATGATAGGCTAAGCGTAGATACAAAAAGGTCTTCGTCATATGGAAAATCACTGCCGTCGAATTATGTTTAAGCGTTTGATAAATTGACCAATCACTCCCCCCCAACTGACTCTCCAGGCACCGCCCATTAACTCCTGCAGGAAGTTCCGCTTCGATTTTGAACGGCGTTATCTTGCAAAATTTATAGCCATAAATAAAAAAATAAAAACGGTTGGTTGGTTGGTGACGTAAATGTCGTAACTACAGCTTGAATAAGCTGTAGTTACGACGTTTAAGTCGCCAAACCATCAGTAAAAAATATCAAAAATGGTGGCCAATGTTGGAGTTGATAAGCTCAGGTCCGGGTTGAATAAGTTATTTGATTAGTCGGTTTATTCCTTGATGGACAGCCGCAATTGGTCAATTTAGCGCTGTTTTGTGCAACTACCCTTGACTCCTGTTATATCCCTCAACCCCCACCCCTCCAGCTCGCCATCTGATTAACGCAATCACGATAGACAAATCACGCATGCATGAATGTCAACAAATGTCAGAAGGAATATTGTTTATGCTGTGACTCGAAGGTCATACAGGTTGTCGGCGACGAATTTAACCAGTCAACATTTTGAACTTTCACTTTTCTGATCAACCTGTTTCGCTTTGTTTTACCCATTCCCAAAGAATTCCGCTTTTCATTCTCCTAAAGAAGAAAAAAAGCTTTGGAAAACATTGTAGAAAATGAAGAAATTGCTTGTTTACAAGCAAATTTCTTCATAATCTAGAGGGTTTTATTCCCTGAAAGAAAAGATTTTTAATATCTTCAACTAAGTAATATCGTCAACAAAATCTTTGAATTTAGACCAGTCAAAAATTATGTGGTTTTGTAATGGGTTAAATTTCCGTCCGTCGTAC
This sequence comes from Fragum fragum, assembly GCA_946902895.1. Classification (NCBI taxonomy): domain Eukaryota; kingdom Metazoa; phylum Mollusca; class Bivalvia; order Cardiida; family Cardiidae; genus Fragum; species Fragum fragum. Next base: position 46,246,351 of record OX336379.1, read on the forward strand.
ATGTACATGGCTTGAAGAAAACGTGACAACAACAACAATTTTTTAAACGTAACAATGACACAAGTAACTTGACTTAAAAGTGCCATAATCTGCCAATGCAACTGGCTTCTTGAGCAAAATTGACCAATCGCTATTGTCAATCAAGGAATTAACCGACCAATCAAATAATCTATTCACCCCGGATCTGAGCTTATCAACTCCAACATTGGCGCCATTTTTGTTTAACTTTAGTGTTGGTTTGGCGAATTAAACGTTGTAACTACAGCTTATCTAAGCTGTAGTTACGATGTTTAGGTCACCAACCAACCAATTTTCTTTTTTGTTAAATCATGTTGGCCATAAATTTTGCAAAAATAACGCCGTCAAAAATCGAAGCGGAACTTCCTGTCTGAGTCGGTTGCCGTGGCAAACGACGTAAGTGGGCGGGCCAGCGATCGGTCAATTGCAACGACCTCGGTCACGTCCCGGCGTCCTTCTGACATTTGTTGTCAGAGATGTTCTCTTTTTCAATTTTCATACACAGAATGTTGGCCGAGCCGAAGAATGAGTTAAAGGCATCATGAATGAAGAAAAAGTTGATATCCGACTCAGAGTCGGTTCTACCAGATCTTGTAGGTTCGTTCCCCGGCGGCGGAACATATCCTCTCCGACATTCATCCCTCACCAATGGGTGGATAATCATAAACCTTGTTGCTAGAAGCTAGGAAAAGATGCAATGGTGCGAGATATACCAGCAATCCATTGTTCGGTGCTCAAGCCATCGAGATATGACTGAAAAAAAAATGTTAAAACGGCGTAAAACCCAACTTAAACTAACAAATCTGTCAATTTTTGGATCAATGTGATATATAGGCGTTCGAGATATATGGTAGTATGTCTATACAATCGACCATCGCCGCTGTCAATCAAATAATCAGTTGACCAATGACATCACACATTTAGACTGGAAATTCAGTTTGAACTAAATCATTGGCCGCCATTTGTGTGAATCATCTCTGTTGGTTTGGCGACTTAAACGTTATTAGGTAGCCAACCAACCATTCTAATTATTTGTTACATGCTACTGGTCATCGATTTTTGCAAAATAATGCCGTTCAAATTGTAGCTGAACTTCCTGTTTGATTCAGTGGGCGGGGCCAAATAAGTCAAAGGCGGAGCCGGCGATTTGTCAATTCTCTTGACCTTCAAATTCTACTACGATTTATGTATTCTCTCAACCATGACACACATCAACCGATCAATCTTTTTGTCTTCAGCCATTAATCTTGCATATACATCTACGAAGTTACAGACGAATCTCAAACAGACATCAAATGTTTTCATAGACAAATCGCTTAAATCGCCAATTCATGAATAGGTATTAGAAAATCTCTTTGACTAATATAAGACTAATGTACAGTACTGTCCTTGTCGGATTGCTTATTGGCGTAATCTAATATGTATTTGAAGTGTAGTTTCACAGTGAGGTATTTTAAATATTTGTACGGCGGTTTTAAGCTAACAAAGCGTCAGCTTTATCAGCTTAAGTTAACAGACAAAATTTTGGATCATCTCAGTGTTAAATGAGTTCTAACTGCCACTGGAGGCTTAACCACTAACTCCACTGAACGCCTACGCGATGAAGGGTAGTTCTTATGTATTTCAGCAAACTATGCCTGGAAGTTCAACTCCTATGTATTTTTAGCTTACTTGAGTCTGGTCAGATTCTTCATTATGCGCTCTACTTTGTATGACAACATGAATCAACATATTCAAATTGTAGAGATCTCCCTCAAAAGCTATTTAACCCCTGGGTAACTTTAAGTTCGCTCATCTATCATATACTTTGTTAGCTTATAGTACTTCCGGTACTTTGATTTAAAATAGTAACGGGAAACTAAATACAAGACACGACTACAATCCATTGCCATCATTTAATGCCAAACCAGTTAGCCTGATAAATTAGTCTGATAAATAACAATGTAGAATTTCGTAAGATAATTCAGGTCAAAAATTTTCAATGCATTACAATACTGTACACGCACCTATGTGCTTTTCATGCTTCAACATAGTTGATAGTTTGTGTTTCTTACCATAACCCTTGTCATGCTGAACCCGGAATATTCCGGTTTTAGCTGGAAGAATAAACAAAGACCAGACTTCACATAAGTGCAGTCTGATCTTAGTCTACACCTCCTGCCTGTCCTTTTGAAACTAGAGTTGTTTATGAAATAAATTTTCAAAGGAAGCATTGACAACTGAACAACAAGTACTACCAGTGATTTCAGCCCTTTGATTTTTATACAAATCTGAAATGGATTTTTAATCAACATGAGAAGGGTTAAAATTATATTGAAGAAAGAGAGACAGAGACAGAAAGATAAAATATAGTTTTTTGAAATAGACTTTACAGTTTCTCGTCAAATGAAATACATGGAACGCAATCCAACAAAATACTTTTACACGTAAAAGAACAATCGATAGTAGGTATCTATCCACACCTTTGAAAACGAGCTTACGCAAAGCTGTTACAGCATTAAGGTCACTAGATCGTAGTCTTCTTCGTGGGAAAAAACGTCTAAATTTGAAAGAATTACTTTGTTGTTTGTATTCACGAGAGATATAAATTTTAACATGTTCATGACATCGAGCGAAAAAAGCAAATATCTTACAAATTTTGATAATTTTCTGTATGGAACTTTTCTCTTTTCGGAAATATAAAAATTATAGGTGAGCTCATAATTTTGGTCATAAAAGTATGAATATTTTTTTCGACTAATTAGAATGCTCGTTTTTGAAAGACGAAACCAATAATTAATTCATTGTGTATACAGCATCCCGTACTAATCAAAGATCCTGAGGGTATCCTGAGGGTATTCAAAATGTATTTTTTAGACAAGGTATCAAAATCGTGTTTCAGAAAGAAAAACCTCACAAACGCTTATGTTCCTGAAAACAGGTCTGTGAACGTAGTAACAGAAGCCCATTTCAGATATTCATAACAAAGACTCTGCTTGGGAGAGACTAAATTGTCACCCAGCCAGAACCGTTGTTATTAAATTCAAATTTAACAAGCTGGTGAAAATCAGCCAAGAGTGGAGTAAAAACTTGAAATAATCGCATACAAAATCAAGACAAGTTATTCCCGCTTTAACCCTTTCCTGTACGGACCCGAAATTTTTAGTGTCTGTGATTTTATACTTAAGAAAGAATTGTCGAAAAGGGAGAAATGGCTTGTATCAAGCCATTTCTCCCTTTCCAACAACATTTTCTACCACATATGATGGCTTCATTTCAAATTGCATCCAATTTTCATTGTCGTCTGCAACCTTTTCCCATCTCGACCAGTCTAAATTTTTTCGAAAAGGGAAACGGTTATTTCGATGAAAAAAGTAAAGAAGTTCTTAAAATCTAATCTTGTATTCTCTTATTTCTTGTTGTATATTAGGGTAAATTACTTTGGTTTAGAAGCATGAAAGTATCTACAGGAATAATCCGTGTCCTGTAAGTCTAAAAAGGACCCTCCGGGAAAAGCTAACTGTATCGACTCAATCCAGGCTACGCAGACTGTGCATGCTACAATCTTTTTCTTTTTTATGAATTTAGAATTGTCATTCCTCTTCTTCATTTTTTCTTTATTTTCGAAATATTATCTCCTATTGACCTCTGCTAGCGCCACGCTCTTGTAATTCTTGTCATCCTAAATAAAATTCGTTTCAGAATTGTAAAAAAAAAATCAAAGGACTGAAAGCACTGGTAGTACTTGTTGTTCAGTTGTCAATACTTTTTTTGAAAATTAATTTCATAAACAACTCTGTTTTCAAAAGGACAGACGGGAGGTGTGCAGTCTGATCTTTGTCTTTACCTCCTACTAAAACCGGAATATTCTGGGTTCAGCACGACAAGGGTAAATACATTAGTTTTGTCGAGCACGCAGGAGGCTCCTTTTCAGCGCGTCGCTTAAAAATAGAACTATTCTTTGCTGGCAATGCGTTTGCATTATTGTTTTCTTTATTTCTTTATTACATTGAGCAGCTTTTCTTTATTACATTCAGCAGCTTTAAAATGCTATACAAGTGGTCTGTTTCAAGGAAAATTTTGTATAGTTTTGACATTTTATGATGAATTTCGAGCTTGTGTGTACGATGATTTCAACAATTAAAATGTGGTGAGCATTCCGCCCTACTTTCAGGATGACAAAACGCTACCCAACATTTAAGAAAGATCCAATGTCTTGCATGTGTACTTTGTAAAAAGTAGTTTCGGGCACTGAAATAGATCCTCTCCCACGAATGGAAATTTAAAGTTTCTAAGTTGCTGTCTGGTGTCGTGTCGTGTGAATCGTCTGAATCTAATTATAAAGCACAATCTCTCTCGGATTAACGCTGTCATTTTCATGCAAAAACGATGTACATTTTTGTGAGCATGTAAACTGCAGTAAGAAAAGAGAGACTTTTGCTCACTAGAGTTTTTTCATCCTTGACACAAAGCTGAACATTAAAACAATCAATTAATAAATATTCGCTGGATGTCTGAATAGGATCTAGGTAGAGCACAAAGGCTCATGATCATTGCTCGGACGCATAGACCGAGATTAGGTTTTCCGTGGCGAACATGTGGATGGGTTCCAGCGAAACATTTGTAACTGCTTATAAACATAAAGGCAGGTACAACTGTTTCGCGCTGACCCATCGATATGAAATTGTTGAAATCGTCGTAAAAAAGCTCATTTTTTCCTCTGGACAACTACGGCGCCCTCTTCGCTTTACAACGACATTTATTACTTCGAGCCTCGGGTTCATCTATGGGATCTGAAACTAAACAAGACAACGAAGACAATTAAAAGGATAAATATTTTTGCAGTTTGGACTCGACAATGATACCTTAGTGAAAAAAAAAACCGCTTAGTTGTTTTATAAAATATTTTCTTGGTGTTGTTTACTGTTACTCAAACCCATTCTAACACAATCCCTCTTTTAAACGACCCGCAAGAATAAAAAGTATTGGAAAAGAAATCGAACGATATCTAACCAACTTAGAATTGTCATTTTCTTGAATAAGCTTGAGTTACGGCGTTTAAGTTGTCAACCAGCACAGATTGTTGTCAATGTTGGAGTTTAAAGCTATATTCTGGCCTAAATGAATGATTTAATTGGTCGTTTGATTCCTTGATTGGCACCCGCGATTGATCAATTATTATTCCTACTCTGTTCAATGCGTGATCTTAGACTTCCTCATGAGGCGCCCCTAAAAAAAATCCTAAGAACTAATGACACTGTATGAATACGCGGAACGGATTCATACATAAGTGTGATGAGGATTTTCGGTTCATACCTCCATGAAAACAACAGATATTCTCTTCATGTCTTATAATTTAATGACATCGAGCGAATAAAGTGAAATATTTTTTACAAATTTTGATACATTTTTTTTGAACTATTTTGTGCGCAGGCATACAAAATAGCTGCATGCTCAAAATTTTATTAATGGGAATATGAATAGGTTTTTTTTTTTCGACCAATCAGAACGTCCTTTTTAGATAGACGAAACTGAAAATTAAATTATACAGAAAACATCTCCTATGTAAACCAAAGATAAATTATAATCTAAAATTGACGAAATTTGGTTGAAGTGATTGCTTGAATCATTGGGAAAGTCGGCTTACTTCGTCGTTTATTATTATATGCAATGTATAATTATTTCTTGTAGAATATGTACATTTCACTCAGACAAAATCGGACACGTGAGAAAAAAATCCGTATCTGACAGTGTCAAATACGGTTCCATATAAGGTAGTCTAAGAGGACCTCATTTTCATTTTGTATAGGAGGACTTTATACAAATAAATGTAAACAGAATGGTAAAGGAGGAAGAAATACTAGTACAAAAACAGATTTTTTTTATTATTTCATCAGATTTATTTATCTAATAAAAAAAGCGTATAATAAATTGAATATTACGTTACAGTTGCGATACAGTATTTTGTATTAGCTTAGTTTATACTAATTTATTTTAGTTCGATTGAGCTTATAGAATCGCTCTCGAACACACAAACCAGATGTTTTCACGTCCCTGAAAGAGAGGCAGTGGCTTATCCCCACTGCTACCCACTTCTACAGCTGGGTAGGCTGAGGCTGGCTATTAAGTGTCTTGCCCATGAACACACCTCGGTGACGGTGGGGCTCGAACCCGTGACCTTCAGATCTCGAGTCAAGTACCTATACCACTCGGCCATCGAGGCAGTCATTGCTTGTATTAGCTTCTCGCTGCGGAAGAAAATTTTGATATTCCACCCAATCTTCGGTCTCGTGAAATATAAAAATTCTCCTCTGTAGCTCAAGGCAAATACAGGATGTTGTATCAATATCGTAACGTAATATTCCCTATGTATATCACCCGAGTATTCATGTTTTGCAACTTTTATCTAACCATCACAACAACAAATCATACTAGGTTTTTGGGGTTGTGTACCTTATGATATGTCATGTTTAATCAAACATTGTTGATCAAATTTGGTTTCAAGCGACTTTCAACGTTACCTTAGTCATATCTCAGCGTCCGGAGCAAACAATCTTTTTTACGACAGCACCTCAATATCCTGTCAGGGTCTAAACCTACTAATATAACGCTTTTACTTCTGTTATTATTACAGTCTATTCTTACATCATTGATATGATTTAAAGTTTGCTTTCGTCTATCAAAAACGGGTGTTCTGGTCAGTCAAAAATAAATTCATAACTCCATGAACAAGCTTTTGAGAACGCAGCAATTTTGTATGCCTCCGCACAAAATAGTCCCATACAAAAAAGGATGAAATTTATAAAGTTTTTTTATTCTTTTCGCTCGATGCTATTATTTTATAAGAAATGAAAAGAATAAGTTTGATTTCGTGGAGGTATGAACCCGAAAAACCCAATATATCTTATCGATAGGTGGTAACTTCTTCGCCAATTTATGCAGAAATCCGCTGGAACATGTTATGTGACAGACACTGTTCTTCCCGACTAAATTCATTTAGTTTGTATGATTTGCTCTCAGACAGGGTCATTGGCATAGTGTTGATGATAAGAGTTGATGATAAGAGAACTAGGGTAGATTCGCACAATACTATAAAATTTATCGGCAATTTCTAAGAGTACACATTCTGCCAAATGTGTATTTCGCTGATCACTTTCTCGCAAATTATTGACTTCACACATTTCTGAATTATTTGGCATCAAGTAAGACAGTTTTTTCAGGAGCAGAAAATCAAATTTCGATTGTCTGAACTCAAATGTAAAATTTGATGCATACTGCAATTCCTGCGAATAAGCAATTTTGGTTGGCATTTACTTACAAGTCTTCTCTAATTCCATGCAAGGTGAAAATTAAAAATCTATAAAACTTCCAATTAGATTATCAGTTTTCAACACAAAGATTATAAAGCGAGTTGATTGTCTGTTTGTTTTGTGCGTTGTCCAACATGATGTGAAATGCTATCCAGTAAACAGATATTTTATCACTGATAAGTGGGCATTTGTTTTTGTTTTTGTATCATAGAAAGGTTCTATTTGTCATATAGAACCTTTCACTGTCATAATGTCATTGCTTTGAACAGATCATGTTTGGATAGAAAGAACCCATGTGCCATATAGGCGCTTTGTCTACAAACTGGTATACGTATACTCTTACAACCTTTCTCCACTAACATTTCATTGAGGTAAGTAGATATAACCTTTACATTTTGTTAAATGTCTTCATCATTTATTGCCATACAAGTCTGGCTTTTACACAGAAGCTGCATTGATTAATGCCGTCTTTCAAAATTAATAAACTCAAGTTTGACCAAAATGTTAGATAGAATCTTTTTATTCTATGGTGACGATTTATCTTATTGGCATGAAATGGTTATTATCTATTAATAACACTATCTTAGTTTTTGCGATTAATTAATAATTTCATCGATCTAGCATATAGGGAGCCGCCGTCATAGCACAGTTGGTAGCGCGTCGGACTGTCAATCTAGAGGTCTGGGGTTCGATCCCCGACGGCGGCACTCATCCTTTCCGACTATTTGTCTCCCACCAATCGGTCGATAATCGTAGACCTATGTGGGATAGCAGCTGGAGGCTAGGAAAGGATGTGATGGTTGTACTGGTGTGAGAAATTCAATGAATCCATTGTTAGGTGCTCCAGCCGCCGCGATATAACTGAAAGATTGTTGAAAGTGGCGTAAAACCCCATTCAAACAAACAAACTAGCACATAGGATAAGATTCAAAATAGAACAAAAATCATCTTTTTTCCATCTCTCCGAAGTCCAAATGTTGAAAAGTGGAAAAGTCGAAATTAGCCGATTTTTTCTTAGTAGGAGATAAAATCGCGGAGAGTTTAATTTTAAGCACCGCCGGACCGGTGAAGGGTGAAAAATTACTGTGTCACCGACATTTATTGGTTACACTACTGTCCGTTTTTCACAAACTAATAATCAGTAGAAATGGTCAGTTTTGGCAGCTCTTCTTACAAGTCTCGGCGGGATTTAAACCTGGGTTAATCTCAAAAAGTGTTCATTTGCCTTAAAATTCACGCTTTTACAATGTTGCCATTAGCAAAAAACGTTTTGACAAATTTACATTTAACACAACCACCGAAATTTGGGACTGCCTAGAGCGAGGGTGGGTTTCAAGTAACAAGAAGTCCCAATAAAAATCCATTAACTCAAATGAATATAGTTCAGTAACGCAAAGACTCGACAATACCATGCTAAATGGGGAGACGTGAAATTTAAATGGAAATACTCTTAGGATACAACGGGGCTGAAAAGCGGAGCGGAGTGGGACCTACAATGACTCTGGAAAAGGAGTTACCTCAATGATGAACCTGTCCCATCTACGCTGCTCTCCGCTATTCTGCTTCTAGTGCAAGATTGGATCAGGCTCGCCAGTTAACACTTGAATTCACCTCAGGGGATCCTTGCTGAGTATAAGTAGTTCTTTTACAAAAACTAGTCCGACACGAAAATAACATTTTTTTAAATACACAGTGGTGATCCACGTGATTCATTTTTTTACTTTTCATGTGGTCTGCATCTATTCTTTAGTTTTATTCTTGGTCAAGATGTCTCGGTCCTTGACTTTATATTCCAGAGGACGGCAAACGGATGTCGGCTTATCTAAACTAACCGACGTTTTCATATATGGATAAGAGACGGTACCCCTACTCTGGCTAGAAAGGCTTAAATATTACCATTTGTGACCTATGTTTTTTTTTTCAAAAGACAGAACAATGAACGAAGATGAAGGACTAAGAGGTCATATTTCGACTTCTCGGAGAGGTCGAAAAGTTTACGTTTCAGGTTTTATTGTGATTTTTATCCTGTTTACTAGATCGAAAAGTGGGTTTTAAGTTCCACTTTTCCACTTTTCGACTCGAATGTTGAACGCGAAAAAATGAAGTTAGAAGTTCCTATTCTCCCCTTTTCTAGATAAACGCGAGATCGAAAAGGCGAAAGTTTTATGACATTTGTCTGGTCAAAAACTTCAACTGTTCGACTTTTCGCGGTAACATCATTACCAGAAAAGTGGAAGTTAGTGCGCCTTATTTAAACTTTACGAGTTCCTCGCAGATCGAAAAGTGGATGGAGGAAATAGGATTCCGTATTCGTCAAATTTATATCATACGTGTGTATCTTAATCTATGTAATTTCAAAATGTCTATTTAAAAACTCTATACACGTGCATATGATCGGTGTTAATTTCACATTTTTAAACATTTTATTATTGACTGTTGATGGCTTATTGTGTCAAACAAGATTATGGATGGACCGTATTTTCAAATCGAAGCTATATTAATCTATTTTAAAAGAAAACATAAAAAATAGATTTTACAACACATCTGTGCCTCGACTTTTTTGGACAAAAGCGGACGAGTTACAGATTACTGTAAAATTATGCAATTAGTCCAACGGCATCATGGGAGCGGGAGAGAGGGAGTAAGAGAGAGAGTGAGAGAGAGAGAGAGAGAGAGAGAGTGAGGGGAGATAGAAGGGACGTTTTAAATGAGACGGTGCTTTACATCGAGCACGTTAAAGAACCAGACGTAGCTCTCAGCAGTTTCGTCCTCTACCCCGTAACATCTAACCGTTTATTGGCGTAAAATGCTACAGTAGCGACGATAAATAAACGAACATACATACCTGTCACGGCGATAAACCCGCGTAAGCCGATTGTTAGACCGGGTCTCTGGGGCGAGGTGTCCAGCCTTAGTGCAGCACCAGAGTTTCTTGATTCAGGGCGTTCTTCGAACTGCACATCGTCACCGGCGGTTATTCCTATCTACAAAACATAAATAACACACTCGTACTATATGCTTTGTTGCTATATACCTATAAATATTTCTTGTAAAATTAGAGCATTCCGCACTAACAAAAACGGACACGTCAGAAACATATTCGTATCGGATGGTGTCAAATACGGTTCAGCAAAGGTAATCAAGATGACGTCATTTTCATTCTGTACATAACACCATAATGAGAATAAACGTAATATGAGTTGTACAGTAGAAGGAGAATGCTTATAGAAATACACATTTTTTACAATTATTTATATATAATTTCATCGAAATATTTAGTAAAATAGGTAAAATTATAATAATGGAATATTTTGTTAGGCTTATAATATAGAGGATAATCTATTGGTTATTCCAGATATGATAAAAAAATTCACGAGGATGCGTTGTTAGGTGTTGAAAAAACGAGTGCGCAGCACGAGTTTTTTTAACGCCTAATAACGCATTCGAGTGAAATATTTTTTTCCATATCTTGAATAACCAGTTGATTATTCTATTTATTATATACCTTGTTATTTTATTTTTTTTCATTAAAATATCGGAACCATTTTTTTCGGTAGAGAGAGGGTCTATTGAAAAAAGTGCGGATGAATTCATGATGAAAGATTTATTCTAGAGCGTGAAACTGAAAAGTGTTATCGTCACTCCAGTGACGATATCAAAATTTATTACACTGAGAAATCCCAAGGTTTCACAGCAAGGTATATAATAAAGTTGCTTCTCACTCCGGAGAAAATTTTGAAATTATCTTTCTTTTATTACCTTTATCGATACGATCTTTCTGATTCAATAAATTTGGGAGTGTATGTCAAGATATAATAAATTCATTACCAGACGACAATAATCTAGACCTGTCGAAATTAAAAGAAGCAGCTGACGATAACTTTTGGTTGATATTTTTTTATTTTAAAACCTTTGTATTGGACATGTAGATAGCGTAGAAACTGTTGTATATATATTTATGTATATATGTTTTTTTTTCTTTCTTTCTTTTTCAACAATGATTTCCGTTTTCAACAATGTTTTCAGCAGCTTTTTCTCGGGGGACTTAGCAACGATTAGCAAAGAATTGTCATCAAACATCTAAATGTTTTAACTCATTACCAGATGGCAAAATTTTATACTAGTCCAAATTGAAAGGAGTTGCAGACAGTAATTTACAGTAACTGTTTATGAAATTTTAAATCTTTTCAAATTTTCGGATAGAAAACAGTGTGTAAAATTAAGAGATTGCTTAGTTCCGGCAATTTCTTCATGTTACACATTGTTTTCCAAATCGTCAAAAATTGCATTGTGTGGGAATGGGTTAATGTTTTAAGATTACATCATTTTGGCAGGTCTTCCTCGATAACATCCCTTTCAGAATTTATCCTTTGTAATATTAATGCTTTCGAAATTCATCTCTTTCTATGCTCGATTTTGGTAGATATCGACCATTTCCACTCGTTCGCGAATCGCTGTGGCAATCAAAAATCAATCAACCTATGCAGTCAATGGATCTTTATTTTGAACTTCTGTTGGTTTAGCGACTGGAACGTCGTAACTAAAGTTTATGCAATCTGTAGTTGCGACGTTAAGACCACAAACAATTTTTACTTTTCCTTAACTATAACTGTCTATTGACGGATTGCTTGCCACGCCCACTTCGATATCAAACGGCGTTATTCTGCTACATTTACGGCGAAGTCAACAAAACAACCCGAAGCCTTGACAGGCATGTCGGCCAATATCGGAGTTAAGAGTTAACTTCCGGTCTAAATGAATTTATATCATTGGTCGATTAATTTTGATTCACACGGCGATTGGTCAGTTAAACAATCAATCAACCAATCAGCAAATAAGTTGAAACGGACGATTTTTTAGAAAAATATTTAATAGCATATTTTAGATTGCAGTATACAAAGTATGTTTTCAAGTGTTGAAACTAACCCCAAAAGCGAGCAATGGTTTATAAAGAGTACAAATCCCCGGGAAAAACAACAACAACAAAAATTTATATAATACCACAACTTCGCCTCTGATGGTATCTATTTGACCGTAGAGTGCTAACACAACGGGAACTGCTGCATTAACGAGAACCGCCTGGAACGTGTTTGTTATCTAAAATGGTACAAAATATACAATTCTTCGTCGTCCTAACCCTTGCTCTGCTGAATATTTTCCCTCTTTTCACTGTATTTGAAAACTTTGACATAACGAGAGAAATCATGTCTTCAAAGATTTCACAACAACAATGAGCTGGTATTGTAGACTAAGATCAGGCTGCAGGTCTGTGCAGACTGGTCTTAGTCTATGCACCTTCCAAAACCATAGTAAAAGCAGGAATATCGAAGGATCAGCATGACCAGAGTTAAGTAAGATACGCTAGTATTTTCCGACTCCTTAAAATATATCGTCGGTTAGGATTATCCAGGTGAGAAACATATGGTATTCTAAAAGAAGAGATCATTGAACACCTTCTCTCAAACGATTAAGCGTAGAGCTTTCGAATTTTGCATGTATATCGCCTAATAATACTCTAACAAAGTAAACAGAAATCTTACTCTGAAAGCAAAGAGCTCTTACATTTTGCATTCAGAAGCACTTCAAGTCTTTCTTCTTAAATTTTTAAACTATTACTTTGAGATCAACACAAACCCTATTTCGTTTGGTCCGAGACTACAAAAAAAAGATTAATAAAGAAATCTTTAAAAATGCGTCTCACTGAAACAAAAGCGAATAGACCTTTCCTTTTTTACATACACTGTTGCCTTATTGTATCCTCCTACAACATTATAAATTATTACTCTTTGATCAACTTTAGCTATTTGTTTTGTTTGTTCTTCGATGTAACGAAACGATTAAAAGGAAATCAGAAAAAAAGTCAACCAAACCCTCGAACTTCTAAGCCATGCATCAGCCTAGCTTTCAAAATATCAAAGCATTGCCTCAAGACTTTCTACAAAATTCTGCAAACCAGTTAAGAAAATCTATAGCTATTATGATCAGATGAGCAATGTAGGAACTTCATGGTCTTCTTGTGTATATTTCAAACCTGCTGAAAAGTGACATTTTTTTGGCTGATAAGTTCGCCGATGAGTGTCTAAGATGAGATGTTGTCATTCTTTCTGATATTAGTGTCGTTGTCGGCGTCAGCGTCGGTTGATTGAGTCCCTTTCGGTTCATTTGACCAATCGCTGGTCCCGCTCACTTACTCCTTTGGCCACGCCCACTTATTCCTTTTGGCAACGCCCACTGAAATCCGACAGGAAGGCCCGCTTCGATTTTAAAAGACATAATTTTGCGAATTTTATGTCAAGTAGCATGCAACAAAAGGTATAATAGTGGTTTGGCAACCTAAACGTCGTAACTACAGCTTATTCAAGCTGTAGTTACGACGTTTGTGTCGCCAAACCAACAAAAATGCTTAACAAAAATGGAGTCCAATGTTTGAGTTCAAATTCTAATTCCGGACTGAATGAATTATTTGATTGGTCGATATATTCCTTGATTGAGAGCCGCGATTGGTCAATCATCCCTCTGTCAATGGGTACCGTATTTGGGCTCATACTTTACCCTTACCATCATCGGGAAATCAGCCTCGATGTGTGTCGTGTGTAACAAAGCAGAACTAATACTTTACCGATTGACTTTGACCAAAATTTGGGAATCCGTCCCAGGTAACAACGGCTATAGATACAGCATCGTATGGTGCCAGTTCTGGATACAGCTCTTCCACATATGCTTCAGCCAACTTTAAATAAAAAAACAAAACTTTTTTTGCTCTACGAGGGATCATCGAAGTGCCTTGGTACTTAGAAATTTAATTCTTAATTTCACCTGAAAACGAGCTTTCTGATTGGCTGGAAAAAATCATACCTCTATGATTTTTTACATATTCACATACATGTATTCGTATATGAATCCGCTTCTCGTATTTACACAGAGTAATTAGCTTTTATCTTTTCATACCTCCATGAAAACAACAAAAATATTCTCTTCATCTCTTGACCCTTGTCATGCTGTATAAATTACCTACTGAAATACTGTCAAGTCATAGGGCTGAAAGCACTGATAGAACTTGTTGTTCAAAAATCAATATTTCTTTTAGAAATCAACTTCATAAACAACTCTGGAAAGAAAAGTACAAGCAGGGGGTGTAGACTAAGATAAGCCTGCACATAAGTGCAGTCTGATCTTAGTCTACACCTCCTGCCAAAACCGGAATATTCCGGGTTCAAGATGACAAGGGTTAAACACCTGATTGACAAAAAGAGGATATTGAAAGAGTGGTCATGATTGAACGAGTCATGTATAACGAGGCTTTGCCGAGTTTTTAGCTGTTATAGATGACAATTTGCCAAACTCTGCGTTTTATGAGCCCAAATCCGATATCCTACTCCAATAAGACGTCATTTTTTGCGATAATATGTTAAATCTAAATCTTTATCAATATTCCGCGAAACATTCAACGCGGCCGTTTTCAGCGTCATTACATGCATTCTCTGACGTTATTTTCAGGCGTTATCTCAACATTTAGCTCAATTACGTTTTTGTTTCAGTATTGTAATATTACCCATGTAATATCATAATTATCCAACGGATTTATTTCACTACGAAGTCTTGTTAAAAATGGTTTGTCGAACGGAAACAAACATATTTTGATGATTTAATTTTCCGCGAATCAGCATTTCGTTCTAAAACTGCTGTATATGTACTGGGGTGATCTGTTCCATAAATAGATTTAAACCGACATCGGATTTGGACGTGGCCTGGTAGCTCAATTGGTAGAGCACTCGCCCTGTTAGCGAGGGGTTCAGGGTTCGAATCCCGGTCGGGCTCTGGTTACATTGGCTGGTTACATTGGCGCCCAACGAAAATAACCCAGGGTTATCATATGCTCGATGCCGGGGGATTTCTTAGTTGCAGGGGGAGAGTGTAATGGGGTGATCTGTTCCATAAATAGATTTAAACCGACATCGGATTTGGACGTGGCCTGGTAGCTCAATTGGTAGGGCACTCGCCCTGTAAGGGAGGGGTCCAGGGTTCGAATTTCGGTCGGGCCGCTACATTTTTCTCCTCTGGTTACATATATATGGAATATTAAAACAGTCTTTCTTACAGGCCGTACCTGTCGAGTAGCTTGTGTAGATTAGTATTTGACGAGATCGAAGGTCGAGTCGAATGATATTCTACATATGCTACGAGACAAGATACGGCCTGCATGAAAGAAAGACTGCTATGGTATTTTTTTTATAATATACCAAAAAATAAGCAGAAATTAAAATATCTACCTTACATAACTGGTAAACTTAACGTAAATCCGAGAATTTTATGAATGGCTGATACATATTTCAACACGGAAATCTTCATAGATTTTTTTTTAATTTAGGATAATGACAAATCTTCTATAAGCTGCTCTATGAAAATTAACCTACATGAAGTTGACAGGTACCTCCATTCTGTGA
Source organism: Fragum fragum (assembly GCA_946902895.1). Lineage (NCBI taxonomy): Eukaryota > Metazoa > Mollusca > Bivalvia > Cardiida > Cardiidae > Fragum > Fragum fragum. The sequence goes on from OX336379.1 coordinate 46,262,102, forward strand.
ACCAAGAAGATTAAATTAAAGCCGCATTAAAACTTCTCTTGGTGGAAGTTTAAGTACACACAATACATTAATCTAAAAATAGACTGACAGTGCCAAAATGTGTAGAATGAGTGGAAAACTTAAGATAAGATGCAATGCAATATGAATATGTGCACTGTCACGTTTTGTGAATGAATACTTCACAAAGTTAACATAGTTGACGAGGCCTTGGTGCACATGTGCATAAGCTGATAGCTTCTTTTGACCCTTTATCTTCTTTGTCTCTCAACTTGATATATGAGGTTTTTACCTCATGCACTAACACTCATCACTTATGTTTGTACGGCACTAAAAGTATTCACGTTTCTTTTCGACGCGAATAATCATCATTTTTCCAAGTACTTATCACTTTAAATTCACTGCTTGTGATGACTTAGATACTTACACTGATATCTCCTATCATTCATTAATATGCACACTTTGTTAAAAGATTTTTTATCTACATTTGTTAAAAAAGTGTTTAAAATTTGTGCTGTATGACATCCCACTGTCTGTTTTTGTTCCTCTTTTTTTTTAATAATAGCAACGTGGAAAAAATTTGTAGGATGGGAACCAGCTTTTGTGTAATCTTGAATGAAGCTAAACTTCATTATAGTTTAACACGAAAATATCATATATGTTGACATTTGCATTACACGGTACTCGATAATACAATTATCATTTGAAATGGGTAAAGTAAAAAAAGTGCATGGATATGCTTAAAGCATGTCTTAGAATGAATAGTTGTATTTATGAAATAATGTTTTGGTTAGGCCTATATCGCAGCGGCGACTAATTCATCTACCCATTACTTATATCATAATCCCTCATCATTACGACCACACTACTCAATCCAATTCTCCAACCGCCTGTTCTAAAAAAGGAAGGGAATACGTTGTGTTTTCATTGAGGTTTGAACCTAAAAAGTTAATCATTCTGTACGAAAGCATGAAGCTGATTCATATATTATATTAACTGTAATTAAGTTTACAAGTTAATACCTAAATGAAGAAAAAAATCCCTTCATTTCTTGTTAATTAATGCCTTTTTCGATGGTTTCTTTTTCGCGGTTTGTGCAGTTGTCTGTAAGAAGACGCAGGTATCTACTAGACAACTGTTCCTGTTCTGAGAAAATGTATTTACATTTATCATCATTTATTTTTTTGTTTTCTGAATCGTTGCAACCAATCCTATGTCATGCTTTCTTAGATTAACGCTTTGATGTGCTTACATATACAGTATAAGAAAGCAATACGTATTTCGTTCTGCGGTTCTCTGCCATAGGGAATAAATTTATTGACATTGTTTATAATAGTATAAAAAGATACTTCAATTTCATTCCAGTAAGATTTTTCTTAACCCTTTCCTGTTCGATCCCTGTTTTTTCAGTCCCTGTGATTTCATAATTGAGAACACATTGTAGAAAAAGAAGAAATTGCTTGTGACAAGCAATTTCTTCTTTTTCTACAATAATTTCTACCCTACTTAATGGTTATTTTCAAAAATAATTCCAATTTAAATTTTCGTCTGTAAATTCTTTGAAGTTGGACCGGTCTAAATTTTGGGAAAACAGGCGTTTATTTTAGCGTGTTCTATACCTAAATGGAATTTTGGCCCATTAAGTGCGTCATAGTTCAGAACCTAAATGAGATCAGTAGAAAATATAAGTTTAACTTTCATAGTGAGGCACCTCTGCAAAAAATCCTCTACAACCTATAATGTTCTTGTCGAAAATTTAGAATGGTCCATGGGTTAAAAAAAGAAAATCGAATAAGAAATCGCAACTTACATGGTTGAAATCATTATGGAAAAGGGAGAAATTGCTTATTTCAAGCAAGTTCGCCTTTCAACAATTGTCGTGTTAATTAGAAATTTAACCCGTCGCTTTTTGATGCCAATCAAGAAAGACAATTGGAAAATGAATAAATTGGATGCAACACGCAATTTCTTCGTTTCAATAATATTTTCTAAGTAAACAAACTGAAACAAATCATAAAGTCCCATTTGTAGTCTGCAACTCCTTTCAATTTGGACCCGTCTAACATTATGTCGTCTGGTAATGGGTTATATGTTGTCACCATCAACATCTCCCTTTTAAACAATGTTCACCGTAATACAACATCAAATTGTTATGAAAATTTGGGATTGTGTGGCAAACATTAAGGGGTATAACAGAAATAATCACGCACACCTTAAATGGGTTACCTAAATCAAAATACTTATGACAGGCTCGAACCATTAACCCTTGTCATGCTGATCCCGGAATATTCCTGTTTTGGCAGGAGGCATAGGACAAAGATCAGCCTGCACATATGTGCAGACTGATCTTAGTCTACGCCACCTGTTTGTCCCTTTAAGGCCAGAATTATTTGTAGAATTGATTTATAAAAAAAAGAAAAATATTAAATCGTTATCCAGTATTCCAGTGCTTTCATGGCTATTATTTCAATGCAGTTTTAACGAAAGCATTTTCTTCAGCATGACAAGGGTTAAAATCGTGGATCTTCATGGCCTTTAGTACTATAGTTGTTTTAACTAACTTATTCCCAAACAACAAAATATTAGACTGGTCCAAATTGAAAGAAACTGCAGGCGACATTTTCAAAATTATGGAATTTTGATTTTTTTTTTCATATTTTTGGATAGAAAAAATTGTGGACAATGAAGAAATTGCTTGGTACAAGCAATTTCTTGATTTTCCACTATGTTTTCCAAAGCTTTATTCTTGAGTGGCGTAAAAAGGAGGGATTGTGCTGGAATGGGTTAAATCAAATTAACTGGGGGATCTAAAGTTAATTTTGTGCAGTCAAAAATATGGACAATTTGATGGATATGTAAATTGCCATCCTTGGACATTTTCGGCTGGTACTAACGTCCCTACTAAAGTAGATGCTATTGGATCCCCTCGATAAATTCTACCAATCAAATTACAGCTTAGAAGTGGTTAAAGGTCAAATGACGTCATTTGGAAGATACTGTTCTTGTTCGACTGGAACATTGGAACGTTGGCCCCAGTCAAATAAAGGCCCATCATTTGGTGAATTATGAAAGATCTGTCTTACATCATATTTCTCAAATGTACACAAAACTAAGAAATAAAGCTTAAAATTCAAATCTCACATTAGCAATAGATTAAAAAATATAGTTTAAAACTTTCAACCTACGTCCAAGTCCGAAGTGGCAGTAGACTCCCTGGCAAAAAAATTAAAGCCATCTGAATCATGATCGTTTTGGTACAGTAATATGGCTGCTGGGTAGTCGAATTGTAGCGAAGGACGTTTAGAAAATAAACTTACATCTTCGAACGAAATTCCTCCATTGTCCGAAAACTGGGTAAAATAAAGATAAAGACAAAAATATTTAAGAGATAAAGACAACATTTAGCGGCTTAAAACAATGTGAAAGGTTTATACTTTCGTTACCCAATAAAATAGAAATTACCTCAATTTGTTATAATTTAGTATTTTCTAGGAAAATGTAATACCAAAGACAGGAAAGTAGCAAGAATGTTCCCATTTTGAAACATTTTTCTTGAATTTCTTCATTCTTCGTGTGATTTTCTAAAATCAAATCGCCATGGAAATTAAGAACTTTCCGATGGCCTATAGAGATTTTTCAGTGGGTTATCTCTAGACAATTTAAGCCGAAAAAACAGTGAAATTATCAAATTGATAAACTCATTGTTTTGGTAGAATAAGCCATGTTTTCGTCTATTTCTCTTTACTGAACGCCATTTCAGCGGGACAGATGATGGGCAAATAGAAGCAGTCAATCAAGGATATATCGACCAA